>QUSF01000005.1:41763998-41950444 GCA_003676055.1 Chloebia gouldiae | reverse complement strand
CCGGGACCCCGCGCCGGGGCCGCGTAGCGCACAGCTGGGAGCCGCCGGCGCAGCCCCGAGGCGCGGGGCAGCACCAGGTGGCATCGCGCCGGGTGTCCCCCCGCGTCCCTCCCTTCCGCGACCCCGGCTCCCGGCGGCGAATATCCCGTTACCGCGCCGCGCCCCGGGGCAGCCCCGCCGCCCCCCGCTGCCCCTGCCCGCCGCGATCGGCGGAGCGAACGGCGGAGCGGCCGTGTTTGCTTTGCTGGATGCTGTACGCGGGTTGTTGTGTGTCCTGGGGGCACGGGGTGTTTAAACCGGGGAGTTTACAAGGGTGAGGAATCCAGACAGTGTTTAGAGAGTGAGAGTTTTAGGAGGAGAATAGGGTGTAATTAATGTAAACCTGATCTTCCCCGGGTGTGCGTTATCACAGCGAAGGCATCTTCAAGAATCTGGGTAATTAAGTGCGGTTGCGCTTTGGGACGCACCTCTGGAGCCCACGGAAACAAGTGAGGCTGTTGGTGGGGAGAGCGTGCCCGGGGTGGGGGAGGAAAGAAGAGGAAAGGAGGAATCAGTGCTGTACGGAGAAGTCTCGGAGTGGAGGAAGGCGCGTACCCAGAGTGGAGCCTGGCTGAGGGGCACTGGAGCAGCAACACAAAGTTTTCTGGGCTGCTGATGGGAGAGGTAACATTCCTCCTCCCCCTTCCACCAAGTTCCTCCGCAAATTGTTAACCTGAAATCTTGTTTTATGGCCACTTGCTAGCGTTTTGTTTGCCTTCCAGACTGGTTCTGTAGAGGATACTAAAGAATTATGCATTAACTGTAAACTTAGAGGAGCTTGCTGGCCTCAGTAGGTTCTTGATTTATATCAGGCTAAAGCAGAGAGGAGGGCAAAGTTTTACTCACTGAGCACCAAGGAATGAATTAAAAGTACGTTGCTCTTTCATTTGCTATTTCTTCTTGCCAGTCTTCTCAATAGGATTTAAAACTCTGTAAAGTTGAGGTTTGTTCAGAGTTTTTTCCCCCCCAGTAACTATTTTGCTCTCCCTTTTCCTGCCTCCAGGTCTGAGAGGACAGTAGCCTGTGCGATACGGTGGGGTCTGGTTTTCAAAATGGAATTGCAGCTGGCGCTCCTTTTCGCAGGGATAATTGCATTTTCGGACTCGGCGAGAGGTAAGGGATCATGTTTGGTGTGATCACCCTGTGACTCTGTCCCTACCCTCTGCTCCATGGGCTCTGCAAACACCCTCAAGGCACCCCCCAGGGGAATTGCTGTCAGCAGGGACAGCAATTTTTTATCTGCACAGAGGTGCAGGCTTGTGCCCATGTGTCGTGCCTCCTTACCTGCGTGGTTCGGGGACGTCGTTTGGGATGGAGCACGGTCACTGCGGCTTTGCTGAGGTCTGTTAGGCACAGGTGAACTTCCAGGGGCTTTTCTTGTGCCTGTGTAAAAATAAACAGACAATTTTGAAGAAAAGCAACTGCATTCCTCTGTGGATCAGAAATACCTCTCCCCTCCTGTAATCCCTCCAGCCTCTGCCCTGTGTATTCCCACTTACAAACTAAACAAGCACATCCATTAACTTCCCCGGTGACAGACAAATGACAGTTCCCAACAGCAAGAGCGTATTTTAGCGCTGAGGCTCCAGCAGTTGATCAGATTTCAATAAACAGGTTACCCTTCCAGAGGCAAATTGAAATACATTGACCTGGGATTGATGGGGGTAAGAAAAAAAAGTTTCTTTATGGCAAGGTGCTTTTAGCAAAGCTCTGGGATCAGAGTGCAAGGAGCGGTGGCACTTCCTGCGCTTTTGCCTGTGTTGTACCTTGCTGGGTGCTGTCCTTAGAAAGCCTGAATGGGAATCCAGGATTTCAGCTCCTCTGCCTCTGGTCACAAAGTAGGGGCTGCACTGTTCCAAGAGAATAGGGGTACAATTTTAGGTTGCAGATTGCTCCAGCTGCAATGCCCAGCAGTCTGAGAGTTTTGCGAATTGTTGTAAGACCTTGACGTCATCCAGTGTGAAGAACTTGTGAATTAAAAGGTTTAAACTTGCCCTTCACTTGGGGTGGAACTTGCCAAAAATAAATCTTGGGGGTGAGGGTGGGAAAGGAGAGGGGAAGAATTATTCTGAAAACTCAAGTTTGGTTTAGTACATTGCCTTTTTTTTTTTCTTTTTGGCATCGGCTCTCAAGAAAATATTTTATGGAGGCAAAAGCACTATAAAATGATTTGGCTGGAAGCTGAATGAAAAAGAAAACAGTATATAGGCTGTAATTCCTTCAAGTCTGAATTCCAGGCAAGGCTTACAATGGAGACTCAGTTTAAGTTGTGGGCGATGGGCAGCAGTGTGTGAATTAAGATGACTTCATGGATGTATATTATTGCAATGGACCTGAGAAGTTGGTGGAGTTCCGGAAAAGATCTGAAGTGGGCAGGAGAAGACAAAAAGATTCTTGTCTCTGATGTGAGCTGAGTATCGGCTGCATTACTGGCTGAGCCTGTTTAAATTTGGTTTGCAACTGTCTTGCTCTTACACTTATTGCCCCTGGAAAGTGAAGCACTGTGGGCTGTTGTCATGTGAAAAAGAGACAGAAAATTAAAAATAGTAATTTCAAGACAACATTATTTTTCTTGTGGAAAGATCTTTTAAATAAAACTTAGTTAGGATCATATTGTAATTGGATTATTTGAACACTTTTTCGGAGCTGGAAAAACCCTGTAAGTGTATGGAGAGATGGTTCTGGGTATTTAAAATTATCAAGAAATAGAGGTTAAAAGCCAGGGCCAAACCCATGAAAAATGCCATTCATTCGTGTGCTGATTTAAGAGAGGGGAAGCAGAGAAGAAAAAGGAGTCATTGCTGTGAAAACACAGACACAATTCTGACATTTAAGTCCTGCTTTAGACGTTCTTAAGAAGGAGAACATTTTTGATGGTGAAGGAGGTAGATGGAATATCAAACTTGTGAGCAGAGATCAGAAACTTGCCAGAACTTTGAAACTTTGTGCTGACAGATATCTCCAATTGTTAGGAGTTTACATTGGGATAATTTCAGGTTCTTGGAAAAATGTGCCAGGTTTTTCATGTGCCTGCAGAGTTTTTCTGAACGCCTCATACGAGGGCTTTGGCCACTGGAGATGTGTAAACATTACCTGCTACAGTCGCTCAGGTTTTATAGGCCGTCCTTTCGCCAAATCTCAGCCTGAGGTCGTGAGGCTCTTCTCTGGATGAAGAAGGGCTCTTTGTTTTGGTCAAACAGCATTTAAAATCTGTGTCCTAATTGCAGATCAGACGTGTGAGGCCTCAAGTGTGCCAGCACCTCCTGATCCGAGGCATCAGAAGTTTAATTAAAGTGCTTGCTGGCTGGTGATCAAGTTAGGAAGGTGGCTGAGGAGGTTCTCTGGGAAAGTGATGGTCCTTCTGTTCTACTCATTTTAGGCAAAAGTAGGTTATGCTGTAATGAGGGTGTTAATTTGAAGCTGACTGAATGCTCAGCCTGTGCTTGGGGAAGGGCTGTGTCATGGTGCATCTGCACAAGGGGGCAGAGTTAAGTTGCCCACGCGCTCCAGCTTTGCTATTTCCTGACAGTTGAATGGTCAGCTGCAATCTTGCATTAAATGTTACGTTGTATTATTTTTACATCTTTATTTAGGTGACACCTTTTAAGGCAAAGGGCCCTGCAGGAATGACTGGTTGGGTTTAGCTGGCAGTTTTTTTTTTCCACCCCCCAGCAAAAAGGGGCGTTTTTCCCAGGGTCGGATCTGTGCCCGCTGGCTCTGTCCACTAATGTATCTCATCACTGATGTAGAAGACACTGTAAAAAGGGGAATATCTTAGCAAACCAAGATAAACTCTTAAGAAAGAAGCAATACCTCTGAAGTATCCAGGGGAAACAGAGAGCAGGTCTGATTTTAGAGGTACAGGTGGTAGAACTGTGTTTGAAGGGATTAGGGGTGAGGTAGCTCTAGCTGTGTTTGAACCAATTCTTTTGGTGTTGAAAGACTTTGACTAAGGGCTTGTGTACACCTGCAAATGCACTGGAATAATCCTTTCAAAAAACTTAGTCTGGAATAATTCTCAGTGGCCAATCTTATTCCATGGAGGGAGCCTGAAGGGAGCCTGTACCAAAAAAGTCTTCCTCAGGAGCTATTTTGGTAGATATCCAAGCTCCTTCTTTCCCTTGTGGCTGAAGACTAGAACGCCTGTGTGCTCAAACCACACTCTTAGAGAACAAAATCTGAGTGCTGTGGTTTTCTAAGAGGGACAATGCCTTCCAGCTGACAGCCAAGGCATGGGGCTTTAGCCTGGCAGCTTCAGCCTGGTTCCCAGCCTCAACAGATAATGTCTGCTCTGAACCTGGGATAACAGTGCAGGTCCAGCGGCTCATCCCTCGTGTTATTCCGTTCCTGCTCTCTCCAAGCAGCCTCATACTGGGTATAAAAGTCTTCAGTGTCCTGCCCTGGCCCTCCTCTGCAGGGACTAATGCCATCCTGGGTCACTAACCTTTAGTGACTGTGTCCTGCAGCAATGTAGCTCCTGCCACGCCACACCTCCAGTTGGACACAGGTAATACAATCTGATATTTTCCTGCCTATGTTATCTCAGTGACCGACAACGCAGTATTTGTTCCAAATCTGTCAAGTTGCCATCATATTCGTGTTGGTGACCGTATATGGTAACATTGGGATGTGCCTGGCTTGGTCCCTTGGCTTAAGCAAGATTTTGCATGGTATGTTTAGAAGTTTTTGGTAAGAGCAGTAACCACCCTCCTGTTAGCAAGTAAACTGATATTCTGCTGGAAACTAATTAGTTTGGATGTTGATTTCATTTTCGGTGCATTGCGTAGGGAGGGGAAGAACGGGACCTTAATTGCTTTCTGTACTGGCACTTCTCTATGCGACCTTGGCTTGCAAACCTGCTTGGTGTCTGCTTTATAGGGAATTTGCTGATTGGGCCACGTCAAAATTCAATGCTTTCATGCAGAAATAATATTATGTGCCATTTTGGTTTCTCTTAATATTGAAGAAAAGGGAATAGGATGGTAAAGGCATTTTTTATTTCTTGGAAGTTGAGTTCTTCGTTCTGATGAACAGAATTCCCATTCTGTAACTTTGGGTTTTATAAGGGTGAACTTTAGTGTTTCTAAGAGTCCTTCAGTAAGCACAGAAAATTTAAATAATGGTAATGTGACAGAGATGGTTATTGGCTTCTGTATTATGCCTTTATTCTTGTGGAGTAGCTGTTACCAGATAGAACGATTAGGTAATTTCTCGCTTGTGAAAGAGAAGCATGTTCAGATCTAACAGCCTGATTCAGATTTTATGAAAGTCACAGCACATCTTCTGCAGAAGTTTGGGCATTTTTTGGATCTTTCTCTTGGGGAACTTGCTCATGAATTATCTGTCAGCATGACTTGTACCTAGAGTCAACATGACGATCTAAGAAAATCCTGGTTATTTTTTTAAACGCTGGTTCCTCCCTGCTTCTGAGGCTGTCGGCCGCTTTAAATTGTGGCTGAGTTTAAATATAAAATTCAGTGTGCGTCATACTGGAAAATTAGGGTTGATTTTATTTGTTTTTAATTAGGAATATTACAAAACTCAGCAAATTGCTCAAATACATCTAGATTTTCCCTAAAGTTTTTATAACTCTGTTTTTCAAGTCCATATGTTTCTTTGACCTTCATTAAAAGACGCAAGCAGCAAATCCAAATGTCTCTTTTCTGGGATGAACTTGCACACAGCAAAGGCTGGACTCCAAAGCCTGAGTCTTAGCCACAGAAGCAACTTTCATATGCCATGAGGTGGTGCTTGAGATATTACAGGAAAGTGCTTTTTTCCGAGAAAAAATATCATTTGAAATTGAAAAAGGACCTCTCTTTTCAAGATTTGGTGCCATTGGTACCAATTTAACTAAAGTTGAAGTTTTCCATTTGACATGAATTGGATGATAGAGTTGATCTTTTCCAATATCCTCTCTGATAATTCCTTTATTGAATGTCTGTTTCACCACAAGTGACACTGATACATCTGGGTGCAGAACACTCGTCATGGGATTGTGTGAGTGCAGTAGAGTCTGCTTGTGCATTTTTGGATTAATTACTGGAAGAGATAAAAATTTCCACTGAAGGAGGAAAATAAAAATGCAGAAATCCTCTTGCAACTAGGATGAATTAAAAGAAACCAAACAACCTTTAGTCATAGCTTTATTTATTCAGTGAGATTTGAACTGGTGCAGCTGATTTTCCTAAGATGTGAAGCTTCTATTTGTGTCTGCAGTGACTCGTAAAACCAAGCTGCCAAAAGGATCTGTGCAAATGTATCCCAGCATTACAGGAGTTGGTGGAAATGCTCTTTTCTCACATTTTTTTCATTACCCTCCTCATTTTGTCTTGTTTCAAGTAATTTGTCTTTCATCTGACCTCTTCCTGTATTTTCTGGTGCTCTGCTCAAGCTAAAATGCATTTGATATTGTCTGGAACGTTTAATTTGGATTTCTTATTCCTTATATTTTTCTCTGTAATCAGCCTTTACTTTGAGCTTTCTCTAGTAATAATGCCCCCATACCTATTTAGCTGTGTTTGCCTGTTCTAATCTTTTGCAGCAAGGTGAAACATTTTTGATCATATAAGGGACTTTTTGAGAGTGGAGCCAATGTGAATGCAGAAGTTGCAAACACCTCTGTCTGATGCAAGTCTGTTCAGTCTGCTGCTCTGTCATAGCAACTGTGGTACTATGGTAAAAGAAAAATATTTCCAAAAGGAAGCTTGATTAATCTGATTGTGCTCTCTGATGTCGTATGAGATAAGAAGATGCAGCCCATGCCAGTTGTGACAGGTTAGGACCTGATTCAGAGCCTGAGAGTGTTGGTGCTGTGTCTCCTACTCACTCCCATAGGCTTTGGATCCATCCCTGAAGGATGACTTACTGAGATTATCTGTGATACCTCCCTAATGTGTGACAGCAGAGGGGATGTGGGCTAAGTATGCCACTCGCCTGCTTGACTGCATGGCTTGGACTCACATTTTAATTCTAGAAAAACACATTTTGCTGCTACTGACTGCCAGCTCTGGCTGATGGGTGGAGCACTGCCAGGACTGAAAACAATTTGGAAATTCACTGCTTAAACTTTGGGTTGCCGCAGAGAGGTTTATCCAGAGCCATCCTGTGGGCAGTGTTCTGGGTCTGGATGGGCTCAAGACTTGCCTGAGTGTTATTTAATAAGTGAGTGTATGCTGTTTGTTGCCGAATCCATTCCCATCTCTGTTTTTTTTTTCCTTCCCCCCCACTCCCCTTCCTGGGCTGTGTGGAGTTTGGTTGCTCTGATTACTCAGTGTCCCCTTTGTATCACAGCAGAAACTCAGTGTACTGCAGTGCTGTGAGGAACCTGATGTTGTTATTTCATCCCAACCACTCCAATTTTCACCTGGAACTTCAGCCAATAACTCCAGGCTACGTCTTCCATTAAGTGTTCAAACTTACTTTGAGCTTCACTAAGGAAAGAAGAAAAATGTAAATTGGGAACAGAGGCTCCTTGGAGCAGGTTAATGTTTCTCAGGATGGCTGCACCTCTATGCTCAGCTTCTCTACAAGTACTTTCCAGATTGATGGGACACAAAATAATTGCTTCTCATATGTGGTAAATTTATTTCATGAGAGATTCATACAGTCTTGGGTATCCTGTCAAGTGAGTAATACAAGAGGTGTCATACCCTAGATGCCACTTGAGTGGCATTGACTTGGGTGGGTATTTTAGGAGCTGTCAGTATTTGTGCCTGTCAGATAAAAACACAGGAACAGCAGACAAATAGGGAAATGTGGTCTTAATTTGTGCAATAGCATTTTTAGAAATTTGTATTCTCCTTGCTAGGTTTCCTCCACATACCCCCTGAACTGATAACCTTGAGAGTTAGGTATTAATGTGGACTGGCACAACATCTCTGGTAAGTTTGGGCTTGTTAATTCTGTCCAGGATACTGGGAGAGGGAAAAAGCTGGAGAGGAACATGGCAGGAAACGTGTTAGCCAACCTCTAAGATAAAATTTAGTCCAGGTTAATTAACGTACCCCTGCCCTTGAGGCTGCTGGTGCCTGGGAGAGGATCTTGAGCAGGCAGCGTGTGACTTTGAAGGGGATGTTGGGATGCAGCTTTTCCAAGTCTGTGCTGTAGTTTTCTCATCTCTTGTGTCCTCCCAGGTGCCCCCACATACAGGTGTGAGACTTAATTGGCTTTTGACCAATATGTGACTGAGTAAAAGTCTTGTAATGTAAAAGGGGTGCTTTAGTTGTGCTGTGTTTACTATTGCTTTGTATGGATTTTAATCTCCCTTTTTCTAGACAGAAGTGAATGGGACAAGGCCAAATCAACCACAAAGAAGGGAAAAGGAAAAGCTGTTCAGACTCACCAGTCTCTCAAAGCTGCACAAGCCAAAGTACTGGAGTTAGGCAGCTGCAGATGCTGGAGCACTGTGAACAGGTTTCTTTCCCTCCTCCTGCATCTCTAACAGATTTGTGTGAGTTGGAGTAACAGAGGAAGTTATTTTTCTCTGTGGTTGTTCTCAGATCTCTTAACACAGATCTGCAACACGTCTGTAACTGCTGGTTAAGCAATGGCAAGTGCCAGATGAGCTACAGGTGTATGAACTGTGTGTCAAGGATGGAAGGGTTAATGAGTAACAGGATGAACCTCTGAACACTGTGGAATATCTCCCCAGGGATACTCCAGACTCTGTGGAAGGAAGGGAGGGTTCTTGTTTGTCATTGACCAGTCAGTATTAAACTGATGGCTCTAACTCCTGCAGCATGTGGATACCCTTCAGAGAGAGGGAGCTGTGAGCCACCTTGCTCACCTTCTGGGTGAATCTAAATTTTCCCTGGTCTTCTGCAGACTAACACAGCATTTTGGTGGCAACACCAGCATCTCTTTAACCAGATGAGTAATACTGGGAAATGTTTAATGTATTTTTGGGCAGTTTGAAATGGAAAAACCGGGGAGGAGTTGACAGCTCCTCCAGCATGTGGAGATCAGGCTCCATGCTCTGATAAGTCATTTCATATTTTAATGTTCAGGGTTGGATTACAAAGGTGATAGTCCCTTTAGGTTCAGTGTGTTGTGGCTGAGTAGGTGTGAGTAGGATTTAAATATATAATCCTACCAGAGAGCAGAAACTGGAGCCTCATAAGACCAGGCTGAGTTTCAGTTCTCTGCAGGGTGGCACCACACCATGGGAGGGTTCATTATGATCTGCAATAGTTAATATAAAACTAGAATAACAGATCAGAGCTGATGAGTATCTTTCCTCCTCCCTGCTATTCCCAACCAATCAGAAATGCAGTATTGCCAGGGCTAATTTCATTAAGGGTTAATGAGTGTGAAACTTTCAACTTAGTCATTAGTCCTTAGTCCTTAGGGCAGGACAGTGAGCAAGTGTTTACTTTGCTTTGTTTGATTGACAAGGAATCATGAACCTGTTAGGGAGATATTTGCATATGCAGGGAAGTGGCTTTGGACACTTGATTGCTAATTTCTGGATTTGCTCTCTGAAGGTGTTTGCTCTGAGCACACAGCTATTGTTTCTGGGATACAAAGGAGTAGTAGAGGTTGGTTGAGAGCATTTTGCTCAGGAGCTGCAGAAACCATAAGGTGGGGATGGGTCAGTGTTTTATCTAGACCAGAGCAAAGTCCTGCTTGTATTCCTAAGGAAGAATGCTCTTCCTGATTTCCTGCCTGCTCAAACAGGAGTAGGCCAGAGAATTTGGAGGATTTCAAGCAGTATTCCGTGATGGTGATTTACACAGGTTTATTTTGTCCTTTGAAGTTCATTGGAAACATCAGACTGGTATTTCTTGTATGCAATTGGTAAAGTAGCCTCTGGATATTTAAATTGAAATTAAATTCAGGGCTCTCCTCCCCTTGAGTATTCCTATTTGGAGGAGGATTGTAGAGTCACAAGGTTAGGAATATGTCCCTTACTTTATCATCAATACCAAAGAAGAAAGCTACTGCTACTCAAAAGTAATCATAGCAATAGACCTGCATATTTATAATAATTATGACTGTTTATTGATAGTTTCCAGTACATTAAAAAGAGACCCAAAAAGTGCTGCTCAGCGTAGGCAGTCTTCCTCTTCTAGATACTGTCAGGAGAAAAAGCTTGTCTTTCTGAAGGCCACAGACTAAGTGGAGTTCCAAGCTTATTTTTCTTTTATCCTAGAAAATCCAATAAATCCAGTAAATTCTTTCAGTGTGGTCTTCCAAGAGTTTTTCAACTTGGTCTGACTCACAGATTATTTGAGTGCCATTATAGACTAGGGGTCAAGCAAGTTAATTCCCAGAACAGTATGCTGCCCTGTTTTCAAACTGTGCTAATCAGGGTTTTGAGTCAAAGCGTGGCAGTTTGCTTAGTGAAATTATTTTCCTGTTAGAAAATCACAAATAGGCTCTGACTATTCATGTTGGCTTGGTCACCAGAGCACTCGCATCACATGCAGTGCAAAGCCCCCAGGGATGCAGTTGCTGTGGATCAGGTCACTGGTGGGGGCTCATTTCCCATTTCATAAGACTGAACTCGTGAAAACAGGCTGAAATCTTTGGAGAGAAAAGAAAGAAATTGTTGCTGTTACATTCCCACCTCCAGCAGGACGGAGGGAGGGCTATGTGGAGCCCATCTGAGCTGTTAACATGACTGTCCTTCCCCCGAGGAGACATTTGGTGGAGTTATTTGATTACCTCTCCCCCTCACCTTTCTGTAATGGACTCTTGTTTACTTTTTCCTCCTCCTTTCCCGAAGCTTATTAGCACTGTTTAGGCAGAGGAAATGAATTAACATAATTCACTGTTGTTCAGAACAAGACACATTCCCTGCATGTATGTATACACACGCTGGCATTCACCCTCCCAGTGCTGTGCAGAGGAGCGTGTTTACAGAGTCTGGCTCCATTTAGGGAGAACAATACCCTGATTATAGAGGGCAGCCTTTTCTTTCCAGAAACCAGAAGGAACCCTTTGCTTCCAGCAGCTACTGCCCCTTGAAGGTGCGGGCATTGCGAGCTGCTGGAAAAGGGGGAATTAATCTGTTGTGGACACAAACCGGCGGCATTGTTCTCCACGGAAGTTGGTTTAGGGGTGGGGGTGAGGAATGGTGTTGGGATAAACCAAACGCCAAGTGTAAGATCTACCAGCATGCAGCGGGGTGTCCTGACTTCCAATTTAATTTTCAAATAACAGCTGTGAGACTTTGTGGGGAATTCTTTGGTGCTGCTCGAGCTGGCAAGGGAGCTGGGAAGGCTGGGCTCGGAAGAAAATGGTAATGGAGTCTCAGAGTGGTTTTGGATGGGCTGAGTTGGGTTGAAAGGTGCTGTTATGTGTGAAATGCCAGTCATTTCTAATTGCAGTCATGCACCTGTGCCTGGTAGATAATGCTGGAGCCGTGTCATATGGAGCATTTGCTTCACATGATGTTGAAAAAGGTCAAGCACTTGGTTTCTGTCCTGCTAAGTTGGGTCATTAGATGCACAAATAGGACTCCCCTTCATTTTCCTGAGTGCAGCCACTCAGATCCTGGCAGTAAATCCTTCTCAGGTGTGACTTTATGGCAGCTGAAGATGACTGAACTTGACCCCATCATTGGCCTGTCCTTGTCCTCCTTTGCTCCCAGCCTGGAAACTCCCTTGTGCCAGGGGGAGAGCTCCTCTGACCTTGCTTTGGATGTTTTGGGGAGGAAACTTGGGCAGGAAGCCAACCTGGAAAAAGATGTGATGGTTTAAATTCTTAGAGGAGCATGGGCTGAGCTTGTGGAATATCGCAGTGTCCTTGCAGGCAGCAAGTCCTTTCTTCTGTTCCCACTTATGGCAGGAAGGCTCAGTACTTTGAAGTACTGGATACTTATGGGAACATTTACAAAATGACTCTTTGGGAATCTCAAATGCATCAAGGTCCTCAGGGCAAAATGTAACATAGCCTGGGGGCAGTGAATGTGAGGACTGAAAAGTCATGTTTGGCTCTTGGTTCAGCTCAGGGGTAGCATACTGCTGGACGTTCTGCACTGGGAGAGTGCATCTTTCACACTCTGCATCATGACAATTTTCTGTTTGTCTCAATGATCCCTTGAAATTAGGAGTACTTTATAGGGGAATGGGTGATACCTTCCTTCCTCTGTCTCTACTTTTGCCTTCTGAGGCAGAAGGGTCATTCTGGGGAAATGGAAAATGGTAAGTTAATTCTGCCAGTGTTTGCTGGCCTGGCTATGGCATTGCCTGATGCAAGGAAGGAGCTGCTCCATGAGAAGCACAGTGGGCAGCAAAGGTGGCTGCAACCAGTGCTGCTGGTGACCAGGTGTTTCCTCTGGTCCAGGCAAAGTGTTTATCCACTCTGGAGCCAAGGTGAATGTGGGATGTCACCCAGAAGTTTCTGAAGCTTGGCTTTGTCTCTACAAAAATTCTGACTACTGGCAGCAGTCACTGTCAGCTTTAGCAGGTTGCAAAAAATAAAGGCAGAGAAAACAACTTGGCCAAAATACTCTTGTGGGTGAACGTATTTTTCCAGGGAGAATATGAGAGCCAGCAGGCTAAACAGGTAATGCTGCAGGGCTGCATGAACAACACTTTCAGGGGATTTCTGGACGGGGCTGTTTATGTTGACCAGTGCAGGAGTTCTGTCCAGGGGTGATTGACACATGTCTAGCCTTCTGAAACATGACCCAGCACCCTGGAGAAGCTGTGGCTTTTGCCTCTTGATCCAGTTTTTTGGAAAGGGGGAAAGATCCTGGTGTATGTATCAGTATCCATATGAAGGCTGCTGGGCTTACTCTGCCTTGGAAGATTAAACTCAGGTACAGGTGTGAAAACAGAACCTGGTACTCAATAATGCTACCTGTTGAAAAAAAAAAAGAATTTTTTTTGTCTTAAATATGGTTTTAAATCTGCCAAACCTTTTTGTACCTGGACATTGTGTCCCTCTTGGGCAATGCAAGAGGGACAAGTGTAGGTTCCCCATGCTGGCTCATGGACTTGCAAGAAGGACAACAGGAACAGGGCAGTGAGAACCACTCCAGGGTCCATCCCTGCATCTGTGATGGCTTTAAATCGAGAGTGTGAGGGTGTGTGGTGATCTGGGGAAAATGTGAATCTTGGCAACAGTCCCTGCCTGATTCAAAATATCTGGGAAATACTGAGCTGGGAGGTTGAAAATACATCTCTGGGATTTCTTTCTCCAGAAGGAAAAACATTATCAGACTTTCACTGAGACAAGTGTTTGAAAGAAAAAAAGGGAGCAGCTTAGTTATGAGACCCTAACTGAAATAACAGCAGTGAGGAATAACCCTGAATGAATTTTAATGGCATTTTGAGTTGGTTATTTTTCTTTGTGTACTTACAGGTGCTTTCCCTTTTATGTCTGCAAGGGTAAGACAGATACTATAAAGTGCAAGATAACCCCAAACTGCAAACCCAGTAATTTGTCTAAGGGTGATGAAAAATGCTACAAATTAACAGAACAGGTTTTCTGCTGTAATTAACACTAGGTTAAAACTGACTCAAGGCCCTCTGTCTGTGGCATGTGTTGGAGGATATTTACAAGATAGATATTCAGGTAGAGTTTGAGGAAGATTGCAACATCTGAGATGTTTCATATTGCTCTCAGAGACTAGGTCAGCAAGTGAGCAGAGGTTTTGGTTGGTATGTTGAACACAGCATTAGGCAAAGATGTTATTATAGCTGGTGTGATTTTATTATTATTTTTTTTTTAGATTGGGGTTAGTTCCTGGAAGTCCTCATTGCACCAAAGCTCTGTCATTGTGGTAAGGGCTGTCAAACTCAGAATGAAGAACAGACAGTCTTAAATGCAACAGCTCTGTGGATGGAGGCTTTGTTTTACTCTAACAAAAAGCCCCTCCAAAACCAGACCCGTTGGCCAGCTTAGTTTCATTTACTGTGTACCCTCAGAATGGTGAGGTACCTTTGCACCCTGTACAAAGCAGGTGTTGCCCTGATAAGGATTTCTTGCTGCTGCTACAATACAGACCCACCAGGCCAATAACTCTGTCCCCAAGCCCTGTTTCAGTGCCCAAGGTGAAACAGATGCAAGCATCTGTTCATGCACAGGCTGGAGCCTTGCACTGAACACCCACCGTGGTTCACGTGTGTGAACTGCAAGTTCAGTTGTCCCCTCTCTGCTGGGCACAAGGCACCATTGACTTCAGGGAGAGATGGCATTACACCATGCTTATTTTTTATGGAAACAACCATCAAAAGTCCTGGAATGAAAAAAACAAAAAACAAACCACAGATTGTTCATTCATTATTATTATCATCCTTGTCATAATCAAAGTGTCTTCATCTATGCTACCAACAAGGTCTGACTGCCCCCAAGTGTTGCTCCACATCCTGCTGGAGCCCACCATGGGTTTCCACCTTCTGGAAAGGTGGAAAGAATGACCAGCTTTGAATCTGGGAGAAGGAAAGAGAGTTGAGAGAGGCAAATTTTCACACAGTCACAGAAAAAGACCTCTTTAGAAAGGTTACATTTTCCTTGCAAAGGCTTCTGGTAGTTGTTGAGAGGGCATTTCAGTGGAAAAGGGCCAAACAGCTCTAGGCAGAACCAACACCCTCAATTGAGAAAGATTTTTCAAACAGCAGTACTGCTAAGAAGTAATTAAAGTCAAATAAAACACGGAAAATAGTGTATGACACATCTATTTGAATTCATCCCAGTTTGGATCCACTGAAATCCATGTAGCACAACACTGGAGGCCCACAAGGGGAGGTCCAAACCCAAGGATTTCAATGCACTTTTGCAACTAGAGAAGTCTCTCTTCTCAGACACCATTTTTCCAAGTGTTTAGGCACATACTTCAAACACCTGGAGATTTCTTGTATTTAAAGAAATACTTGCCAGGACCTTCCACTCTTGCAGTTCCCTTTGCTTTGTTCCTCTGCCTCCCCTACAGTGTTATCTTGGGGAAAAACTTAAAATAAAGAAAAAGGGACATTTTGGAAGCCCAGCTATGTCACTTGAGGTTTTGCTAGCTGTTTAGGAAGACTTGTGAGGACTCTGTAGGGGAGAAGGGGTCAGGTCAGAGGTAGAAATCCACTCAACCTCTGTCAGAGGGGCTTATAATGCCAGGGCAGCACCCCAGGGTTGTGTGTCTGTCTGTCCTTCCCTCTGGGGTTGACAAGAGGCTGATTCCTTCCCCCAGCTGTTCCCTCTGTCGCATTACAAATGAGACTCTGAAAAGCAGCCCTTAGCCTTGAGACAGCTCTTCTCTTGCTAACTCATTCTACGCATCAATTAATGTCAAGCAAAGGTGTTTTATAACTATTTTATAACTTTTTCAAGAGCAGGACCTTCACACCTTTTCATAGGAAAAGTCCAATCCCTGTATGAGGGGGCTGCCAAAATGCACCGTGCATGGTGAGGTACGTGTGAGAGCAAAGAGAACTTTTACTTTTCAGGAAAGAAGTGCTCCTTAACATCCAAATCCTTCCACAGAGAGTTAATCCAAAAAGAGAGCATCTTCTTTATAAGTGATGATGAGGACAAAACATCTTTATCTTCCCCATCAGGGCAGTGGCACTTAAGACCAGCATCAGTCATGGTCAGAATGTCCATCTGTGATGAGCTTGAAAACCTGGTATGAAGAGCTGGTGGCTTTGCCTGGATTCTGTTCCATTCCATTCTTGTTCCTAATGTGAACAAGCAGCATTTAGAGCCATTGTTCACCCTTGTAGCTCTTGGCCTGTGCATTGGATGTGAAACATGAGGAGTGAATTATGGAATAAATAATTAAAAATCTTAAATGGCAGCGTATTTCCTGAGAGGGAACAGCAAGACGATAGTGGGGCCTTTCAGAATGTCTCTTACCCACTCACCCTCTCCTCTTGTACCAACTTCCAGCAATTTGGCTGCATGTTTTTTTTAGGAACTAACTTCCACCCAAAGACTACTGAATTTTTCTTAAATGCTGGGTTCTGTCAGAGCTGATAAGGCAGCAGCCAGCTTGCAAAGATAACACAAGGTATCAGGGCTGCTTGGGTTTGTCTTTATTGGATTTTTTAGCAAGCATTTGACAGACGCTGAGAGCTGTCTGGAGACTCTGGGTTTAGTGGGTCCTCCCTGCTTTTCTTTTTGTCTTTGGTACCAAAATGCTTTTAGGCTGATTGAGAAGAAAAAAAAAAAAAGGTGTGATGGAGCTGGGGAATTAGTGGTGTTTATTGAGGGAGTGAGGAAGGTGGACTGTGGGGGCTGGATGCCAAGGGTGGCTCTGGGATCTGTTGTGATGTCTCCTCTTGGAAAATGCTCACCCCAAACAGGTTTAAAGGGGTTGAGGAGCAATACAGATTCACTCTAAATGCCTGATCACTGGCAGGAATGTGTTAAGGTGTATGAAAACCTGTGACTAATTGTCTTTTCAACTTCCCCCTGACTCCCACTCCCCTTTTCTTGCAGAGTCCCTTTTTGGGCTGCTGGCTTTTGTTAACCTCTGAGGGAGTGTTTACGTTTGGCTTATGTTAACCAGAAGGGAAAATTTTCCAGTCAGAAATTGATCTATCTTCTGATGCTAATAACTTTGTGATAGAGAGTTTATAGAGCAAAGCAGATGTGGATAGAAAACATAGCCCATGCCCTTACACAGAGATGTCTTCTGTCACCCTTAGAGTGAGATATTAGGGTCCATTTCTAGCCCAGGTGAGCCCTTAGTGAAGTAAGGTGTTCCCCCCATCCTCACCTCTTTGTAATGACCCTGTGTGTCCCCAGTTTTGTAGAATCATAGAATCTTAGACTGGTTTGGGTTGGAAGACTCCTTAAAAATCATCTTGTTCCAAGTCCCTGCTGTGGGCAGGGATATTTTCCTCTAGGTTGCCCCCTCAACTTGTCCTTGAACACTTCCAGAGATGTGGCAACCTCTTCCAGTGCTTCATTATCCTCACAAGAAAGAATTTCTTCCTAATATCTTGCCCTCTGTCTGATGCAACCCTGTGGATGGTTGTACCATGGGTCAGATTAGGACATAGATATGACTGGAAATCCTTTAAAAAAAAAAAAAAAGGAAAGTTTAAAAGTTGTGGCATAGCCCTACAGCACTGGATTTTATATACCTGGCTGTTGCTTGTGGTACTCCTCAGATGGTTTGTACCAAGCAGGCTCTTACATGCTGATATTTAATAATCCATCATTTTGTCAGTGCTGTTTCACCATGGCTGGAATTACAATACCAAACTAAGTGCCCTTTTCAAATTTCAATGCAATTTGTGGGCATGCTTTAATTAAGCTTCACAGCACTGCTTGGAGGAACATATTTTATGCCTACACTGTTCTGAAGGCAACCTCATAGAGAGGATCAGGAGCACTGGTTGGGAGCACTGGTTTTGTTATGTGATTCTGTCCAGCAAATCTTTCTTGCTCTTTAATGTAACCTGTTGCATATGAAATTAATTTCCAACATGCATTTGCTTACAAAATAGCGTTCTTCACACCAGAAATCTACAGCAGTAGAAGAAACCACTGCCAGATGTCTATATTTATAGAAAATGGGTATGTTCTGTCAGGCGATGACAGAATATTTCAGTGTATTTATGAAGTGCTCGTGTTTTTAGAAATACTGAAATCCAGTCAGTATCAGTAGAATCTTGCTTTTCTTATTTTAACCAGTATAATATGTTTCTTTAGTAGATAGAGTACTAAAAAACTAGGGAAAAGCTTTCACTACCCCTCTGTCCTCACTAATTTGTGTATTTGTTTTTTTTTCCAGCTTCACAGACCTCATTTTAAAGGGACATCTCTGGCTTTAAACAAACATTACTAGAATCTCATGCAACTTTGACTATATACTTCTCCATCAGGCATTTTTACTTGAGATATAACTGCTCATAAAGCTGAAAGAATAATTTTCACTCTAACTGTAGGTCATACAACATTTTGCAGTTTTCATACTGAGGTATTTCTTTTTGCTTAGATGGCCCTCTTTTGGGTTGTTATCATGAAAAGGGTCTCACATTTGAATCTGAACCCTCTAAATGTTAAATTTGGATCCAGCCAGAGGTGTTGGAAGGTGCAGAAGCCCTGGCATGGCTGGTGGCTACAGTGAAGCCCATCAGAAATGGACCACAGACAGTTCAGTTGTTTTCCAGACTATTTGTAAACAGCTCTGTTGAGCCACTCAGCACATCAGGGTCAAGCTTTTTGCTTATATTCCTGACATGGACACTGGAGAGTTTTCAGAACTAAAATTTGCAGAGATCTCGACAGATCCTGGTTGGAAGGTGCTGTTGGAAGCCAGGGCTGCATACCTGGCAGTAAAAAAATGGAAGGGATTTAGATAGGTGCCTTTACATATTCAGGTAACAAATGAGGAGCTGTACAGAAATGTAAGCAAGAGGGGCTCCTTGTGGGATTTACCACTGGAACACAATTGCTAATCTGTGCAATCTACTAATCAAATTAATTGGGTTTGCTCAGGCTGTTGCTCACACGATTGCTAAGCACAGTAGCTTGAAGGCAATGAGGGTTTGGCCTCCCAATCTCTGCTGTGTATTTAGGGGTTTTTTTGCAGCAAATGCCTTTGATATATGTAAGTTATATTTCCATACATTACAAATGATAGATTCCTCCCCCATATCCTGTGACAGCCTTCCCTGGAGACAGACAGTCTGTGTTGTTTTAGCATGATGGAGAAAGATTAATGGGAAAGGTTTTGATAGTGTTTGCAAAGACTTTTAGCAAAAGGGAAAAGTTTGGATAGAGGATTTAGTGAGAATGAAAAAGCATTTCTGAAAACTCCTGCCTCCCCACAGGGCTCCCTTCACTGCCTCCCCTCTCATGCTGCCTTCTGCCTGCAAGGAGCATCAGGACAGTACAGAGGAAGCCACGGGCTTGGTTCCTTCCCTGTGCTCCTGCTCAGGTAGAACTAATCCCATTGCATCTGCAGGTCTGCAGATGATTTTCTGATCCAGCTGTGCTTGTGCATTGAGTGTGTGGGTGGGCAGGGAGCCTCTGCACCACTGGGGAGTGTGAGGAGGTGGGTACAAGTGGGGAAGGGTCTCCAGGGGACCCCTTTGTCCTCTCCATGGGGCTCAGCCCACCAGGCATGGGAATGCTGCCCTGCAACCTGCAGCCAAGGCACCATCAGAAGTGTTCAGCTCATGGATAAATCATTTATGTGTTGGTGTCTGAGCTGCCCTCAGAGCTGATGGGGGTGTTGGTATGTAGGGCATTGAGCCAGTATTGACCATCTCTCTGCACACTGTAATGGGAGTTTGACACCTCAATTTAGATGTGGCCAAGAGCTGAGTCCTGGCCATATTTAAGTTCCTGGGATAGCTAATGGTGATGCTGCCATAGTCATATATAGCTCATGCATATCTGCATGCAGTGCCAGTAATTAAAGCCTACAGGTTTAAATCACAGGCAAGTCCCCACTGAGCATATTTCCCCCCCAGTGAGTTTTTAGAGCTGGATAGGCTCTATCTCACTCCATAGCTGCTTAATATCCTCAGTCACTCTTACCCAGAGCCCCCAACTCTTCCCTGCCAGGTGTGCCTGAGGACACATTGCAGTTAAACATCCAAGGACATTCCTATGATGTGTATTCCTATGAAATGTTTTGGTCACTGTCTGCAGAGCAGCTGTGTCTGGAAGCTTCACACACAGGCTCCTTGCTCCTATGTGTGTAATACTATATGTATTTAAGGGAAGAGGTGGTTTTCCTTCCTCCTGGTGATCAGTTTATACCCCAGAGTGGGAAGGATTGATAGCCCTTGGGCTTTCTCATCACCATGCAGGAATTAGCATCACAAGCAGGAGGGGCTCAGAGGTCTGACCTGCAACCTTGTGTGGTGTTTTCATTGTGAAGTACAGACAGGATGTACAGTAAATTAAGTTCAGGCAGTTCTTCTTGCTGAAAACAACATCATTTCACATTGACCCTGAAAACAACTTTTTTTTTTTTTCCTTAGAGTCCTAGCAGAGGGACTGTAGCTGGATCCAGGAGGAGGAGTTGTGGGTGGTGGATCAGGAGCTGGAAGCAAAACTTTCCTTTCTGGGTTAGTTCTGCAAATCCTGCCCTTGCTGACAAGGCTGGTGACGCACGCAGAGGACTTGGTGTCCTTCACCATGGCCTGATAGAGCAGCTCCTGCTTCATGTGAACTGGAAAAGATGGGCAGCATGGCCTGGAGTTCCACTGTCACGAAATGGGGCATCCAATCGTGGCAGGAGTTGGGAAAAGCCACCAGCAGAAAGTGCTCTGTGCAGAGCCCCAGTGGTCCCTTCAACAGTGGGAGGGAGAAAAGCTCCTCCAGCCCCTGCTGTGCTGCAGAACAGGATTTATTTGTCCCACTCTTTACCTGCATGAGATTGAGATGCTTCATGCCCTAAAAGCACATTTGTCTCCTGTAAAGAGAGATGAGGTACCCCTCAGGTGCCTCTGCTCTGTGTGTCTGAAGTTAGAGGTGAAGGAGGGCTGATGGGATCTGGTTTTGAGCATGTTCTGGTGTCAATCAGGAATGGCTTCTTCCAAGTGGAAAAGGAAAGGCCAATTTAAAGCCAATATATGTGAATTTACCCTCAGGCTTCAGGGAGAGTTAGAAGGATTAGTATGTGAGCTAGCCCATTTCCTTACACAGGCAAAACTTTTCCTTATGGCATGAGATTTAGCTCATTGCAGAAGGCACAGGTATCACCAAACTCCTCTCCTCTCTCCCTCCTCTCTGAATGGGAGGCATAATGTCTGTAGATACTGTGTTGCCTGTCTCTCTGCACAGGGAGAAGTGTCATAGTAAATGAATCCATTACTCAGGATTGTTGATATAACACCTTACTTCTACCTCTGAAAGAAGCTTCCTTTTAGGTCTTTAAATCTGTGTTATCTTCAGCTCCCTTGGTGTAATTGAGGGATTTGGGGATTAGAGGATGGAGCCAACGTCGCTGCTGCTTTTCTGCATTTTTGGAATGTGAGGGAAGAGGCTGGGGGTGGAATGGTTTTTGAGTGTGCAGTTTATTGATGTGTCTTTGGTACAGTTTTATGGCTTTGTTAAAAGACGTTAAGCTGTATGATTTATTAGCACTGCCAGAGAGTGTATTAATGATCATTTCACATTCCGTGAGATCTTAGTGGGTCCTGCCCATGGGAAGGTCAGAACGAAGGGGCATTTGACATAGTACTGCTTTACTTACAATAACAACTGATAACGAGCCTAGAAAATAAGTAAGTTCCTTTGACTTCAGGGTACGTTATCTTGCAGCAGATATCAACACAGCCTTCCAGAGAGAGCTGTTGACCCTTAGCTGTGTGTTGTCAGATCTCTAAGGAAGTGCCATGGCAAAACCTGCATGCCCATGTGCACTTGGAAGTGCCTTTACTTGCTGAGGAGCAGGCACTCCAGCATCAGCAATTACTCCTGGCAGATGCAGTACTCTCTGCTAAGCAGGTGGGATTGAGGGGATTGGTTGGGAATGAGCAGACCCAGCTGGCATGAAAAAGGACTTATTAACATTTGCATTTCTTTTTCAGGGGTATTTTCTAGTAAAAGTCAATCTGGCCCATTTGGTGCCTTCCAGAGCTAAAGGACGAGTCCCCAGTCTGGGTCTGGTTAGTCTCGGGTTCATACTTGACCAATTGACTGTTTCTGGTGCATGTTCAGAGTTCTCTCAACAACATGGGTGTTTTTTGATTGTAACGTCTGCACTGCACAGCAGCTGAAGCTTTAAGAAAATCAGTGATTATTACAACTTTGTTAAAGACAAAAAAATCAAACACCTGTCAGCAGAGAACTCCATTTTGTGTGATGGCCATCCAGCATTGTAGACCCATTCTGTTGTGGATTTGGTCAGGCTGTCTCAGAGAGACAACTGTCTATGGGTCAGCCTTGCCCTTCCAGCATCTGTACTGGTGGAGATAAGAGAGCAATCCCTCCTCAGCTCTCCCTGCTTCCAAAGCCGATTTTACAATGTTTTTTTAATTTTTCACAGGCTACTGCTGGCCAAGTGGAGACATTCCTTGTCTGTTATTCATGGGCAGAAATGCTTGATTAGGGCTCCTCTTCCTGGAAACATCAGTGAAGTTGATGCCCTGGATCCTCTGCCACAGATAAGATTAAGAGCATGGAAATCGGCACGCTTCTGGCAGTGGCTTTTACTGGCTCCAGGTGGTAATTGCAGAGAGGGTATTTTGAACTATGAGAAATTTTCTGTAGCATTTGTCAAGCACCATTCACTGGTGGGTTCTGGGGGCAGACAACTCACCTGATTGACATGAATTTTTCTTTTTTTCTCATTGTTTCTTTGGCTGGCAGTGGCTGTGAGGGTTGCTGCTGCAAAGGGAATGAGTCACTCATTTGTTCGAAGCAGTGAAGAAAGGTTCTGCGTGTTCCCATTGATATTAAACACGAAGCTGTGATGTCGGTGGTTTCCTTTTCTCCTGCTTTCAGTGTATTTGGTTTTCATATCAGGGAGGTCAGGAATTCATGTTTGCTGCCTTTGAGGAGGGAGGTTTCGGATAGTCTTTAGCTCTTTCTGGCTGCCCATCCCAAGCTGCTGCCGTGGAAGCACAGTGGAGCCTTTCAGCTGGGGATATTTTCAGTTGCTGTTTTTGTGGGGACCTGCCTGAGTTTCAGCCCCATGGATCTATCTTACTTCACTTGTTTTTATTAAAGTCGGTGACCAGTGCAAACCTGGAATGCAGCCAGGCTTTATTTCATGGCATTACAATTTGAAGGATGTGAGGATCAGCGTGTACCATTAGAGTGGCTGGTCTGTCCTGCCTGGCACAGAGCTGGGAGCTTCATCTGCTGGATCTCTTATGGGGGCACAAACCTGTGTTTGATTAAATCCATTCTAGCACCTCTCTGTATTATTATTTCCTTTCAGGCAAGTAGAGGATAGAGGTGAGACTCTTCTATCTGGTAGTCTTCTCTCAATAAGCAGGAAACTTAATTTCCTGTTTGTTCTTGTAATAGTCCCACTGACTTTACCCCAGTGAGTTTTTCCTCTTTAGGGTGTCTTGCTTAGGAAAATGCAGAAGTGATTCCCCTGGTGTAGGAGGACTGGTCCATGAGAAAGCTGCTTTTCCTGCCCAGTGGTGATGTAACAGACTACATCCTCCTCTCTTTCACTCCCCACAGGTAAATTTTTTTCAGAGTAGGCCCCTGGGTGCATATTAAAAATAAGATACAAACCTCAGCTAGTGTCTTGTAAATGCTTCTGTTGGCTGCTGGTTCTGCTAAAAGCTGGAGCAGCAGATTTCACTGTCCAAGTAAAAGTGGTCCCCTGAGGGGCACAGCTCCACCTGACATCAGCAGCACCCTGTGGTTCCCCCATTGTTTTTACTTTTGCTGTGTCTGTAATTAAAAAAAGCAAAACCATCCCATCCTCACCCCCACAGAGACCATATGTGGAAGCGACTGTGCTTGATGCAAATGCAGAAAATGTGTCTGAAAATAGATTGCAAGTGATGTAAAAGCTGTGCTCATCAAAGGAAAATGCCAACCCAGTTTGCCCTCTTGGTTCTGGAAGGGATTTTGTCTTGTGCAGAATGTGTTTCCCCCTCATCCCCCTCCTCTTCCCTGGAGCTCTAAGTCCCCTTTTGTTAGGCCACTGTCGTGGAGCTAAATCCTGGAAACGTAATTTATTCAAAGTGTTCCGCACACATGTAAATGGGCAAAACTTATTGACAGCTGAGTTAAAGTATCTCTTTCTTCTGCGTAACAAGGCACTTTTGCTGGATCTTTCAGCTGCTGGCTTTGTTCCTCAGGCGGGTGAAAAGAGCTTGTGGGGGGAGAAACAGGCACACAAGGAGAATGCCTTGGGTGTGTGTTGTGTGTCTGCACAGCCACAGATTTCTGTGGGGACAGCGTGGCAGCAGCTCTCCCCGTGGAAGGTGCAGGATGGCACACAAATCTCAGCATATTCTTGATATAAGAAGACACTCTCTGTGTCCCTGGTCCTTTTAAATGCTCCAAGTGTATGTCCACCTTAAACTCTGGGAAATGACAGTTCCCAAAAGGATCTTGGTATTTGTCTATTAAATTCCAAGCACACAGCAAATTTAGCTGAACTTTCTGCTGCTTAAGCACTACTTTTTCCTCCTCCATACAAGGCCTTGAATTAGCTAATTAAAATCTAGGGGAGAGAGGGAACAGCCTGCAATGGAGTGAACTCGCAAGATTTCTGAGGTCATTGCTGGTACCGAGTTCCCTCACTCTGTCCCATGAAAAGATTTTTAAGTATTCATTGGAAATCTCCCATGGATTTAACTTCTTCCTTTGTTTTCCTTTGCAGTAAAAGCTTGATTGAAAGTGGCTGTGGCAGCAGTAATGCCTGGCTGAGTTTGGAGAAAACAAGCTCTAGGCCCATTTAGACATTTCATTTGAAAGCAGCTTCCATTATCTCCTGTTAGGAGCTGTGGTTAGTAAGGAGCAGGGTGAATGCATATGTGTGTTCATCCATTATGACTTCTTTATCAATTATTTTTAATCACTGTTTTTTAGGAAGAGGTGAGATTATTTCTTTTAATGTAGGTAATTAATGTCTGATAAACCTGACTCCAGTTTTCTTGGGATAATCTTGGATGGAGGATCCTGACAGTATTAAGTGAGTTGATCTCAGAGTAAAAATATAATTTATTCTATTCTATCAATTCATATCCCATGAAATAAAACTGACAAAAATTTGGGATTTTCTTCCCCCCGCACTTAAGACTTTTTTTTGGGAGACAGTTCTTAAAACTTAATTTACATGCTGAAATTTAAGGTGTCAATTACTTTGGCCTGATCAAAGCTAGGTCATGTTTTATCAAATGTTTTCTGAGCCTCAATTAACACAGGTGAGCCTTTGAGGAGAATAGTGATTCTGCCTGGGTCCCAGCAGTGTAGCCCTTCTCACTTCAGTGGGAGTGGAGGAAGATTTTGAGTTTGTCTTAGCAAAAGTGGAGTAGATCAGTGCATGAAAAGGAGAACTTATTTATGTAAGGACGTGGCTGGAAATGTTTTATCTTAACCCCAGAGCAGGTAGGGCACATGAAGGCAGTACTGGCTTCTGCAGCATGTCTTGAGCAGGGAATTGCATGGGGGAAATTCTGTCTTAGCAACTCATGCCTGAAGCATGCTCTTTGTGTTGGGACAAAGCACTATTTGTCAGCAGAGGCTGTTTCATATAAAAATGGTATTTTCCATTGAGTTTTGTTTTGGAGGCCCTTCTCTCCCAGCATCCTTGCCTGCTGCTGGCTGTCTGCTGCCATCTCACTCTTCTTTGCCTGCACTGGGCCAATCAGACTCATTGCACTGCTGAAAATTAATGCAACAAAGTATTTTAGGGTGATTTGGTGACCTGAATCTTCCTTTTCACCACATCATAATGACAGTACAACGAGGAGAGGAAGGAGTCTGTTTGATTTTTCTTTAGTGGTGCTTTGAATTTAGATCTCTCCAAGTTCATAGGGGCATACAAATGGTTTTGTGGTGCTGTTGGGGTTTCTTGGTTTCATCTTTGCAATCTGAGCTTGAGTGTGTAAGAGCCCAGGTCTCTGAGTTCTTCATGGAAGTGAGAGGTCTGACGCTGTGGTGCCTTGTGCTTTCTATTTCTGTTGGGCTAATGATAGGGAAATGCCACTTGCTCTTCAGATTGATAGGAGGAAACAGCTCCTAAAAATACTCTTTTTGTGAGGGTTTTCCCTGTCTGCTGGAGAGATGCTGGGAGGCTCTCTGCTGGAGCAAAATCTGTGCTAGAAGTGAACTGAAGTGTGTGGGGAAATGCAATCAGTCTGCACTCCCCAAATCTGTCTGAGGCAGTGGAAGGAGTAGTATGAAACCCATGGCAATTTTAGGCCACCACTGTGGGTTCTCCTCTTGGGTCATCCTTGTTTTGACCAGATAAGGTGGAGTTGGGATCATCTTAGACCTTGTTCACCAGCTACACAAGTCTCCTCAAATTGGAGGTTAAGATTGTGTAAGGATTTCAGTGTGCTGTGCAAAGTAGGGAGCATTAAGAAAGGACAGCAAGCAGGGAGGACCTCCAAAAATCTGGGATGGATTTGAGTCCTACCCCATGATGAGCAAGAAGATGGCTGAGTCTATCTTTTGGACTCTTTAATACTGAAACTCCTGGGCTGACCAGGCAACATGTTCTGAGGATTGATTTTAAATTAGCCCAAACCGAATTACTTAGCGAAGCCTCATTCTTGAGAGGGTGTTGATGCTGTCAGGCTTGGACAGGGCCTCCCTGTGGCTGCTCTGGCTTCTGTCAGCTTTATGACTGTAGCCATGAAATTAGCCATTTAACCACGTAATGACTTTTTATTTCATTTACTCTTCCAAAAAGCGCTATTTGTGCAAAAAACACTAAGAGTGCTGTGGTTTCTACTGTAGCCTTTCTCTGGCTCATTTCCTGCCCTGCTGTTGTCCTCCCCTGTCTCCTGGCTCTGGAGGTCCCACCTGCACACCTGCAGTGAGCACCTCAGCCTGTGCAGCTCCTCGGGGGGCTGGGGCCAGCCGTGGCTGTGACTGTCCAGCTCCTGGCTTCCTCCAGCCGTCATTCCCAGCGCTGCTGTCGCGGCCATCGCGGCTTTATCTCTGGACCTGGTGTCTGATGAGGCCGTCACGGGGCAGGAGCACTTACTGGAAAATGATTTATACTAATTAGGCAGCCTGAAGGTTTCTTGTGGAACAGTAGGAGGGAAGACACAGAGGTCAGTTGTCTTTATTCTCCAAAAAGCCTTCATCACCTGATAAAGATTCAACTGCCTTAGATTTTGAAGAGGATGTTTCATGCTGCTTCGGCCAAAGCAGGGAGTGAAGACTTCAGTCTAGTGACCTTTGTTCTCTAAAAGAGCGTGTCAAGTTTTGGCTGTGCTGCTGGCCTTGACTTTTAATTGTTGGAGAGGATGTGAGATCAGCCCCAAGCCTTTGTGCTGCAGCTTACCCGGTGAGAGAGGGGAAGTGCTGTGCTTCTCTGCACACCGCTGCCACAGTTTAATGTGAAAAAAACATAGGCAGCCTCCCCTTCCCCCCAAATAATGAGCTACCTCTTACCAGCAAAAATTAAAGCAAGAGAAGAACAAGAAGAATGTTAGGGATGGGAAACCTGATTATATCAATAGTTGTGTTTTCATGCAGATTGTTACACCGTGGTGAATGAGGGGATTGCCCTGACTTTACCTTGTCTTTAGCACAAACTTCATCTTCAGATGAAGGGCCAAATCACCATTGCCTTGCACATTGATGGCATGTGCTTGTGAGGTATCTGAATTTGGCCTGACAAGGTGGCCTAATCCCCACTCATGCTTCAGAGCCACTTCTCACCCCGCTGTGATCCAGCTGAAGCTGATGGACCAGGTGCTGGAGAGAGACAGAGTGGGAAGGGTTTGTGAAAGGCCAGCACAATCTGGGGGAAAGGACCTTGTATCAGTTTTGATCTCCTTTCTCTGCCTTGCAGTCTGTCCATTGCTACTCTGCTGGAGTAAAGACACCTGTGGTGGTTTGCAGTCACTTTTAGAAGCATGTCTGAAAATGAGGTGCCCCGTGGACCACATGGGGCCACCCACTGTTGCTCCATGCCTCTTCAGTGTGCCATCCTCTGGTTACCTGGTATCCTGCCCTTGTCCCTTGGGCTGGTGTTTGCAAAGAGGTCCTTGAAAGGTGCTCAGCTGTCTTTTCTAGACAGCATGAATGATTTACACCCTTTTTATGCCTCTTTGGCCCTTTTACTTGACAGAAAAGCACTAGAACATTACTAAAAATTTCTGTGCTTCCCTGCAAAGAACAGCCAGGCCTAGTAGGTTCTTTTTCCTTTAACCCCAGCATGGCAGCCCTGTCACTTGTGATGGTGGGCAGTCATTTCTGGCTGACCTCACCAAGGATAGTCCCCAAAGTGTTGACTGGTTACTATCTTGATTTCAGGGTTGCTGAGATGTGTCTGGCGGGGAACAGCACTTGGGAACTATTTTTTTCTGGACAAATGTCTTCTTACAACCTTGCTGCTCACGTGGGTTATGTGATTTCCAAGCTGGCTGAGAGCCTGGAAGTGAACTCATGGGCCTCAAGGAGCAATAAGTGCTGCGGTGTTTTAACCAGCCCAGCCAAACTCAGCGTGCACGTGTGTGTGTGTGTGTGTGTGTGTGTGTGTGTGTGTGTGTGTTTATGTGCATGTGTGAAAGCACTTTCCAACAGACCATCTCTCTGTAATGATAACCTAGCTGCACTCAGTTGTGGTATCAGAAGCAGTTCTATGGTCCTATCAAAAAACCCAAGCCAAACTAGGAAATATGCTCCTGAAAACAGCCTATTGTAAACTGCACATGTCACCTGTGGGTCTGTGTGAGTAGAACAAGTCTCTCTCAAATGCAGCTTTTTTGTGACAAAAGGTTTGCTGGAAAAGCTGAAGTCTGAGCTGGTACCTTTACATCAGTGAGTTGTGTCCAGGTAATCAATCCACCTCTGAAATCAGCTCTCATTCCTCTTCCAGGCACTGCCCTCTTTGCAAGGGCTGTGGCAAGGAGATTTGAAGGCAGCTAGTAAGCCTGTGATAGATTTGGAAGTTCTCTTAGCAAAGCCTCTGATGTGTGGGTTAGAAACAGAGTCTGTTCTTTTATACTTGTGTTGTGCTCTCCTATAATTGGCTCTGCAGATGCTGGGCTGGCTCCTTTGAGAACCCGAGGAACTTGCAAAGGTGTTGAATGGTTCTAGTAGGAGCTGAAAGGAGCTGTGAGTGCTTCACAAGCCCATGAGGAGTGAAGAGTCTGTCTTGAGGTACCAAAGCAGTTTTGTAGTTGGCTCAAGCCCAGTAACAAGAGAGGAGAGAAAAGCAAAGTAATGCCTTTTCCAAATGTCTCTCAGAGCTTCAAATCCTAGGATTGAAGATGTCTTTGATTTGGGACCAAATTAGTTGACAGTGTGTGCCCCTGTTCTCTACTGCTGCCTGAAGAGCCTGTCAGATGGAGTCTTTGGTGAAGGTGTGCTGGGCTGTGGGCTGAGACCTGGCAGGGGAATCATCTGCCCTCAGTGCCTGCATCACGAGCAGATGAACACAGTCTCTCTGTACTTGTGTTACAGGGAGCTGAAGATAACTGGCTTGAACATGGACAGCTGCATTGGGGAAATCTGGGCTATTATTTGTTTTTCTGAGCACAGATAAATGGTACTTGGGGACCTTTTCCAAGGCTCTACTACCCTGCAGGATTATAGGCATTCCATAGGTTCAGGGTCCTCTGTACCAGCTCAGTATGGATGACCTGGTGTGTTTTCTGCTGCTCTGGATGTCTTATGTTTGGAGTGACTCAAGGTCCTAGAGTCAGGAGAGCTGTTCTCCATTCCTGCCTCTATCCATGGCTCTGCCACTGATTTATCCTGGCATGGTGGCAATTCCCTTTAATTACTGTGGGCCTTGGAATATTCCCTTCTTTTATGACCTCATGAAAAATCAAATAAATGGGAGTAGATTAAAATCCTCCATTTCATATTCTTAAGTATCTTTTTTCAGCCCTGAAGCAAGACAGAAAAGCTTTGTAATCTTGTTAGGTTACAACAACACCAAAGCCTGGAAGATGAGGCAATATTGGGAAAAATAATTTGGTTAACACTGAACTGGTGAATTTCAGACTGATGGAAAGTGATAGCCCTTCAGCTGTGGCTTCAGTGCTCTGCAACCATAGCCATGGCCCTGGTTGCCATAAGGATGCCTTGAGGTAAGGCAGGGCACTGCCACTGCCCATTCTTGGGCATCTCTTGCAGAGCTCCCAGAAGCAGAGGCCATTTCTGAAACACCACCTCTCTGAGCCTCTGATCTCTACCTACCTCCTCAGTCTGATACAATTGAAAAATACAGTGAAAAGGCTGTTAAAGAGACCTCCAGAATTTCCCATTCACCAGGACCAGCCTGCCCTGACAAGCCCTTGAGCTGTTGTAGTTTTCTCTCAGCTTCCTGACAGAGGGTTCGCAGCGTTTCCCAAAGAGACTTCTGCCAGTGCCAGGAAAGGAGACAGTGTTGCTTTGCTCAGAGTTGTCCTTGTGCTTTTTCCTCCCTCGTGTTACTGAGATAAGGAGCCCGTGAAAGACTGTGCAAAGCACCATGTCGGTTTAATCAGTGTACGAGGGAGAAACTCGATATGCCCTGTTAGTGTAGTCACAGTCCAAGCATGAAATTAAGTGAAGGTGGGGGTGGATGTGATGGAGAGAAATGCTGTCCATCTCCCAGGCATGAAGCTGAGAGTCCACAGGAAGGGAGAATTGAAGGAATGCCCTTGCAGAAAGCCTCCTGGAGCCTGGCAGACCGGGCCTGTGGTGTCTTATAATTATTGCACATAATAACCCAAAGTGGGTCACGCAGCAGTTTTGTGTCACAGTATTAAATGGCACTTTGGGAGAGTGTGCGTGCTGATTACAGCTGGTGAGGAATGCCATCACTTTAAGAGGGGTGAAAAAGAAGTGAGAATGAAAAGATTTTCTTTGTGCCTTGAGGGATGTGAGGATAGTGTTTTCCCCATCACCTCAGGGATCAGTGGAGAGTTGCACTTGCTCAACCCAGACATCAGAGCCTGAGGCTGCATGTTGACATGGGATTTAATGCAACCTGTCTGCTTGAACTCTGCTTGGCTGTGTCCTGGTGGGTGCTTCCCTAGCCTGAATTACTCTGGAGCAGTGCTGTGCACTACCAAATGTTATCTGTCCTTTGGCCTGGAGCTGGCAATGTTTAAAATTGGTACTTTCAGCCTCCACAAGCTGGTACTGCTACAGAGAGAAGTCGTCCCATCTGCTGCTGCACTGCCCTGCCCTATCCCAGAATGTGATTCAGAACCCCCATTGTAATCAGAAAAGGCTTTCTTGGGACACTAGTTTTGCCAGCAAGTCTGACTTTGCATTTTCTGCAGGGATTTCGATGTGCTCTCTAAGCGTAGAAATTACAAATGTTTTAAATTTAGTTGCTCCTGATACACAACCCTTACTAGATGTTGTAGATATGACAGTTGTTTCTGACATGACAATTATATGGGGAACCTGTAAAGAAGACAGTCAAGATGGCATTCCATGCTGCCCCAATGTCTTTCCTTTCCATCTTGTTCAGAATGAACAGATTAAGGAGAATACTTTTATTTGCATCTTCTTTTTGTCTGAAAATGAAGGATGGTTTTAGTAGCCTCAGGTTACCCTCTGACCTCTGAATGCTGCCTTATTCAGGCAACAGTCCTGCTGAAATTAGTGGGTGTTGCACCTTGTAGTGGAGAAGTCATAAAATGCTTTACAGAGGTGGTTGGCACCCTTATCCCTGCTTTACAAATCCAAGGCACACAGGGAAGAGCTTCCACCAAACCAAGCAGGAAGGGAAAGAGAATATGACCTAGCTGATAGTGACAGCATTGTAGCTCAGTGTTGGATCACCCCAGCTGTGTCAATTCGCGGATATGGAGTCAATTCCCCAAAACAGGGCCATGGCCAGGTAAAATTTCACAGATGAGTGAAGACAAGGATGCTCTGGTGAAAGAGACTTCTTCTGAGTGCTGGAGAAATTGACATTCTCATTGCTGCTGCTCACTTGACATTCTCACTGCTGTTTCATTGGGGAAATCGCGCCATATCTTTGTTATTTCTTATTCTTACTTATTCTTGTTATTTCCATCCCTGGCTGGACCCTTAGTCCTGCTGTGGGAAGGAGCTCTCTGTAAGCTGTATGAAATCATGAGGTGACTGCACTTGTTCTGATCATCGTCACTGGTGATCTGTGCCATTCTCCAGCCTGGTGTCCCGAATTCCCCGCTGTCGCCCCTGGGCACCCTTTGCATGCAGTGCAGGGCTGAGCCCCGGGGCTGTGCCGAGTGTGGTGTCCCTGCCAGGCTCTCGGGAGTCCTGCCAGCCCCCCGCTCCCCCGGGCTGACAAAGGCTGGGGCTGCTGCGGGAGGAAGCGTGTGCAGATCCCAAGGGGAAAAGGAGAGCAAGCACTTTGTATCACTTGACAGGAAGGCCTCTGCTTGACAAAAGAGCACTGCTGACAGGCTCCAAAAAGCAGCCTGGGGCTTGTATTTCCTGAGCCAGCAAGACATCCCCAGCCTTAGTGCAGAGGGGTTAAAGAGATGGGAACAGGAGTGGGTCTGTGGCGTTAGCTGACCATGGCAGGTTTGTTCCTGACCTGTGCATGGCTCTTGCTTCCCAAAAGGTGAACTTGCCACCCATCCCTTCCAGCCTCTGGTTTCTGTGCAGCTGCTGGGGCGCCGGGGATGCCGGCAGTTTGGGAAGCACTTGCCAGATTTTTCACTTCCCCCTCTGCTCCCCCCTCCCAGGCTCGCACAGCAGTGAAGTAATCTGTGACATTCAGACAGCGGGAAGGGGAAGCCGCTGCAAAATAAAATAACAGCATCAGGAAGCAGCACCGTGCTTTTTCCCACTCCCAGCTGGGAAATGACAACACTTCATTCAGCTGCTCAAAACCTGGCGCCAGTGCAGCCCTTGCCGAGCAGGGCTGGCTAATAACTTCCCCGGCTGGCCAGCTCAGCTCTGCCTGCCCAGTGGGCTCAGGGGCACTGGGGAGATGAGACAGGCGAGGTGCCAGCAGACAGTCGCTTTAACAGCAGGCGCTGCACAGTAACACCTGGCAAAACAGTTGCTGGGGTTTAGAGCTTCTGTGAAGACTCCTGAGGGTGTTTCTTTTACATTTTAATTCCTGTTAGTTACATTCTGCAAGATACCCCGACCTTCCCTCCTTCCTTTTCTGGTGGCTGTTACTTTAACAGATGTATTGCAACACAAAGTTTCACAGCCCAAATGCAGTGTGCCAAAGAGAGACCGACGGAGGCAAGCTGACCCTTTGGACAGGTGGTGTGTGAGTTTGGAGAGAAGTTTCTCTCTCCCCCTTCTTCTAACAAACCAACCCCTGGGTGGAAGGCACTGCCTCTGTACACAGGTGTCTGAGTGCAGGAGGTTGGTCCCCGTGCTCCTTCCCTTTCTAACACATTAGGTGAGGGGAGAAAAGTCAACCTGGCACCAGCCAAGCACCTTAACATGGACAGCGAGATCCACAGACTTTAAATCCTCAAAAGAAGATTATATTCTTTGTTTATGTATGACTGGAATGTAAAAATAAGTAAGGCAAAGCCTCCCTTTTAGGGCTGGAGTCCTAAACTACAGATCTGCTGTGGATTGAATTCCTTCATCTGAATCTGAAGGAATACAAAAAAGCCTGGTGATAGGCTTGAGGGTCATGGTGGTTTTCTGTCCACAGTTTCAGCTCTGCTGGGCCTGATGGTGGGTTTTTAGCCTAGGATGTGATTTGTCTTGTAGGAATCATAGTCCTGATTTTGCATTGACTTCAGCTGCAGAGCTCCTAGGGTTAGAATACAAATGCTGTTCTTTTTCATTCAGGTGTCTTCTACCTGAATGAAAAAGCCAAGTATTTTCAGTATGCACCAACAACATCAGGAGGGAGCAAAGCTGGTGCAGCCCTGCAAGTTGTCCCTTCAGACATGCTGGGTGCTGTGACTTGATGGCATTGCCTGAGTCATGATGTCACCTCACTGCTGGCATTAATGGGCATGTGGAAAGGAGCACACTTCCCATGGTGTGAAATGTGAAATACCAAGATTTCACCTACACCTTTCAGCCTACAAATTGCTGTAAGGCTGCACCCACTGTGGTTGAGTTTCTTCCCATCCAGCATCTTTGGGGTTTGTCACTTCAGCCCTTCTGAGATGGTTACAGCCTGAGCTGTTCACCATCTGCATGTTGTTGCCTTGTGCTCACACAAGGATGACATAAATGTCTGTCCATGTTCCTGTGGTGTTTTTTGAGTTGCTTCTGAGTCTTGAAGTAATTTTGTGTTTTGCACCTGGTTTTCATCACCCAGAGTCCATCACTGTCAATCCTCTTGCAATTGTTTAGGTTAATCCTCTCGCTGGCTATGTCTTTTCCTCTACCCAGCACTGGTCTCCCCAAGCTTCTCATCCTGCAGTACAGCTAAATCCTGAGAGCCCTGGACCTGCATCCCAAATCAACATAAAATGCCTGTTGTTTTTCTTGGCCAGGTGCACTAAGAATGCAAAGGTATTAAATGATGTCACTGTCTACTGATGATTCTCTTTTGGTCCTGATATGCCACAAAAAGCAGGACTGCAGCTGTGAGTTGTAAAGAGGAGGCTCCTGGCACATATGTCTGGACTCTTGGTGCCCCAGACCCATGTTTCCCTTTGTAGTGAGTCTGATTTTAAAGTGTCTGCTCACTTAGAGATGTGCAAACCTGTGCAAAGCTTGGTGTGACCTGCCCATGGGGTGATTCCTGACCCTAGAATTATCTCCTGTGGAACTGTGGCCAATTAATTCCATAGGTCTGTTCATCCTCCTGTTTTGTTTCTGGTCTGTCCATTTGGGTGTTCTGTCTTTTTGTGTGTTTGCACTGTTATTCAGTCTGGGGCTCTGGTCCTGGCTGGGACCTTGGGGGAACAGCCACAGTAGTCATGTAAAATCTTACTGTATTCAGGGCTTACAGCACTGCAAATAACTGCCTGGGCATCAAAGAATGGCAAATATACACTCTCTTATTTTCTGTGTATGTAATTACATTACCTCTGATATATATAGAGAAAAAATATAAAGGAAAAAAACTATTTTCCTTCAGAAATTTCAGTCCTATCCACTGAAATTAAGTACCTCCCAGAGTTGTGTGGGCTTTGCTGAACCTGAGACACAGAAAATCCTATTGAAAATCATACTAGCATTATAGAATGCCTTGGATTGGATGGGATCTTGGAGATTATTTCATTCCAACCCCCCTGTCTGGGCAGGGGTGCCACCCATGAGATGAGGTTGCTCAAAGCCCTGTCCAACTTGGATTTGAATACTTCCAGAGATGGAGCATCCACAGCTTGCCTGGGCAACCTGGCCAGTCTCTCACCACCCCCACAGTAAAGAATTCTTTACTAACATTTAATCTAAATTGCCATTTTCCCTGTCTGCCTGTCCAGATTGTTTTTTAAGTGTTTTTCATAAATCCCCTTTAGATATTGGAGCGCTGCTAGAAGGTCTCCATGGAACCTTCTCTTTTCCAGGCTGAACACACCCAGCTCTCTCAGTCTGTCCCCACAACAGAATATGGGGACATTCAGAGGGCTCCAGCCCTCTGATCATTTTTGTGGCCTCCCTTGCACTTGCTCCAACTCGTCCTCTGTTTTCTAAAGGAAAATGAGATTTTCCTTGTAAGACAATTTCTGCACTTCAGGTGTTGCTGCTGCTCCACTTCAGTCGGGATTTCAAAATCTCTGAAATGGTACGTGGAACAAAGCACCCATCTTGTGCCAAACCCTGGGTGGAGGAGGCTTTCAGTGCCCTGTGCAGCGGGCAGCTGTGAGCTCCTGAGGGAGCAGCCTGGGAGGAGGGACACAGCTCAGGGAGCCAAGTGGTTTCAGCTCTGTGTTCACCTCAGTACAGGCTCCATGTTCAGCCCGGGTCAACGAGCCATGTCTGCAGATAAAGAGCTATTCTGGTAAAGTGTGCTGAGAGGGGATGTGTAAATGCAGTAAACCCTTAAATTTATGCAACATATCAGACCGAGCCTCCACTGCCCTGCAGCTGGAGCTTCTGATGGGTTTTAGGGAATGACCCTCTTTAAATGAAACAGTAGGACAAAGCCACCAGTAACTAAATGAGCTGGTCTGACATGGAGGAGGCAGGAGCTGTGCTGTGGGGGCACCTGGCCCTGGGCAGGGGACAGGGACACCGCCCACCCATCATGGCTCCAGATCGTTAATCTGAAACCGCCGTGTGCCAGTCTTGGCACAGGTTTTAAATAGCAAGTCAAGAGGGAAGCCACGTTTGTCTGGGGCTGAGGAGGGAGCCAAGCTGAGATAGGGCTGCTTGCTGGAGTGTCTGGACAGCATGGACAGAAAAGGCCCCCTCTTCCCAGCATCCAGCCCCAAACGGGTTTTGGCTTCAAAGGTGACTTTTTTCAGATTAATGTCTACTGGTGTGGAGGTTGGGGGAGGAAGAACTGGCAGCTGAGGCAGAGAAGGGCTTGTCCTTTGTTCTGTCTGCTGAGGGAGTGATCTGGACTGCTGCAGTGTGTGCTGTGAGGGGCTGGGTTGGTGGTGAAGTGGGCAGGGTGTGACATGGCAGATGGGACACACAAGGTGGGAAGGGCTGGTGTGCCCTAGGTGTGTGGGGATGGCCAGTGCTGGTGGGCAAGGGTGGGGGCTTGTGGCAGGGCACGACAGAAGAGAGAGAGGGAAAGGTCCCCGTGACTGGGAGCCAGCTCTGGAGCTCTGAGCAATGAGGACACCACGGGTTTCAGAGGAAAAAAGGGATGAAAGTGTGATCAAATAGAAGCAAGACTCCTGAACCACTGCAGTTGGAGCCTTTCTTTATGGTGCTTTGGCCAGAGTCAGCTCTTCTCCCATCATGTGCCTTACACTTTTATTTAACGGGTGTTTATGGGGTTTGTGCCTGCCTAAGTTGCAGTAGTGGATTAGGCCTGAGAGGCAAAACAGCTCCAAGAGGGCCAAAAGAGTGGGATCAGTTCCTGCTCCTGGAAATAAATGTGGAGTGGCTCTCTAAAGTGGTCTCTTTCCAAAGTGAGAGGAGACCGTGCTGAGCCCAGCATCTCAGCCTCCTGCAGTCCTCAAAACTGCTTTTACTAAACCTGCATAGTGGCCATTTTCACCACGTGAGTGTTATTTTCCTTCTCCCAGGGTTTAACTGTGACCTTCAAGCAAGGCTAGGGTGGGAGCTGGAGCCTGGTGTCTGTCTGGGTCTGAGGGGGTGCAGGGGTGGCGTCCCTATCCCTGGAGGTGTTTGGAGAGGCTGGATGTGGCACTTGGTGCCATGCTGATTGATGTTGGGTCTCAGGTTGGACTGGGTGATCTCAGAGGTCCTTTCTGACCTCACTGATTCTGTGGCTCTGTGGTGGGTGTGCCTGCATGCCCTGCTGCTGGCTGCATCCTCCCAGGTGTGAACTGTGTCACTTGGAGTTTATATCCACTTCCATGGGCCTGTTTGGACCAAGGAGATCAGTGGAAAACCTTCGGCCAAGAGTGCTCTCCTCATTTATTAGAGCCTTGACAAGTTAAATAGAGGTAGAGATTAAATATGAATGGGACTTATGTTGAAAACTCAGCCTTAGAGAAATTAAAGAAAAGGAAGTTAAGTCAACAGGGAAGTCACCTGACTAATAGGAGGAAAATCTAAGTAGGAGCGGGGTGCTGATGGTGTCCCACTTCCCTTGTGGAGCAGAGTAGCTGGTGTAGGATACCTGAAAGGTGCCTGGCAGATGTTGCATTGTCCTGTTAATGGGGGAGCTGCAGCCACAGATAGGCATCATAATTTTAAACTCTCTTTTAATCTTTTTGAAAAACAAAGCAGTAAAAGCTGTCTACTTTTGCAACTTATGTGCAATGGAATTAGTGGATCCTTTCCATGTGCTGACAGATTTCATCTGCCTCTGTCTATCTTTAGTTATTACTTGCCTAGGATTTAAACATGAGTTTCTCATTCTTTATCTTTATTTATAATCAATACTTGTCTGATGGTATGAATAGCTGTCAAATTAAGCTAAGTATTACCAAATCATGGCAGATTTGTATATTATTTGCATGGGAACAGCTTTGTGCTGCCTGTTTAAATTAGAGTGACTGAGCAGTCATGTTATGGATGAGATCAGGATGAGTCCAACTTTGTGTCAGTGTAACAGCAAAACTTGGATGACAGGCTATTTCTTGCCATTGCCTAAGAAGATGTTTTCTTTTTATTTTTTTCCCTGGTAATTGATAGTCTTTTCTGTTTCTTTTCCTAAAGTGTTTACTGAAAATGTGAATGCCATTTTAAGAGTGTTTCTTTAGCAAGGAAGTGTGTGATAAATAGTAGGCAAAGTTCTTCATTCCAAGAAAGCACTGCAAATCCACACCACATCTGCTGACTTCAGCGGTCTCACCAGTTTTGCACAACACACACATTGCAGCTGGGCTAAAACTGTGCATGCTTAGAGAAAGTTAAGTTACCACGAGAGATTGTGGAAATATTTTTTGGGAAATGAAGCTTTCCTTAAATTGTTTTGGTACTTTTATTGAGACCAACATACTTGCATAAGAAGAAAACCTAAATAGGAATATCTCCAAAAAAGCCAAGACACAGGAAGAGCAGGGCAGTGAGGTGCTCTTCATCTTGAGTTCAGGTTGCTGGCTCAGGATATGGATCTCCATGATCAAATCTCTGATCTGGAATGAAATAAGTTTTCCCTTTTAAAAGAGGGAGAGTGAGAGATACTTGACCTTGCATCTTGGATGGGTGGTAAACTGTAACCTTCTTCCAGAGAAAAAGCTGAAATAAGAGTAAAGTGAGAGAAACAAGAGACAAAGGGGTCTACATATTTGTCCATAGCTGGGGCAGTGTGCGTTTGTGCATTGCTTGTGGAGACACACAGCCTTCCCTTTGCTGTCCCTGTCCAAATATTTTTCTCTCTCCAGCATGGAAAACATGAAGTTCCCAAATATGATACCTTCCTGTTGGCAACAAACACTTAAACAGTGTCATGTTTCTGGGGGACTCAGTCCTGCATTCAGGGGCAAGGATGGCTTGTGTCAGTCCCAGAGCCCACAGGACTTGGTATGTTGCTCTTCCACTGTGCTGATCAGGTTGTTCATATGTTTGCTTGGCAAACAATGAATGGCTTTTTTTTTTTTTTAAGCTGTTAAAAAAAGAGATGGCAAGAGAGTGATAATTCTTCCTCATGTCTGTTTTTTTTTTTTTTTCTGTGGAGATTTTTCACTTGGCGAGGCAGGGGCTGTCTCTGGAGCACAGAGAGCTGCTGATTCTGCTGACATCCTTGAGAAAATGGGTTATAAACAGGAAGGAAAGAGGGAAGAGCCCAGGTCTTGTTGACAGGGAGCATGTGGCTATTTTTGTGGGTGGGAAACCTTACCAGACCCAAGTTTGGAATCCGGGTGTGCTTCTGAGAGGTAGCCAACCTCTCCAGCACTGCTGCTGTTGAAATCCCCATTCTAACCTCATCCTAACCCTGCTGGAGTGCGACCTTTTCATTTCTTGGCTTTTTTAACTCACCCAGTCAGTCCATTCAGTCTCTCCTGGGACAGGCTGTCCTGCTGGGGTGTTGCACTGCAATTAGATGTTAGGTGTCAGGAGCAGATAATGGCCAAGCACATATCATAGAGGATGGCACTTAGCTAATCACTGGCTCTATTTATCTTACAGGCTATTTTAGGGAAAAACAACAACAATGCAAGAAAGCTGCCACTGTAATGTCTGTGGTTGAGGTTGGCTGCTATTGCTTTGGGGTTGTGTTGGCATTTCCACTCTGGCTTCACATGGTGCTTTCCCAATGGCCTTGTTTTCACAGCTGCCCCACAACCGGGCAGGAGCCCAGTGGCAAAAGAATTCAGCCACAGCTCTGGCCAGACCTTGTTGTCAGCACTTCTGTCTTCTGCTGGATCACTTGTGTGTTGCTTTGTGTTGTTTTTTTTTGGGTGTTTTTTTTTTGTTAGGTTTTGGTTTTTTTTTTTTTTTCCGTGGATAAGCAAGAACCTAGGTGTGGAGGCATTTGGGAAAGGGAGATGAGCTTTTGGGATAATTAGCATCATCCATGAAACTTCCACATTTTATATGCTTGTTACATCAGAAGCCTTTAGGGTTGAAGCTGCATCTTTAGGCATTTTAGTATGTTTAACACTTGATTTTCTGAATCTCCAGCACCTGCCTGGTTTAGGTGTCTTACATCAAATTTCTGGGATCTCTTTCAGCAGCAGAGAAGAATAAAGTATGTTGAACAAAATGTAGGATGGCTGACCTTACATACACAGATTATTTTTCAAACATTCTTTGCCTGAAACTAATTACCTCATACTAATTGGCCCTTTCTAAGTGGTGAATTGCAGGGCAGGCAGCTGTGGCTGTTGTCAGTCAGGCTCCAAGGTCTAGCTCCTGGTGAAATGAGAGCCTAGTTGAGTCTCTCCAGTGTACATGAGGGTTGTTACTCCAAGGACTTGCCCTGGGCACCCTGTCTGGTTGAAACAGTGGAGAAAAATCAGGGGAAGCTGGATATGTGTGACAGTTTGGGGAAAACAGCTTTAAAGAGAAATGGAAATTCCGTCTTGCTGCTTGCTGCTGTCCCATGGAAAAAAAGAAATCTTGCCATGTAACCCCTGAATTGCAGGAATTCCTGGAGCCCCAGAAAACCCTGTCTAATCTCTCCCAGTCCCTCACATATCGCCTCTGAATGTTTTCAATGAGTTCCCAGACCTCGTGCTTTCTTGCTCCTGATAACTAGCCATTGCTGGGATGCCAGAACCACTGCACTGCATAGTTCAGCTATCAGAAAAAATATAGTGAGATAAAGGGGATGGTTAATACTAGAGTGTCTGTGGTAGTGCAGATGTCAGAGATACTCAATTGGCTTTCCTGGAGAAGTTCTTTAAATGGGTCAAGTTACTTTGGGAAAATAGTATCTAGCCCTTTTGACAGTGTGAACATCCATAAGAGCATCATGCAAACATTTCTTCCTGTTGAAGAGTTAGGCCATGAAATAGGCACTCAGTGCTTCAGAGTCTTGGCAGGGTAATGCCACCTCCCCTGGGACTTTCCAAAGATGGCTCTTAGGTGCTGAACACATTTGGGAAGACCACAGTTGCAACTGAAGATGAAAAGCTGGCCTGAATGATGGGCAGTGAGTTCTTTTGAGAATTAAGCCCATAAAATAATGAAACCAGACAGAGGAGCTGAAGGATTTATTGAAATGACTGAGCAATTGTAGGATCACAGATGCCAAAGAGGAAGAATAGGGCTATTGGCTTTTCCTGCCAGGTCAGGACTGCTGCCTGTAGTGTCTAGTCTAGCAGCCTGTTCAGTTGTTTTGAGTGATCATTTCCATTGCTTCCCTTCTGAGACCCTTGTATTTCCTGATAGGAAAGCTTTGTAACAATGAGTCCTAACTGCTAGGCTAAATTTTTCTTCTGTCTAATTGCTGGTTAATATTCTTACTCATTCAATAGGAAATGCATACATCCCAAAAGAGAGAGAAGAGATCCCACGGGGTTCCTTAGAAAACGTGACATTGTCCACAGTGTTTTCTCCAGTGCATCCATCACTGGAGAGTCCCTCTTGGCATTTCTGTGTTGTGTCTGTCTGTGTGACACTTTGGTGGCCGAGATGTTTTATACAGCTTGGTGTGAAGAATGATGTTTTGGGTTGAGGTTTGTGGCCTGTGAGGTTAAATAATGCAGGAGTGATGGTCTTGGTGTTGAAACGGATTTCTGGGAACCAGTCTCTTGCTGACTTTGCTACTAACATGGGCAAATATCCTTAAGCTATGGTGAACTCATGAGTGAAATAAGGTTTTGTTCTTCCTGATGCCCATCAGAGGGACAGTCAGTCTCTTGGCACTCTAAATATCGATGTGTAAGTCACTCCTGTATGTGTCTGAGCTTTTGGCATGTGGAAAGTGCAGGGCAGAGTCTGTCCACTTAGTTTCTAGTAAAAGGCATTTGAGCTGAGGCATCTGCATTTGAGAGGTTTGCAGAGCAGTGTTCACCACTGAGCAGTGGTGGATTGATCATAGCTGGGAGCTTGTAGCTGCCCTGGGCAACTTGTGCTGAAGAAACTGGAGCAGCTTGTGCTGAAGAAGCTCTGCAGAAGTGCAAAACACAATTATTACACTAGTCCAGGTTTTTATCCATGGGTCTCTGGGTCAATGTGGGTCTTGTATGCCTTTGTGCTGAGGAGGGAAGGAAAAAGCAGGAAAGAAGAGATTGCAGCCACCTCCTCCATTAGTGGGGATGCTGTGCTTCACCATTTATGGAGGGGGATTGGCCTCAGCTGTGAGGGCTGCTGCCAGTCTGCCCCTCCTGACCGATATTTAGTGCTTGTTAAATGAACACAACCTTTACTCTAGGTTCAGCATTTCACTTGATAGCTCTCTGCACAGCCACCAGCGCTGGGAAAAGGGAAGGAAGAGGAATCCCAAGAGCAGAAGCAAGACAGAGGAGAATAGTCGGGGGAAGGAAAAAAAATATAAGGACATTGTTTTTAACAGCACTTAGTGGCCTAGATTTTCCTTTCACAGCTATTTCTAAAGTGTGCTCTATTGCAGATCCATTCAGCTTTTATTGGTATTTAGTACACTGTGTAGCAGCAGCCACTGTTTTCTGCTCAGCTCTTAACATGATACTCTGCCAGATGGCAAGGATATAAACCTGCGTTTGTACTCCGGGAGTGATCAAAGTTTTTTTGCTGTTGTCATCCCTGTAACATTGTCACAGATGTAAGGCCACTACGCCCCAGCTCTCATCCCTGCAGTCTTCTCTTGCACAAATTCAGTACAGTGCCCCTTTTCATAGCAACATAATGTCCACATTCCTTAAATCCCAAGAATAGCCCCGTGTAGGGGAGGATGCACAGCAAGGTTTCGCCAGGAGATTTTCAGAGGAGGCTTGTGCAGGGGCGAGAGCAGGGAGTGGAGCTGGCGGGGAGGAGGGTGGGTCTCCAGGAGATGTAAATCAGCAGCCCAGTTCCAGTAGCTGGCCTGATTTGCTCTGGTGGGGAACTCAGCTTGGGATCTCAGCAGGAATCCTCCAAAGGAAAGGCATTTGGGAATGATTAAAATAATACTCAAGATGATTGTTCAGTGGTTTTGGATGAACAAAACCTTGCAGAGGAGAAAAGCTGTTTTGGCAGGGGATGTGGAGATGCAGGGAGATGACACAGGGGTCCTGCTCTGTGCATTTTGCTCAGGATAATTTAATTAATCTTTAATACATCTTTACCTTCCCATCTGCTTAGTACTATTCTTCCATGGCTTTCACTCCCTATCCTGACACCCTTTTTTTGTGCTGAGGGCTTGTGTATGCCAGCAAAGAGCAAAGAGCTCTTTTTCTGCAAAGAGCCGTAGCAGTTTTGTGGGGCTGCACCTTGGGCTAGACTCAGCTCCTTCCCCTAAGGCAGGGGAGGTTTGATGTCCTAATCCACGTCCCTGCCTGCTGGAGAGACAGAATTTACATTACAGCATAAAAATCCAGGGATATGGTCTGTGCTCAGAGGGAAGATGGTCTTGCTCCAAGAGAATTAGGCTGTCCTGTGGCCAGGGGCTGCATTCCCACACTGGACAGAGAGAAGCACATGAGAAGAGAGAGCATCAGGAGCAATTTTCCTCCCCCTGCCCTCTAAGGAGACTTGTAAATGTGAATAGCATGTCCAGAGATCTGTAGGGCTGCAGAGAGAGCAGCGAGCATTAGGCTGGAAACTGAAGGGGTCTAGAGAATTTAATCAGATGCCAGTACCCAGTCTGTGCTGGAAGAGGTTCTGGGAACTGTGCTCCAGCCTGTTACTTTTGATGGTTTTTACAAGACTACACTGTTTTAATCCTGCCTCATGCTGCTGAATTAGAGCCTCACTGTATGACATGGGCAGGTGAGCCCCTCCAACATGCTGCTGTGTATGAATTCTTCTGGGAAGCTAGTGCTGATGCATGTTTTAAAAAATGCAAAAGCTGCCAGTTTTGCCTTCCTGACATTCATGTAATTGGCAACTTTCTCTTTTTTTTTTTTTCCTTTTTTTTTAAGTTTGGGTTTTTCTCACATTGGTGGGGATGAAGGCAGAAGAAGCCCGGTTTGGGATGATTTATGGCTCCAGGAGTGGTTAATTTTTTGGCAAAGTTTGCAGGAAGAGCCCCCTAAGCGTGCCAGCTGTAATCGGCCGAGCTTTCAAGAGACACAGAGAGATAAAATGTTATTTATCCTCACACACACAGGCTGATGGAAAACGTGCATGTCCCAGACAAGGAAATTCTCCCTCCTCCCTCTGCCCCCTCGCCTCAGTTCAGGCTCCCCGGGAGCAGCTGGGCTCTCTTACTCCTGCAGTCCCCAACAGCTTCAAATTCACTTCCCTCAGCGCCTTCAAAGGAGGTTTTGATAAATGCATTGCACTTTGCAGCCAGCCAGGCTCTAATTGCCAGGAGGATTATGATAAGCTTTTTTCTTGTTGTTTCAAAACAATCTGGAGGACAGCGTGCCCTCCTGGTGCTGACACCCCCCCAGCCCCGCTGCAGCCGGGCAGAGAGGAGGCAGCAAGGTGCCAAATTCACCCTGATTATTGCATTAAACTGGGGGTTGCTTGGTCTCAGTCCAGCCCAAGTGTTGTGGGCTGACACTCGCTGCAGACCTGTGGGTGACCTGTGCTGGAGGGGAGCCTTGTGCCAAGGCAGCTCCTCCGTCGGTCGCCCAAAGTCCTGGCACCTCTGGGGCCTCGGAGTCCCAGCAGCAGAGCTGCCTCGTGGGCCACTGAAGTGGAAACTCAAGAGGTCTGTCAGCCCCTGGGAGTGATTTTCTTTCTTCAACCATGTGGTTATTCTGCTTATACAGTGGCTTTTTTTTTGTTGTTGGTTTTTTTTTTTTTTTTTATTTAAAGGGTGCTCTCGTTTCTTTGCCTGCTAAGTTTAATAACCATGGTCTGGTTAGAAAATAATGCAGAGGAAAAAGCAGAGCTGCCTTAATTTGTGATCTAAAAATAGGGAAACCTACACCATTAAATTGAGAGGATTTAGAAGCATAACCATAAAGCCAGGAAGAGTTTGCCAGGAGCTATCGAGTGACACAGATTTCAGCTCCCTCCTTTTTCTAGTTTTCTTCTTTTGAAGGTGAACTTAACAGGCTTAGATTACTATTTTGCTGCTTTTGATTACAAATGTAGTTCAGGGAGTTTTCATTGTGACAGTTATCAGTAGAGCTTCCTTTGTAATTTTAAAAATTTTATTTGTAATAGAGTTTGAATACATTACCACCAGAAGAGAAAATGCTTTGTAATCCCTATTTAACCCTTAAATATCCCAGTGTATGACTGATGTACCTGAGATCCATTCCAGTAGAGGAGTTCAAGGATGTAACCATAGGGAGAAAAAGACTGATGGTTACTGTTGTCATCTGACACTTAACAAACCATCATTTAAATCCTTGTGAGTCAGTCACTTTCCTGACTGATCTGAGAGAATCAGATCAGTCTTTGTCATCACCAGCATGGGGATGAGTTTCCCAGGTGTGAAACAAGGATAATGATGCTGTATCCTAAATACAGTGGGAAATGGCAGGTTGCCTGTAATCAGCTTTCTCTGGAGAGATGTGGCATCCAGCTCTGTCCTGGAGTGGTGAATGGGTTGGAGACCCTGAGACAGTGTCTTCCAGCCTCTACAAACTGTGCTATGTTCTGCCAAAACTGTGATTCCTGTTAGCAAGATTTACCCTGTGGATCCTTTTGGAAGAACTCTGCTAGGGAAGGTCCTAGAGGTTGACCTTTTTTCCCTGATGCTGTGTGGTTTCCTGCCCAGGGACTGACCAGCTACTGGTCCCCATCTCTTCTTGCTCACTGATAATTTCCAGCATGGCTCAGTGAGGTACCTTCAGACAAAATGACTTCTACCCAATTTCTCTGTGTGGTTGGCTTGACCAAATGACTCTTTACTCAAACTCAGCCCCACCTTTTCTTGTGTAGACAATTAGTTTTCATATCAATAGCAGATTCATGGTTAGTTGTCATCTTTGATTAAGAAATGTTGCATTTTATCCAATTTTATTGGCTAATTAGCCACCTTGGATTCCTCAGAGCTTCAAGGTCTGCTATAAAGCCCTGTATGGTACTGAGATTGTTTTCTTGGTCTTGTGCTCACCTCAGATGACACTTTGCTGGTTTCCCTAATGCTGTGTATTGGATAGCTTGCTGTCCAGGAGAGCCTCATTTGCCTTTTTCTTTTCAGTGTCTTAGAGTGGCTGGAATCTGTTTCTTGGATGCCTTGAGTATGAACAGAGCTGTTCAGAAAGCCAAAGGCAGCCTAACAGACAAACAAGGAAATATTCAGGGAACTTTGAAGGTGATGAAAAGCAAAGTTATTCCAGATAAGCTCTGGAACATACTGCCATGAGATAATACCAGGAGCACATGCTGGTTGGGATTAAAAAATATGTAGATGTGTGGATAATAGGAATATCTGCTTTCATATTATCAAGTTTATCTTTTTTTTTAAGGGATGTTAATCCTGATGCTTTAAAGGCATATGCTGAATATTGAGGATACAGTTATTTAAGGAGCAATTGCTGGTAAATAAAGGGAGGATTAGTGGCTGGATGGTGGCCTAGCTGGAGGGACCTTCAGATTTGGGAGGCTGTAGAGGTGAGACAATACCTACACATCTGATCCCTGCTGAGCATCCTCACACTTGCCAGGAGTGCTGAGTTTTGTTTGGAGTGCCCTTGCCAGAAACCTAAGGAAGCACAAGCACAGGATAGAACCATAGAATTGTTGGAGATGTGGAGTCCAGCTGTTCACCCAGCACTGCTGTGTTCACCACTAAACCATGTCCCCACGTCCACATGCCTTTTGCAACTTCCAGGGATGGTGATTCCAGCACTTTCCTGGATATCCTGTTCCAATGATGTAATGCAGGGCAATGCACAGACCTAAAGTCCTAAGTGTGACATAGTCAGACGCCTCCTGTATCAGGGAGGAGCTGTGATGGCTTGTGAAATGCTGTGGTTGGTGGTAGTGAGGCTCTAAACTGTGCTTTGTTGGAATGAACACACCATCAGCTTTAGAAACACCTTTCTATCCTCCATGCTTGCCAACTGGGTTATATTGGGATGATTAATTTGAATTTTGGTGGAAGAGAAAAGAGATTCTGCTGTCTTAAATATAAACTACAGCCCTACTTGCATGGCTGAAGCACCTGGGTATTTCCAGTGTGCTGGAAATGGAGATGAAACAGAAGAAAGAGCAGTGTGGATTGTCTGGGTATTTAGGAGAGTGCTTCCATCTGAACTGGAAACATGAACTTTGCATAGCTATGTTCTGCATGCTTGAAAACTGGGTCAGAGATGTCAGAAGAAGGTTTTCTATTGATTCAAAGGGATTTGCCTCTGTGTGCTGACCCACAACAATCTCTCTAGAGTTCCCCTCACTACTCTCTCATTTCAGCACAATCCCATTTGTTTTCAACTCCTCCTCCCTGTCCCCATTGTCTCAGCCCTCAGCAGTTTATTTAGCAGATGTTGGCCCAAACTTTTGAAGCAAGGGTAAACAGAGCTAAGGTCAATCTGAGAAACACAGAACCCCAGGAGAGCTGCTGCTTCTCACTGCTGCTGGCGAGCCTGTATCCAACTGGAATTGGAGGGAATCTGAAAAGACATGGATAGAATTTGTCCCCGAAAGGATAGCATGGTTTATGTATTTAAAAAAAAAATCACACAGGACAAAAGTGTGGAAACTTAAGGTGAACTGGGTGAAACTATACCCTTCTTATGTTTCCTCCCTTTGAAGACCTTGCATTGTGTATTCACAGCCATTACCATATGAATCAATGATTAAAAAAAAACCCCAAACCCAACATCTTGATAAGAATCCAACTTTGCTTTACCAGTCCATCCTCTGAGGTAACCAGAGCGAGCTCCTTTCACTCCAGCCATTGTTGGCAACACAGATTATGTTCTTCAAAGACTGTCTGTCTCGTTCAAACACAAGGTCCATATCTTGACTGAACATTAACGTCACCTGATAGGCCCCGTGTCCAGCTCCACCTTGCCCTTCCCAGCGAACCAGGCTTTACAGCAGAGTCACAGCATGAGCAGAGGGAATAAAGAGCCTTTGTGCTCCTCCTGGGTCCATCCCCTGGAGCTGATCAGGCACCAGGATTGATTACCAGGCAGGTAAAGACCTGATAACCTACCAAATCTCTATGAAGACCCCTTCTTCCCCTGATTTGCATTTCAGGCCTCTGTCTCATTTTAGAAATGATTTTATCTGGCTTTTACTACAGTCCAGACTGCAGGAAGTTCACATGAGAAGAGGCAGCAGAGAAGCTTGGAGGATACTCCTCTAGTACTATTCAAATAGAAATGAAGGCCATAATCTGTTACTTAATGTGCAGCAATGATTGAGTCAACTTTGCTTGCCAAGTACCAGGAATTAGCATTCACTTACCATCACATTACCAAATTAAATAAATTTACAAATACATAAAATCAAATTGAACAATTTAGTAAGGTTGCAAAACAGAGAATTGAAGATGTCCTTTTCTGCTTTAATTCAGCTCATGTGTGAATATGCCAAATCATAGAATTTCTAATTAGATGTTCTCCTACTATTTTTCTCTCATAAGAATGGAGTTATATGTCCCAGGCACTGGAAAGTCTTAGACCAAATGGTTCTGTGTGGCAAAATTATGAGCAATTAAACTTTTGTCTTCATCAATTTAAGCAATCTGTTGATTCTTGCCACAGCCACAGGGATTTGTGGTAGCTATTATGTGTGGAAGTGCCATATGTAACTCCACATTTTCTTTTGTTTGGCAATAGCCCTTGAGGAAATTTTGTATAGAAAAGGTGGGTTTTTTAAAAAAATGCCATTTCTTTTTAAAAGTAGAGCTCCAGTTTTAAAATGATGGTTCTTTTTTTATGGATTTATGGCCATCCTGGCAAATAGTGATGAATTTTGTTCAGTGCCACTTGTCTGTCTGCAAAGTTGGTGTATAGTGGCTCCCAGAAATGGGTATGGTTTGTGCAAAGGGCTGCGAAAGTGGGACTGTCCTCTGTGCTGTTTGTGTCTGTGTCTGCTGCAGGATCCCTGCCAAGACATGTGAAAGAACTCTAGGAAAATTTCTCCTATTTTCTCTGTTTGGGAAGTGACCCAGCAGGCCCCAAAGCTGCATTACAGGAACTGTAAGGGGAGGTGAAGCCCTTCTCACCTAAATCCAACAATTATAAACAAGCCACTTAGCCAAAACATAAAAGATGGTGTAAATGGAAATTATGCCTTCCCTTAGGGTTTTCCATCAGAGGGTCTGTTTCCCTGACATCCAGCCCTGGGATGGGTGGATGACATCCAGCCTGCTCTTTTGTGAGCGATTCCTGCGGGAGGTCTGAGGAATTTTGAAGCTGTCAGGCTGTAATTCTCTGGGTTTAGCTTTTTCGAGAAAGCACGCTGTTTTCCAGAGAGCAAAGCCAGATTGTTGGTTTAAAGCTGCTACATTTCACCAAAAGAATGCTGATTATTTCACAGTCATGCGAGCGCCTGACCGGTAAAACGTGTGGGCAGTCTGTGCACTTTTTTTTTTTTTTTCCTGTTTTCTCACCGATTTGGCTTCTTAATACAATGCCTGAAGATCTTTTGAGAGGGCCAGAAAAATCTGCTGACGGCTCACGCAGCTGATTTGACCCAGAGCGCCTGCTTGGCTGAGCAGAAAGATGACACTGCAGCAAAAATGTTACTTTAAGGGAAAAGAAAACAGGCACAATGCTCCTGCCATTGTTCCCAGGCTCTGTTCTGGTGCCAAGCTCTGCACTTAGGAAAACACAGAGGTACCAGGTTTTAACCTTTTGCCTGCTTCCCGCAGGTGTTATCTTTTGCTCTGAATAGGCAGGATGAGGTCCACAAATCACATTCAAGCCTCTAGCAGCCCCGCTGGCTATGAAAAGACAACTTTTAGTGGGTTTTGTAGGGAGGAGCTTTACAAGACTTTCAGCAAAAAGAGTCATTTGCTAAATTTTATTCTTTCTAGGTTTCAGTGTAATATTGGGTGGAGCCACTGGTGTCTTCTCTCCCAGCACTGAAAGTAAATTGAAGTAGTTTAGTGCTGGGATATCCAGCCTATGATGCAGGTATTTATTTTTCTTCTTTTGTGATTTAACTACATTTTACCACTGACAAAGAAGAAAAAAAAAATCTGAAATCTGAAATGGCTTTGGTGAGGCTCCCATTTAAATAGTTATTGTTTTGAGTGAAAATGGTTCGTGGAAGGAGAGCAAAGTGCTCTGACTTCAAAGCTTGTCATTGTAAAGAAATCTGATGGTGAGTGGTCACGCATACCTGAACGTCACTCCTACTGCAGCAAAGCCAGAAGTGCTGGCAAGCAGCCTGGTCATGTTCCCATTGCAGGCAGGGTGAGAGATCCTCAGCTGGTGTAAATCACAATAGTTGGATTTAAGTTGGAGATTTCTTTTTCAAAAACTTACTGGCTGCACTGGGGGCTGGATCGAGCCCCTTATGTGAGTTGATGGGAGCGTTTTAAAACCCTCTGATCCTATTATTTGTTCAAATCTTAGAGAAACCCTTTGAGCCTAAGAAAATTTTTTACAAGTACGAGCAGGACTCCTGTTTTTATTAGTTTTCCAGGCTGGCTTGCCATCCTGTTGCTCTTAAGAGGACATAGATAACTGTCCAGGTGGTGTTTGTGCCCCTCATATCTGCTTCAAGAAACTGAAACTGTTCCTTCAGCCCTGCTGAACAGTCATTTTTTGAATCTACCATCCACATTCCTGAAACTCAGCTTGTGCCATCCTGGGCTGTTGGAACACAGTGATCATCACACAATGTGTCTCTCTGCAATATCTGAGCAGTCTTGGTGTTCAGCTTGTTATAAGCAGAACACAAATTGGTTTTTTCCTCCCCAGTAGATACACACACAAGGTAAGAAGCATGCACACTCCCACCCTGCAGGTCAGGGAGTTCCATCATGCAAGGATGATGCATTTTGCAGGGATAATGCAGCACTGATGACAAATGGGTGCCTCTGAGTATTTAGAGAGTGCCTGGAAGGCAGACAGATTATCTCAGGAGCACCTCAAACTAATCCTACTCAAGAAAACCAGTTTTTCTTAGCCTGTAATCTACCTGCTGAAACCAGTGTGGATTTGGCATGCCTTCTTTTCGAAGAAGTGGGAAGTAAGATGACATGCAAACTGTCAGTTCAAGTCTGGAGATTGGATTTCTGGGTGTGGAAAAACTGGAATACATCTAACATTCACTGACCAGTAGTTATTTTTAGTGTGAATATCCTCCTTTGCACTTGGATGATAGAGCTGTTGATGAAAATGCACTGCCACAAAGCAGTGCTCAGTGCTTTGGTCAGTGAGGGCACTGTGTATTATTTTGCACTGGTCATGCTTTATGAGAGATTTGAAATTATTCAAATTTTGCTTCTTAGCCTCCTTTTTGAGAGCAGTCAACAAAAGTGTCAGAGGTGATGTGCACCCAGCTGGGAAGATGCTACAGGAGGAGCTGTTATTACGGCTGCCCAAAGGATGGCAGATCTTCCATTGCTTTTCTGAGACCAAAAATACCCTACTGTTCTGCACTGGAACAAACCCAAAATGTTTCACTTTATTTTCCCCCACAAGATGGAATGTCAACCAAATGTCCCTCTTGGCCTGAAAATGTTGACCCTTCCTATTCCTCCTGGCCCCTGCACGGGTTCATTGAAGCACACAGTTACTTATTCCTGCTTCTTCAGGACCCAAGGCCATCCTGGCAGTGGGAGGTTCAGCTATGCCTGTGCAGGGTGTCCTGGGTCCCAGTGACCTCTCCTTTGGTAACAGCAACGCCTTCCCATGTGAAGCTGTAGTTCAGCTTTTTGCCAGGATTCTCCTTTTTTTTTTTTTTTTTTGTAGAGGAGCCCATTAACTGTCACTTAAATGCCCCCCGGCCCCATCTGCAAATCGTAGTTTAAATAAACATCAAGCTGTTTCCCACCCACTAAAATAAATCTTTTAGCACTCTAGCTGGTGTTCAGGGTTGTTTTTGTCCTTGCTAGCTTTGTTGTCAGGTCATGCTAACCTGACCATAAATGTATATTTTAGTGGAAGGAAACATGGGGCTGATTCTTCAGCTGGCATTCAAGGCTGAGTTACAATTGATCAGCTGCACAAATTAATTTAAACAAGCATCTGTGACTTTTTAAAGTGAACCAATATCTAAGGAAACAGTTTCAAAAAATGAGATGGACTCCCACCAACCTGTTGGGGTGGAGTGAGTGGAAAAGAGAGGAAAAAGGCAGAACCTGTGCTGCTGCAGGGCTGTTTGGTAATGATGTTAGCTAGGATTGTTTTGGTGATTTCCCTTAGTGAAAATATAGCTACTTCATTAAAACAAGGAAAAAAAAAAAAAAAAGAAAAAGAAAGGATAAATACCACCATCTTAATTGTATAGATGGGGAAATGAGGCAGAGAGAGATGAAAGGACTTTGGCCTATTCATCCCACCAGGAAAACAACAACATCCAGGTCAGCCAAGTCCCTGTCTTTGCACTTTGGTCCTTAGGCTATGGCTTTCTTACTGCCTTGCACCTGTGTAAATAGGGAGGCAGGTGCAAAGTCCCCTCTGCTGTGGCAGCCTTGAGAAGGCAGGAATGCAGAGAGACGTCCTCAGAGGGTGGCTGAGCAATGTCATTGTCCTCCCCCACCTCTGCTGCCTGCCCAGACAGCAGGACTTGTGTCCTCCCTGGGCAGGAGGCATTGCTCTGGCACTGTGAAAGCAATGCAGTCAGCACCAGAGATTTCATGCTCTGTCTCTTGAAATCCAATATGAAGCAGTTGCCTTCTCTCCATCCCACAGGCTCATTACACAGCTCTGTGTGTGGCCTCTCCCCATAATTAACCTGAGGGGGTTACTTTCCTTTTCTAATTTGTAGGAAGTGGCTCATGACATCTGTTGGAGCCCCGAGGCTCCTTCCTGCAAACCTTTAGCTGGTTCTCGTTGAAAGAAAAGGCAACACAAAGAGGTGTAACAATTAACTGGGCTGAGTCCTGGCTTTGAAAACAGCATCTTTCAATTGCTCAGTAAAAATCTGCTGAGAGCAGAGGACAGTGAATATTCTTTTTAAAGGGAACCATGGGCTTAAACGACTCTAAGTATCTTCATTTCTCTTCTTGCTAACACTTTAGGGAAAAACTAATGAACGACAACCAATCTAAGACTTTTAGCCTGTTCTGCTTTTTTATTCTGTTTGTCTCACGGTACAAAATTACAATAGTGCTCTTCCTCACAGTTCACCCTTTCTCCTTTGGAGACTTGCACTTACCTGTTGCATCATACCTTAACTGGGGCTTGATACTGCAGGGAGCTCCCATATGAAAGCCACTATAGAGTTTGATCCTGAAACTTAAGTTTGATCCTAAGACTTTTGGAAGTGAGAAACATCTTTCCTAGATTCTAAAGGAAAAAGGGATCATTTGAATTCTCTTATCACAAGAAAGCTTTCCAGTTTTATCATTGTATTTTGGAGTTAGGTGATGTTTTGGTGAGGAAAAAATCCAAAAGAGACAGAAAGGTGCACCAGCTTATTCTGTGGGAGGGAAATCACTGGGATAGGTGGAAAGCTGGTTCTCACCAGCCAAGCATGTTTGAGGTGATGCTCTCCCAGTCTCACTTCTTGGAGCTCTTTATTATCCTTACAAAGTCACTATTCCTCAGGGCATGAAGAGGGAAAGCTGTACAGGTGCATCTGTGTGTGCATTAGAGCTGTGAGAACGTATGTAACTCTTATTGTCTCTGATTTATTACAGGGCTTACAATGAGATTTTTCCGATCTGGGCTGTGGCTGTTCTGAGAAACATAAATTTCTATCCTAGACCTAAAACGTTTTTTACAGTACATCAATTTTGATATACTTTCATCCCACATTTGTACTTCCCCTCAAATTGGCATCTTCTGACTGAAAAGCAGGCAGCTGGAAATGGTTGACTGTAATCTCACCCGACCTCTTGCGTAACGTGCTGCACAAAATCTCTCATGGTCCTTTCTGCAGCATTTCTGTTGGGCACAGAGCATTAGCTGTGTGTAGATAAAATCCCTTTAGAAAGCTGTCTGCCCTGTGTTTGCAGCAGGCAGTTGTAGCCTGAGTCAGGCAGCTCTGACCTCCGCCAGGGCTGGTGATACCTTAACAGCAGTTGTGTGTGTGTGTGTGTACTGCCGTAACAGCAACTGAATGAAAAAGGCTTTGAAGTTGCTGGCTGGCTGGGGAGCAAAAGTCCCTTCATCTTTCAGCACCAGTGGTGCTTGCCAGGCCATCCAGTGCTACTGGAAACCCCCTCCCTGCTCCTGATTGTGAGCGTAATGAAGATGACTGATAATCAAAGTGCCATTTACCTCCTGCTCTCCATGCTCCATGGAAGCAGCCTGGTGGGTCCTGCTGAGATTCCTACGTGTGTAAGGGCTTTTTAGGTTGATGATTGTTAGTAGAGAGTTCTACAAGAAAGGAATCACTTCCTGCATGGGCTGAGCTGCTGTTGTGTGAGCAGTGCCTGGAGTTTTGAGTTTTGTGGGGCACTCCATGCCAGCTTGGTCAGATTGTGGCTCTTCCTGCAGAGCAGTTTCAGATCCAAGAGCGGGGACTCCATGAGCTGAGTGCAGTGTCTCCTGCAGAATCAAGAATCATTCAGTGTGATGAACCCAGCTCTAAATTGCTGTTGTCTCCCAGCTGTCAGCTGATAAGGATGGACTGTGCCCTGCCCCATCCAGGCCATCAAGTTGTCCTCTTGGAAATGGACCTGTGCCTCCACCCTGCTCCCTGTGCCCTGGGATAACAGCAGCAATGTCCCTACACTCCCCATGAGTAAGGCTGGAGCCATACCTGGTGTACAACATGTGTCAGGGAAGAAACATTTCTCCTCACAACACTGCACAACTACAAGGGCCCTTTTAGTTTTAACACTTATGTGTTTGAAAGGTCTGCTTGGCAAAGAGCTGAATGGCCCCATGAGCTGTGTGAAGGGGAAAACGTACTTGGCAGGAAATATATGGCTCTGTTAATAAATAACAAGGATTATGTGAATGCTGTGTAGGGGGTTACAGCAGGAGCAGGCTGTGGGGATGCAGAATTGGTTCTGTTCCAAGAGAAGGGGGCTTTTGTGTGAGATAGTGATATGGGGGTCTATCTAAATGTGTAAGGTCCTGGTTAAAAGCTGATGGGTTGCTGAGCTGACTCTTACAGCAAACAACAGTACAGAGAACACATCACGTGGAGCCACTGGAGCCTGGGCTCGGCTGATCCATGGGTGAAAGGGCTCAGGGAGGAAGGGGAATCCCTGCCATGTCACTCAGTATGTCATATTTTGCTTTGTGAACATCAGAAAATTATTTTGTGAGTTCCTCCAGAAGTGCTGCTTGCTTATGTTTTGGGAGGAGAGGAGAGGGTGGAGGGTCAGGGGACAGTGAAAAGTACAGTTGACAAACTCTCTTCCAAGTGATCTGTGCAGCTTTAGCTGCTAAAGCCCTGACCTGCCCAAGTGCTGATTTGTTGATCTCAGATTCACACTGCAGTGGCTGTTGCCTTGCTAGAGGGGCTCTACTTGGGATTGCCTAAGAATTGCTCAGAATTGTTCTGATATCACCTTCTTATGTCCCTGGTGCAAAATACTCCTTCCATTGCTTGTTTCATTCAATTTCAGGTTACTTTACAGGCACTAGAATAATTTTGTGGTTGAGATAGAGATTTAAATTTAGACCTAAATGATATGGAAGAAAGAACATTAAGGAGTTGTGCCAAGCCTTCAAACTCAAGTGTGTAATAATAAATGCTTAACTGCACAGGCATTTAAATGTGTTGCCTTGTCCTGATCTGTGAAGACTCTTAAGCAGTTAATTCTATTAATTTAATGTGAATTTAATAGACAGGTATCCTCTGCTACTTGCAGAGGACCATCTCCTCCACAGAGGGAACAGAGGTTCCAAATTATTACAAAAAAACCTGATTTCATCCTGGCCAAGTCTTGCAGCAGACCATAAAGCTGTAATGTTATCCTTCCCAGAACCATGATTCAGTTTCCAATACTCATGAGGATATTAAGGTATTTAAAAAAATCACATTTAGGCACTGGTTACTTGTTTTCTGGCTAAGGGTTCAAATTCTCAAGCTTTCCACAAGCTTGTCACCACAACAGCTAAAAAAATTCCTTAAGGTTCATCCTTTTGTGTTATCCCATGACTCCTGAAGCTGTGACTGCATGAAAACATACTAATACCATTAACTCAGGGTGAAAAGAGCACAGCTGGAGTCTTGGATGGTTTTTTTATAAGCCCTAATATTACCAGTTTGTCTCTACTCTTGTAAACTAAGGGCTACAAGTGTCACCTTCTTGTTCAGTTGACTTTTTCCAGGAACTTTTTGGAGTCAGCACAGCCGAGGGAGGGTGAGGCCACTCCTCCTCCGCTTTGTGCCCCCATCAACAATAAAAGCATGCAAGCATCGATTGCAGAGTTTTCTTTAACTGGGTGAGATGGTTTGGAGAGAACCAGCTGTTGTTCCTCCTCCCCAGAGAAGGTTTTGGGCTGACATAACGCAGCAGCAGGGAAGGTGGATAGACGTGGGAGGGAGGTGGAAGGGAGAGCGGGTCCCCAAACTGAATTATGTGGCTGTCACTGTGAGGTCTTGAAGGAGATGGCTCAGGCAGCAGCTGACATAGGTTAAGCACTGCAAGAGGACAAGGACAAGTGCTTGTCTCAGCTGTTTGCATGAGTCCAGTTCAGTGTCACCGTGGAGGCACCTCCATCCCAGCCCTCCAGGCTCCCCAGCAGTAGTGAATGGACCTTTATTGCCCTGAAATGAAAGTGTGGCTGTGTAGTAACCGTAGAGCTTGGGCCTGGCTAAGCCCTTGATGGTTGGTAATGAAATTCAGGGAATTCCAGGCACAAGTGCTTCTCCCTCTGCTTTAATCTGGATGCCAGAAGCAATCTATGCAGAGGAATGGAAGATCTTAGAGGCCACACAGATAACCCTGCACGGAGCAGCCTCCCAGGTGCCTGCACAAGGGAGGTCACTGTGCTGTGGCTTCACTTTCCCTGGAAGGGAACTGAGGGATAGGGACTTAGCAGAGGGAAGGGGGGCATTACTGACGTGTTCATCCATCACTGCATGCCACTGAAATGAGAAGATGCATCTGGCACAAGGTCTCAGTGTGTTTCTTCCTCGCTGGCTGATGTGGGGAGCTGGTGTGATGCCCTGTGTTCCAGCTCATTGCCTCTGGGCATGAAAGAATTCAGTTAATTTCATTTCTCATTGACATTGCCATGTAGGGGAAGGGGTTACTTTTGCTTTTTAAAGTCCGATGTGCATGAAATCTTATGTAGTCTGTTTAAGAAGAGCAGCTAGTGGCTGTTCCAGTGCACAGCTGCAGAAACACCATTGAATGACATAACACCCATGAATTGCTGAGAGACATGGAAAGTTGAGGATGCTTCTATACCACCCTTGGGTCTAGCTGAGAATTTTTGGAAGTAACATTTCCAGGGTGCAATATGCCAGCTCATCAAAGCTAAAATTTTGAGGGAATGATTGATTTTGATAATTCATCAGGTTCATTTAAAAAAAAATCCAGCACTCAGCTATTATCATGTTTCACAACTGTGCCTGGGGGACTTTATCTTGGATCAGAAAAAGGCTAATTGTTGTACAAATAAAGAATGGTAGGAATAAAATTGTCTCCCCGGGAGGTTGTGATTGCCATTTACTTTCATCAAATGAAATATAAGATTGTCTGATTTGGCATAGTTTGGGTTTGATCTACAATTTAGGTTACTTTTTCTGAAAAAGCTTGAAAAGATAAAAAATGAATAGCAGCTGCCAGGATTGAAATGAAACACTCCCAAACTGCTGCTAGAACGTCTGACCAGATAAAAAAATGTTCACAGATTAAAGTTTTAAGAATATACTGAGGTTCTTACTTTCGTTATTTTTTGTTACCCCTCTTTGTAATAGAATTTTTCTTTTGACATTTCACAAAAATGTCCAGGGACTATGAAACCATTTCCCCCTCACTTTCTTCATGGCTGTTGGAATTAGGCTATGGCAAGGGCTTTTTGGGGTGTGGGAGCTTTTCCCCATGGTTTTTCTTACCCCACTCTGAACAGAATTAGATGACCCAAGACTAAAAACAGCCAAGTCCAGTATTGCATTAGAGCACTGCTCTTGCTGCTACTGGCTGAACTGCACTGGGTTTTTTTGAATTACGGGGCCAGTTTTTGCAGTGCAGACAAGGCCATGATTATTCCCTGAATGTTGGGCTGGTGATGTCATGCTGCTGCAGAAAGTAGGCTCTGCATGTGCTCAAATAGTCATGTATTTCATGATACAGAGAGAGAGAGCCCTCGTGGTTGTGGAGTAACATCACACATTTCATTAATACAGTGCTAAAGTTCTACTTCCACTAACTATGTGGCAATATAGAGACATGGGTTTTTTCTATATAGGTTGATGTCATGTCCTGATCTGCAAAGAGATGTGATAAAGTGCAGCATTTTTACATGCTGTTCATGTGTGTATATGTACATGTACAGAGGAACTTATTGTAAGATGCTAAGCTTTACAATAATCTTTTTTATTTATTAAAATAGATTTCAAATACTTTTTAGTATCCTCAGTCATTTGTTGCATTGTTTAAACATCCTCTTTTGCCTCTGCCCTTTCCACTTTGCCTTAATTTCCAGCAACAGTCACTGAATTTTAGCACAGCCTGGATGGCTTGTTGGGATTTCCAGGTGCAGAGGTTTTGAGTGGGGAGATCAGCAGGAGCACTCAGCCTGTGCAGGCAGCAGCAATGCTGGATCAGCAGAGGTGCATCAGCCCCAGCCAGAGCACAGTGAACCTTCATAAGGCACTGGGAGGGTGGGAGAGAGAAGGTGCACTCTCTGCCAGGCTTGGTTTCTTTCCTTGAACACCAACCAGAGGTTCTCCAAGGCACAGATTTTGGCTGCTCATCAGTGCAGAAGCCCTTACCACCACATCTCCACTGTGTTCTGCAGCTGTGTGGCTTTGTGCACAGCCCTGCAGTGCAGTTCAAAGAGTGGCAATGCAAATGTTCACCATCCACTGCGTTCTGGAGCTGGGTGTGTTCCTGACACCCTGGGCTTGCAGGATGACACAGGCTTACTCACCACGAGCAGCGTGTTCACACAGGAGCAGAGGGACAGAGTCACTTCTGTATGAAATCCTGGGTCCTGTGGGTTGTGTGGGCTGCTTTGCCTTGAGGCTGCTGCACAAAGTTCCTTCCAGGTCAGACTGCTGCCCTTTAGTCCAACCTGGCTCTTGCTCAAGGGTGAAAATAGAGGGTTTCTTGTTCCAAAACAGCAGCAGAGCTGGTGGCCTCAGTCCAATGCACCTCCCAAAACAGAGCTGGCACCCATTTGCTTTACCTGTTTAGCCATGATTTATTCCACAGCCTTTTTCTGCAATGCTGTGTGGGTCTGGAGTTCTGCTGTCCTGTGTGTTGTGCAACCTCAAGCCAGACAGGGCTGAACTCTATCTTCCTCCTTTCAAACAATCCCTGTCAGGGCAGGGAAATGCACAATCTCTGTATAGATGCTTTTCCCTCTGCTGTCAGTGATGTGAGTTCCATGAGTACTGAAAGCACCCTAAAATACATATAAATACGAGAACAGACTTAGCTCTTGGTAGTTTGTAGAGCCACTGGAAATCTTCTTTACACAGCATGCTACATCTTCCTTCTTTGCTCATCTCTGAAGTCTGAGTATTTTCATTTTGATCTTTCCATTTCCCTCTGGGCAAAAAAGTACCTGGAGGTTGTAGGGTCATGGAATCACCCCCTTCCTTCTCCCACTACATGATTACCTGCCTTACTTATTGAAACCACAGAAGATTAGGTTTGTGAACAACTGCTGACTAGAAAAAGAAAGTCTTTTCATCTCTTTTTTGGGGGAAAAAAGAGATGAAAATACTAGAGAAGAAAAAAGAAAGAAAAAGAAGAGAAGAGAAGAGAAGAGAAGAGAAGAGAAGAGAAGAGAAGAGAAGAGAAGAAGAGAAGAGAAGAGAAGAGAAGAGAAGAGAAGAGAAGAGAAGAGAAGAGAGGAAAAGAGAAAAAAGAAATAAAAGAAAAGAAAAAAGAAAAGAAAAAAAGAAAAGAAAAAAGAAAAAAAGAAAAGAAAAGAAAAAAAGAAAAGAAAAGAAAGAAAAGAAAAGAAAAGAAAAGAAAAGAAAAGAAAAGAAAAGAAAAGAAAAGAAAAGAAAAGAAAAGAAAAGAAAAGAAAAGAAAAGAGAAAAGAAAAGCTTCACATTATTTTGAAAGTCACTCCAAAGAAATCCCTTTCACTTGTACAATGATTTCTTCTCCTGGGACATCTCTCTGCAATAGTTGTCCTCTTCCTTTAAGTGGTTACAGATTGAGAATGTGATATCCTGCCAGAAGAGTCTTGATTGCTCTACTTCAGGCTAAATGAACTGGAAAAAAGAAAGAAGCTTTATAAGATTGCTGCTTTCTGCTAATTGTTCTGCAGAGAGGCTCATGCTAGTGCTAGTCTGTGTGCCAGGTAAAAAACTTTCATGGCACAGTTATATTTCTTTCACACTTCTGTGCTGGGGGGATGTTTGCAGTAATTTTGTCAGGGCTGCTTCTCTTTACTGTACCTGAGTGGATTTAAAAGATGTGCAGATGTGGCATGTAGGGATGTGGTTTTAGTGGTGGACTTGACAGTGCTGGTTTAATGGTTGAACTTGATCTTAAAGGTCTTTTCCAACCCAAATTGTTCTGTGCCTCTGATTCTTTGCAGATGTGTCATCATGAGCACATCCACGGGCTGAACTCCTGATGCAGAGGTGCTTCCAGTCCTTGCTGTAACCCTTAGAGTTGCAGCTGACATTTGGTGTGTGCCCACATGACTTCATGTCATGTCACCATGTCCCCAACTTCTTAAAGAGATGGTTTTTCCTTGTTTTACCATGACCTGCCATGCTGCTGCTCCATAAATCAGTGGTTTCCTTTTCTGTCTTTCACAAAAGAAAATTTTACTGGATAATTTTTGGGTACCCATTGACATGGTACACTGAGGCCTGCTGAGCTCCTCAGGCAAGGCCATGGGGACTTGTCCTGGGGTGGGGACCTGTTTGTCACAGTAGAGCGCTGGGAGTCAAAACTGGACTCCTGATGCTGCAGCTACAGACTCACAGGGCAGCCTTGGGCAAGTCTCTCTCTCTCCCCACAGGCTGCATTATATTTGCAGTGCAGCTAATGTCAAATGAGGCAGAGATGCCAGCAGGGATCCTGGCAGCAGTCGATGTGTGATGTAGATGGAGTCGGTATTTTACTGTCTCTGACGTGTGTGAGACCACCAGACAAAGCTTTTTGAAGCTTTTAATTCATAATAGATCCTGTGTCATCCTTATGTGGACAGGCAGCTATCCAAAGTATTGTTACTACTGGTTCTTGTATTCCTGAAGGGAATAGTGAGCAAGAACAACTTCTAGAGAATTTCCCATGCACAACTGAAGTGGAAGGAATTAAATTGTTTACCTTCAAGATGGTGTTTCCCCTTCTTCCCTAAGTTTTGGGTTTTGGATACTTTGAACCAGCACTTTTTTATTTTTTTGCCTTAACTTCTGTATTTGAAACACCAGATCACTATACCTCCTCTGTGCTGGATGTGCCCCAGCCTAAACAATCTCCATTCCGCATGCTTAAATTCCTTTCTATAGTTTCAGCTGAATGTGGAATCCTTTTCTGCTCCTCTGTCTGAATTGCCATGTGCCATTCCTCAGGGCAGTGGAACAGCTCATGTGCTCCTCCCTGGAAGTGGCAACATCTCAGTAGTGTGTGAAGCAGGGTCTGTGTAATCCTTTGGGATCTTTCAGGATAAAAAGCTGCTCTATAAATACTATATCATTTTCATTGTCATTCTGGATTCAGGAGTGAAATGATCCCACTTAGTTAAAGCAGGATGAAGTGTCTGTTTTCATATTTGTTTAATTGAACCATTCAGCATGTCTGATAGTAAGGGCTTTATTTGAAGCATGTGGTTCTTATGAGCTGTTAAGATACCAATAGCATTTGGATTAGTCTTTTTGCCAAGAAAGCCAGGTCAATTCTTCAGGAGAATTAAAAAAAAAAAACCACCAAAAACTAAAGCAAACTTTATTTTAACAGTGTCTTGAATTTCACTTTAGGTTCCATAAATATTTGTCAGTGTTCCTTTTGTAATACCCATGAGAGCCCTTGGCAAGACATGGGGTCTATCTCCAGAACATGGAATATAAATAAATTCCCCAAAACATGCTGGAGAATTGGAGGTAACTTTAGCCCATGCAAGAGACCTGAAGCCAAGTGAAGGGGTGATCATGGTTCTTGAATTACTATTTGTAGAGAGAAGAGGGAATGAGAGGAAAAAAGGAGAAGCACTGACAGAGGAAAATCTAAACATCAGTAGAAGGTATGCGGGAGCCCGTCCTGAAGGTGGAGGTAATTTACCAAGGCAATGACAGAAAAGTGACTTCTGCTTGGATTGCAGGTGCTGTCTCCTAATGCTTCCAGAAAAGTTAACAATATTTTCTCATGCCCTAGAGAAAAAGGGAGGAAATTTTACATTTTTGATGAGGACTGGTAATGCCATCTATTTCAGAAGATCAGGCCAAGCAAGCACTGGAAAGCCACCCTATGAGCCCCCTTCCCCCAGTTTCCTCTGAACACCTTTGATATTCCTGAGATCTTGGTTCACTTCTATGGTTTTCAGCACTATATCTAAGAAAAAGAAAAAAAGAAGCCTGTGATGATTTCAAAGACTTGCCTATAGTTAAGTACTTAACCAGAGGTTTAGGGTGCAAGGCTTTTGATTTAAGAGCAAGCCCTGTTCTGTGCAGTTGAGGGGGGAAATAGCTGAAATTTTATCCTATCCCTGACCACAGATGGAGATTACCAAAGCTGTACAAAAGCAGGGAGTCAGAATGAAGGAGGTGTATTGAAGGAAGCGGGACCTTGGCTTCTAGCAATGTGCTCTGGTTGCTGGATCAACTCCAATAAAAATTTAAATTCAGACAAGCTGAATGCCTTATTTGTCTGGTTAAGGGGGAAGAAGGTGGGGATGGGTGAAGTTTTTCCTTCACCTCTGAAACGTTAAAATAATGGTAGTAGGACGTGAGAAGTATATATTCCTTAAGAATCAACTATTGTATTATCAGATAGTTGACAACTGTTTTTTTTTTCTTCTTTATGTGCAAAAACATGGAAAATTGCAAAGCATGGATAAATAGAGGTGTGAGAGGGGTTTGCTGGAGGACAAATCCCTCACTGTTTTATAGTGAGATGGGAGCCTATCTGTCCACAGATTTAGAATACCCTACAAAATGCTTGACAACTTTTATCTCCCTTAAAATTAATGGGAATTGAGTGTTGTTGACACTTCACAAGATCAGCGTGTCTCTTTGTATGGAGAATTTCCAGCAATGATCAGTGATCTCCATACCAGTCCTCAGTTGTCTGCAAGTGCTAAAAGAAAAGTATAAAAGAACTATTAACCCCATGTTTTCTGCTTTCACAGACAGCTGTCTGGGGCCATGTAGCTGTTGACATTCTATAGCTTTCTATTCCTGCCACACTGTTCCTACGTATGGTTTTGGAAATGAGACTGAGGTTTGCCAGCAGTTCCTTAATCTGGTTACTATGGAAGTTAAGGGAAAAAAATCAGGTAACAACCTCCATCTGCAAAACTACTTCTGGCTTTGTGACTGGGATTCATACACAGTCAGCATAATCAGATAATTTTTTACTTAAAAATACCCTCTCTCTCTCACCAAAACAGGAAGCATCTTTCCAGGAATGCTTGGGAAAGTGTTTGACTTTTATGTGACTGAGATAACTGGAAAAAATATTAAGGCTGGAAAAGGTTTAACCAGATAGAAATACCCATGATATTTGATAGATATATCACCTGTGCTCAATCTGTTGTATTCCTAAGTTACTCACATTTTTCTTTCCAGGCTGGTTATTTTTTTAAAAAATATGGAGTTTCAGTTATCATTTGGAGCTTCATAAAACTTTCTTAAAAAAAGCTTTGCAGCCCATTTCTTAATCCTATTCCATCATACAGCTCATGCCAACAGTAGGGTTTGGCAAGGGGCTGTTTACCTTTCTGCACCATGTCCAGAAAAAGTGCAGGAGGGGCAGAGCCACAGCCAGTGTGTGCTGGCAGAGTGCACACAGGCACTTCTCTGCCTGCAACAAGAGCTGCACTGCTGAGGGGTCTGTGCAGCATTTACAGGAGCTGAGCACCAGCTCCTGGCTAAGGAAGAAGGAGAGGAGGGATGCTTGCTTTGTTGCTGTACCCAGGGCTTTGGTTTACACAGCTCTATTGTGTTGCACAGGGCCTTCCTGCCCTGCAGCTTGACTTGCTCCGTGACAAATTATTCCTTAATTACTGGATGGCAGAAGAAAAGCTTTACAGCCCTGAGGTTATTCCTAACAAATCAGGTTACAGAAGACTTGAAAATTATATTGAGCAGAAAAGCACCATGAGGTTTCCTTGGGTGCTCGGGCTGTGTTAAGCTTTACTAAGGCAATGTGCTAATGAAGCTTGTTAAAATGCAATTATACGTTAATGCTGTGGATGCAGAAATGAGGATAATCAGCAGAAAGGTGGTAGTGAAGCTGTTGTGATTAGCATGATTTGTGTGTGTCACTGCTGTGCTCAGGGCCTTCACCCCACTGTGCAAGGTGTGTGAACACAAGAAGGCTGTGCCTCAGGAGCTACCTGGGGGTATGAGATGAAGGAGGAAAATGGGCAGGAAAATAAGTGGAGCAAAGCGGCAGTGAGATCATAAAATCTCATAATCATAGAATGCTTTGGGTTAGAAGGAACCTCAAAGATCAATTATTTCCAACCTCTCTGCCACAGATAGAGACACCTTCCACTAGACCAGGTTGTTCCAAGCCCCATCCATCCTGGCCTTGAACACTTCCAGGGATGCAACAGCCACAGCTTAACATGGCAACCTGTTCCAGTGTATGCTGAGTAAAGAATTTCTCCCACTCATCTGACTTAAATCTCTTCTTCTTTTAAACTGTTTGATGGTGTTGGCCATGAGAACCAGGAGGATGCCAGGCTTGGCTGCTGGCCAGTGATGGTGGGTTCCTGGTGCAGGAAGGCTTTAAGGGACATGTGCAGGAAGAGAGCCAATGCCTCAGCCAATGCCAGTGGGGAGCTGCTCCCATGCAAGCAGGAAACACCTTGATTTTCTTTGAAAAATTTAAAAAGGCAGGAGAGAGCCTGGACATCTGGCACAGCTGGAAGAGGGTGGACCTCTGGTAAAGAAGAGGTGATAGAATAGTGACTGGGAAGAGGCCAGAGGAGCCTTGACAAGTGAAGAAAAGTAACAGCTGTTTGATGTGGCAGGGCAAGGGAAAGGTGGATGTGAGGAGAGGGAGCAGTGGCCAGAGCAGTGCCCAGAAAAAATTAATATGGATGAGGCAAGGGTGGGCTTTGCCAAGGCTGGAGCAGAGGAGTCTTGATGAAATATGATGGGAATCTGGATGCAAACTGCAAGTGAGTGGATGGGCAGCCAGGGCTGGGCTTATCAAGGAGCTGCAGAAAGACTTTGGCTCAGGGTCTGAGCCAGGATGGGGAAAGCTAAAGGGAGAGGAAAGCAAAAAATAACACCAGGGCTGTGGGCCTGAATGACAGTCAGGGCAGTAGCAGTGTCCACAGCAATTACAGAAGGAGGTGGGGAGGGGGAGGAAGATTAAGAGCTCTGAGCTCGAGCTGACAGCTCGACATCCAGGAGATGTCAGGGAGACAGGCAAAGTTCTCGTCCGGACAGAGAGAGACAGGCCCGGATGATCGGATCAGACAACTGGGGGGACTGATTTATGTGAGAAGATTAAAAGAGCTGCTTGTAAATATGTGTATAGCTTGGCTAAGTGACACCTGAGGGGACAATAACTGTCTGCAAGTGTACGAAGGGAGTGGATACTGGAGCCAGGAGGAGGGGGAGGGAGCAGTTTAGGAGTGTAGATGAGGATTTTGACTAGAGGCAGTGGAACAGGGTGGAGCAAAGCTGGCTGTATTGCCTCGTTAGGGAAAATATCTCCCCTGGAAAACTGAGAAGATTCTTTGGTGAGTCTTAAGACCTGCATATCCATCTAGGTTTCCATCTGCCTGTGATCACAGGGTGCCTGGCAATCTGGTGTGTGTCCTCATGGTACCTCAAGAGAGGAAGGTGTCCCCAGCTTTGTGCAATTGTGCAATTTGTGGCACTTTGCCACAATTGTGCACTTGTGTGACCCTTGCTCTCTGACTTTCAAGGACCTAAGAAAGTACCTTATCCATTAGGTCCTCTTCCCTTTTATTTGTCTCTGTTTTAAAAGCCATTTCTGCAGATAGTCCAGAGAGATGGATGGGAACAAGACCCAGTGGGGCTTCTCCAGCCCACAGTTTGTGAGATTTTCTCCACATGGTCCTTACAACCTTTAAACTTAGAAAGTTTTTCTCCTCAGTGAAGCCAAGGGGAGGAGCAGCAGGTATTAATTTGTTTCTGCTGGGCTCATCTATGGGCCAGTGCTAGTTCAGTGCCTTGTCTCTGCCTTTTTGAGTATTTCAGAGGGAGATGCAGGGCATCTGCAGGAGGCAGCTCCCAAGTGAGCTGTCTGTTGGGAGATTTGGTTTCCTTACACTGGTTACAGCCTTTTGCATGTCCCAGGTTTCAATTTATTTTGAACAGCATTGCTCAGAACATGAAAGGGTTTTCCTAGGAAACTTTAAAAGAACACTGAGAAAAGTAAAAAAGGAATGAGCATAAAGTTGTTCCATCCCAATGTTTGTTACTTGATTTTCTAATGGAGGTTCTGCTTTGATACCAGATGGGGGGTTAAATCCTCAGATAAATCTTTCAAAGGAAGAGCCCTACTTCCAAAGTCAAATTCCAGCTGTCTCCTTCTGTCTGAGCACCCTTTCCATACCTATCCTTGCCTGGCTGGTCTTTACATTGGTGTCCTAAAGAGATGAAATTCATGTGGGGACATTTTTTGAGGGTCAATCCATCTCCATCCCTTCCAGTAGTTTTTAAGCCTATAAGCCAATTTCACACACATTGATTGAGAAGGAGTGATGTGAGAGATACTAAGTTCAAATTTTGTGAAAATGGGCACTCATTTAGAAGGGATTCTAGTTGTGCTGCATCCCACTGCTACCAGGCTTGGAGCAAAGGCCATTCAGCCTTTTCTAAATATATAGATGAATTTTCTAAATGGATTAAGAATGCAACAGTGACAAACAAGGAAATAAATAAATGTCATCAGATTCTTGCCCCCTAACAGGCCCTGGGAAACAGCTCCACAGAATGTAGAGCCATTGGAAGTTAAACTGTGTTGATAAATTGCCTGTTATTGCAAACTGCCCCATCCCCAGTGAGGGGCTGTACAAGTATCAGTGGGAGATGTGAATTGCTGGTGGCTGTTGCACCTCTTTCTGTGCATGAGGTGCTCAGTGTGTCATCCCTTACCAGTGCTAAACTGAATCTCATTATGCATTATCAATAAAAAATAATATGGAACCAAATAGTACAGAACCAAAATTCTTTTCCAGTTCTTCATGCAGGCTTCAGCTGCATTTTAATGGTGGAGCCCTTCAGCAGAGACCAGAGGTCTCTGACCTATGAAGGTTTCCTTTTCTCTGCAAGGAGTTTGTATTTGACCTTGGCAGTCACAGTTACTAGCAGAGCTCCCTGCTCTGACTTTTGCTTCTGTTTCAGCAGGACCAAAATCTGTGGGGTCTTTCTGAATATTTCCCTCCTCACCCAATATTGCTGAAAATGAGCCTGAAGTGCTGACAGACAGCAGCACTCTCAGTGTGTAGGAATCCAACATAAACAGACTTGCTGGTTGTGTACTTGGACATGTTAAACGAGGTCCCTGCTTTGATCTTCCTTGCACTATCCTAAAGCCCAGCAAGCAAAGGCTAAGTAAACAGACCTTTGATTTCAGGGATGTTTGGAGCAGAGGTCTTGTAAAACTTTTATCAATGGCAGAGCTGAGCTACTGAAGTCCCTCTTGGACTGTAGGTGCTGCAAGAGTAGCAGTGTGTTTTTATTGACCCTAACATCTCCCTGCTTCACATAATGACAAACATCTGGGAATATGAGCCAGCTTCCTGTTGATTGTAATGTGCCAGTTTCTCTAGGAGAGACACCTGCTTATAATCTCCTGTATGGTGAATGGAGCATAAGTTATTTCAGATCCTACAGCTATTGGGTCTCACAGCAAGTGCAGCCTTTTGTTAATGCATGTCATAAAGATGCTTAAAAAAAATCACGTGGGACACATCCGTGGGAAACGCTCACGTTACTAATCCTGTGTGTTCAACACTCTTTGGTCAAACCCCACAAAAAACAGTACTCAGGTTGAAATAGCTGAATATTACAACAAATTGGATTTTATTTATTTGTTTCATGTTTTCAAAGCATTTAGTGATTCCCCACAATCACAAAGGTCACAAATTTCTTTTATGTTTAAATAAGCAGGAGATTCTCCTTCAGGATTATGCCCTCCAAAAAGAGACAGTAAGAAACAAGCACCTAATACCAGAAGATTAAAAAAAAAAAAAAGTGAGTTCTGGCAAACTCTCCTCAGTGGATGAACATAGGAGTTGGATTGGCCTCTGCTTTCTTCTAATTTAGTATTTTTCTCTGTCTTCTGGTGAATTACATGAAGGAGGCTTTGTTTCCCTTATATTCACCATAGGAAAGTGACATAGTAGAGTGAGATCCTGCCAAGGTATTTTATATTTTAGAAGCATTATCAGATTTTCATTGTTTTCAATACTAAAACCAGCTGTACCTATAATAATGGAGTCCAAGCTGTTCCCAGTGGGCCAAAGCTCTGGACTCTCTTGGTGGAGCCATTTCAGGCAAAGCTTGACTGAGCTCAAGACCAAAAGTCAAAGTGTTTTGCTCTGCTCTACCAATGATTATTGCTTCATATCAAAAGAAATGCTAAATGACAAAATTACTAATGACAAAATGACCAGCTCTTGTATGCCAGTAGTGCTCCTGCTGTACCTTCTGGAAGTAAAATAGAGATTGTTGGTGAGGTAAATTGTGAGTCAGAGTGCATCTAGTCCCTCTTGTTTTCCACCCTTACACTTTTACAGCTTGGCCTTAAATGACAACCTTTCTTACACTGCCTGCTCCACCTTGGTCACGAACTGATCCTTTACTGTCAGTCAAACAATGCAGCACTGTTCTCCCTTCGGAAATGAATTTTGTCTTTTGTTAGTCACATCCACTATTAGATAAGAAGTGTTTCTAACAGCCCTCAGTTTGTTGCTATTTGATGGCAGTTCTTTGATCCCCGGAGGGGTTTGCAGCGCTGTTTGTGATATACAGCAAATCGATTTTACACATTTCCATCTTTTTTCCATGAGTCTTCCAATGGGGTTTCACCATAATCAGATTGGAGAATACCATGGCACAGACACTGGGAAGGGGTTGGAATTTACATGCAATAAAGATTAGGGGATTAGCGGCTGATTAGGAATGTGGTGATTTCTCCAGCCTCAGGTACAGCAAGGGATCCTGCATGTCTGCTCTTCTCTGACCTTGGGTTTTGACCTCTTGACTGCTTGCTCTGAAATGCCAGCGAGCAGCACGGAGTGATTCCTGACGTGGCTTCCCTCAAGAACAAGTTCAAGAACCTATTTCAGTGAGTGGGGAAGCCCAGAAATGCTCATGCAAGTGGACAAGCTGCTCGGATGTGCCTCATTCGGGGCAGGCTGGGCACACCTGAGTGTGCAGGCAGGAGTTCTGCTGACAGCCCATGCGCCGTGCGTGTGCCGGTACCCGCGCGCGATGCGATGCGATGCGCGGCAGCGCCGCAGTCCAGACAATATTTCTCCGTGCACAGCTTTTCCTAGAGAGCGCCTGTGCTCTCAAGGTTTCTCCCCCTTCTACTTGCAGGAGGGTAGCTGGGACTGCACATTACCAGACACTGAGGTAATAGGATTGCACATTAATTGATATTCCAGCGGCTCTATCTACCTGTTGGATATGCTGTTACATTCCAGTGCACAGCCCGCCAGCGGAATGGGGTCACTTGAAATCACGGAGCAGTCGGTGTCAGCAAAACTCCCGTGTGTCTCTGTAGCTGCTGAGGTTTGGGCAGCTCAAATAAAGCAGCAGGCTGTGCTAAGTACAGGGGGTTGGTAGACTGCTGGTGTATCAAATCATAATTAGCACCATCTTGCTGCTGATGCAGATGTACAGGGAAAAAAGGCAGGCCACGTGGGATCTTTAGCAAAGGAGAAGTATTTCCAAATTCATAGTTTGGGGTATGTAAATGGATTTGTATTTAAAATATTTGTTTTCAATGGTTCAATTTTGGCAGACTATATCCACTGCTAGGTGCTGGTTTGCTAATACCACTCATCCTGACACATGCCATGCTGGTGTGCAATACAGATATAGAAGGAATGCCTTCCTCAGGTGATGTGAGGCAGCTTTTGAGCAGCAAGTGGTGCAACAAACCTTTGGACATACCAAATTAAATACAAATCTCATTTTATCTGATTTTAAAAGCTCAGCAATCTCAGGACTTTACAGCACAGCCTCTGGCAGTCCTAGGTGGTGCAATTGGACATAGTAAGTCTGACAGAACAACTCTTCACTCTCTCCTGGTAGTAAAACAAATAAAGCCAGGTAAGAGTGCACTAACCCTGTTGGGAGCAAACTAGAGGAGGGGCAGAGGAAGTGGGTCTGTTTGAAGCTCTCCCAGATGCAGGCAGGCTGCAAAAAGCTGCACTTGCCTCTGTCCCAGTGAGTGTATTGTGTTTTTACATCAGGTAGTGTGTGCTTCAGTGTCTGAAGAGCAGGAACCAGATGGGAATGCTATAAGAATTCAGTGATTGTTTCCCTCTGCAGGAGACTTGGTGTCTCTTGAGTTTAAATGTAGTTTTTCAATGAATCAGCCTTGGGAAGGCTTTATTTTAAAGTGCATACAAGTGTTTACCCTTCCTGGAAGTGATGTACAGGTGTGTATAATGTAGATTGTAGAATGACACAACAGGAACAAATCTTTAAAGTGAAATATTTGGTGCTGAGGAGGCGATGTTCACACTAAAGGCACTTGGGGAGTTTATTCTGGATCAGCTCCAGTCTGGTCATGTAGATTGAGTGCTCGTTAATGGAAATGCCAGAGGACAGCTTCTGCTTTTGTTTTCCCAGGGGCCCAGGTAGCAGTTGCTGACTGTCTGCATTAGCAGCTGGTGGGGTTTGGGAAGATCGGATCTATAAAGCAAAACATTTGGTTTTGAGGATGTGGCACCTCCATTTCAGAGGAGTGTTTCACTTCAGAATAGCTTTAGTCTGATTCTGAGAACTGAATGCCCCTTGCAGCTCAATTTCATACAAAAGCAACTTAGTCCATGTGCATCAAAACAGCTTCATGATGTGAAGCAAAGTATTATTGGTGGTGAAGATCAAAAAATTAATTTTAAAGAATATCTCTGGTCCACATTATGACACTGATGTAGGCATATGTAAGGCAGATCTTTATGATAAGAGTTTAATTCAGAGAGAAAGAGCCATGAAGGTTTTGGTAGGCCAGCAGTGAATGGTTTCAGGCAGGATTTTAAAATGCTGCCGTCTTAAAGATGTGCTGCATTTTTCTTTTGGAGCAAGATTTGTTTTTTTAGTTTTAATTTTTCTTCCAGAGCAAGACAAATGATATACATAAATATATACACAGATACATGTATGTGTATATATAGATATAAATATAAATATATTTTTGTTTATTACAGTCCAAAATCAATACTGTTTTCAGATTTTAGGAACACAACAAGCAATTTAAAAAATATTACTATTGCTAAATCAACAGACTTTTAAAATCACAACTTTTTTGCTTGCATGTGTTTTTCTTTGATTGGCCAAAATTATTACACAAAATATTTCTCAAGCTGAAAAGAGGAGAAAATCAGGCAAAACTCTTTGAAAGAGAAAACCAAGTAAAGTCTTGCATCTTGACAAAAATGTGATTTTCTCATAGGAAAACAGTTCTGCCAAAGGCTCCATACCAAGCCTGCTATGCAGCCATTCAGCTGGAAATGCTTTCTGTTCTAGAGAAGCCTCTGAAAATATCTCCAGTTCTTAAATACCACAATGTTTATCTCTTTGTGGTCACCATCAAACAGTTGTTACCACGCTTTTGTGGTGACCAAACATAGAAGCCCCCAGAGACGAGGGCAGAGGAAAGGGAGGGCTGAGAGCAGCCTCGCCATGCAGGGCACTGCCACTGATTTCCCAACAGCAGAAGGCTTGGGGATATTTTGGCAGTGTCTCGTGATCAAGACCGAGTGTTCAAGATGGTTTTCTTCTGAGTCTTTAGTGCACTAATCACACCTTTTCCATCCTGGGTATTGGGAAAGGCCAGTAGGAACCAGCAGTGGGTGGAAGAGTTTAAAGTCTTCTCCACTTTTATACCTTAGAGTGAATTCTGGTTAAAAAGGTTTTTAGGAATATTTTGAGGAAAACCAATTCCTTGAATAGAAGTGAAAAAGGCTTCTGTGTCAGTCTGTGGCTGAAAACTTGCTTCTGTGGACTAGCAGGAAGGCAAACCAGCTATTTAAAGGTCTGTGTTTGCATCGTTCCTGTGTTAGGCACAGAGTCAACCATCGTGGTTTCTGTTTTCCTGCAGACATAAACAATGACACTTACAATTTCCTGCTTGCACAGTGCTCACACAAGCGCCTGTCCGTAAGGGAAATGTCTAATTACTTATTAAACCCTACACAGTGCTCAGATTGGGTTAAATATTGACTACCAAGGTTCAAGGGGAACCTTTGTCACCAAACGTGAACTTGGGCGTCCTATTTTCTAGGAGCTGTTCGGATCAAATGGATAGGTGACAAAATGCTGCATGCAGGGAGAAGGGACAAAGAATGGGACAACACACAGAGCAGGTTGTCTCAGAAATAAACATCTATCTTTGGACCCTGGGGATTTGGAATGTGGCTGCTATTGGTGGCTCAAAGAGGAGTTTTGTTACAAAGAAAAAGTGAATTAAACTGAGTCTTGTGGAGTGTTTGGTTTGTTTTACTGAAAGTCTTAAAGCTGTGGATGATTTGGCTGGAAAATCCACTGGGCTTGTGAAGCAGGATTTGCATAGTTGTGAAACAGTTGGAAGGGCATAGTACAGTGGTATTTATGTTAAAATTTGGGTAGATCCAACCCAGAAGGTGATTCAGGGCTGCCTGACTGGATTGTTTCCCAGAGATTATGGGACGCAAACAAAATGTTTTGTGTTGGCAGTAATGGTCCCTCTGTGACCCGTGGTAGAGATTGTGGAGGTTTGGAATAGATTTGGAGAGAGCAGATTGGGGATATGGAATTTCACTTGGGTTCTTCATCCTCCCTCAAGCCAGAGGATTTCTAGCTTTCTTCCAGAATTAGGCAGTTTGTCCTTCCTTGAAATAGCAGGCTAAAATTAAAAAAAAAAAAACCTTTGAATTTTAAAATCTTGAAGCCATGTTTTAAGGCCATTTATTTTGAAAAAATACCCAACATATTAGGAATGCCATTTCTTAGATGGGCTTGCCTTCTTGAATGGGAACGGTAGAGATAGATTGTGAGAGTGTGTGTGCCAATACACCTTTGTTCTACTTATCTCTTCTCTAAAAAAAGTTTTCTGATTATTGAGCTTCATACCTGCACTGCACCGTCAGTATAATTTTAGCATTTGAGTAGAAATATTAGTCCTCTCCTTTGGCCTGCACTAATCCCACTGGCAGCACTTAAGAAACAATAAATAATATAATTTCTTCCACACTAGAAACTTTCCAGCATATGAAGTCTGTTTCTTCAAAAGTAATTTGAAGTAATCCTAACTCTCCTTTGCGTTTGCTACCTCGAAACCTGAGGGATAAAGTTACTATTTTTTGCTGCTGAAAAGATGTTTGGCAACAATTGAAATTGAATGTCACCCATGCACACATTTAATTTAATAAGATGGTAATTTCATGTTAAATAAATACCAACTGATTATTGAAAACATACGCTCAAAGGATTTAGAAACTACATAAGAGACACGTATCTCATCTACTGTTGTTGAACTAATAAATCTAAGTAATAATCAAGTGCCAATTGTTTAACATACAATAAATATTTTATTAAATGTCAGTGCAATGTGTATGCAGAGCACTTAATTAAATGGAACATGTTCCCAGATACTCTATTTTTCTTAGTTTTGGAACATCTAGAGTAGGGAATTTACTGGCAGCCTTCACCCAAGAGGCTAGTTATTACTCGTGTGAAAATATGGCAGGTACTTTCTTTGCTATCAATAAATATCCATTTCATCAGCAAAGCAACTCTTACCACAGAAGTAAGGAAGAAAGAGAAAATATGGTGCTTCACTTGCTGTGAAATGCATGTGCAAAGATGTTTTCTCCATCAGGTTGTTGGGCTGAGCAATGCACCCCAAGCCTGGAGCTTTCTTCTGCAAACATCCATGATTTCCAAATCTAAACCTGACCAGCCATCGGGGCTGGTCAGCAAATATTTGTGGTGTTTTTGTGTTCCTCGCTCAGAGTCTTTGTTCTAAAGAGATGCTGTTGGTTTTTTCTTTAATCTTTTGATTGTTTTTGATAAGCATTGTTTTTGTCTGTGGGCGCCTATGTTTTCAAGCCAAGAAGGACCCATTAGCTCATCTAATCTGATCTCCTCATGTCACATACCAAAGCACTTGGACCAGTTACCCCCATGCTGACCCCTACTTTACTTGGCTAACACATACCTTTTGGAAATGCAAACTGTTTTGTTTTGAAAATATGAAAAGATGTTGGATTCACCAGTCCTTTGAACTGTTTATTCCATTAGTTAATGGGATACATGGGCAACACATTCATCCTTTTATCTCTCTCAAAAAAGCATTTTTATCAGTTCTGCTCTCCATGTAATGGCTTCCAACTGTGCAGAGAGCCAAGAGTTCCTCTCTTTCAGGAACACCTACTCCTCTTGATTGAAACTGTTCCCAACACTGCTTTGTAAAGCCTTCCCTGTGGGATTTGCTCCTTGGTAGAGTTTGTCCTAGCAGAACCAGGCCTCTGTCAATTCATCCATCATTACAGCCTGAATGCCAATACAAATAATGTTAATATTGATATGCAGAGAATGTGAGTACATAATTCTCATGTTGATCTTGCAGAGAGGGTTAAACTCTTGTAGAAAAGGCTAAACTCTGGTTGTAAGCAGGAATTGTCCAGCCCAGCTTTGCAGCAGCGGGTACCCCAAGATAGGCAACTCTGGATGTGTGTTTCAAACATGGCTTTTAGGTGGTCCTTTCCTGCTGCCTGTGTACATTTTGAAGCATTAAAAAGGTAAAGGAAATCCACTTTTCTGGGAACCACCCTGGCAGTAAAGACTGGAAGCTCAGGTTTTACAGTGATGAGCATGGTGAAGGCCAAATATTGCCTCAAGTTTTGGTGTAAGAGATTGTGTTTACACCAAATGAGCAGTTTGGTTGGTAAGCTTTGTCCAATTCCTTCATCTCACTGTTGTAATGAAATATTTCTGTGCTTGGCTCTATTTTCCTCATAGGAGATACACTGTCTGGGGTACCCCAGCCCCTCATGCTAATTCCATGTGTTGATGGGTTGTTTGGGTGCTTCATTGTAAATGACTTTGCTAATTTGTTAACACAGCACTTCAAAAGAAGTCTTATCTACATAGAAAGTGAATGTGTTTGGTATTAAATTATAAAATATACATAACCCATGGGGCTCTTAAAACTTATTTAACTTCTTTATAAACTTTACAATACAGTGTGTGGATATTATAAATTACTTTCCATTCCAAGAAACTGTCCGGGCTTGTTGACCTTCCTTGGAATTTCCTCTTTGTAATTATGTTTAATGTGTTAATAAAGTTCACTTTGAACTGTATGATGGCAAATGGTCTCATAGGACGTGGGTCAGTGCTGGTGCGTTCACCATATGTGAAGCTTGATGTCAGTGTGCAGTTTAGTTGAAGGAATAGCAGGGCTAAGTCCAAACAATTGCAGAAGCAGTATCTCCTCCCCAGGTTAGCAGTAAAAAGGGGTTCATGGAAAGTTAGGAATGTGGAGTGGGAAATCATTTCGTTTTCACTGCTAGGTGTTACTAAATTATAGTGCTGGGTTTGAGTCACTATCAAAACACCATATATTTAGAGGGTTTTCACACAGAGCTGTAAATCATGTTTACTACATGTATGAGTTGAACGAGTGCATGAACTTTGCAATGCAGCCCAGGAAAATATAATTACATATGTGTGTGTTTTTGACTGTGAGAAATACAGACAGGAAGCTCCAGGCTACTCCACTGTTGTGTCTTAAATACACTTCTAGACATTGTTTTTACTGCTTCCTGGAAATAGCTATTTGCTAAAGCAAAGAGGCTTTCTTGCGTTTTACATAACTCCTTTTGCCAAGAATTGGCAACTACTGTCCCTTCCCAGGGCACTGGGGAGGAGAGCAGGAATGCTAGTAAAGCAGTGTCAGCAGCAAAGCAGCAAGTGGAGCTTTTCTGTGGTGTAGGATAGTGGATATAAATTGAAAATTGCCCAGCTGTTCAGTAAGACAGGTGTAAGGTCTGTCTTTTATATAATGGAACAGAATGAGGATTCCAGTTGCTTGTATTCGTAAATGAGGCAAATAAATCTGCACACTTGTCTGTGTGTATATGAGCAGAAATATTTAAAACAAATGAGGTGATCATGGCATTTCCTTGTTAATGTTTGACTGAGTTTATATGATCTTGAACAGAAAACTTGGCATCTGGCTGAGCTTGTTGGTTTCTTTCTGGTTGTGTTTATATGTATTTGCAGATGGGGAAACTACAAGCAAGAAAATGACTTGGTGGAAAATGTAGTTTCTGGATTGTTTAAATTATATTTTAAGCCTGATTGCACCCTGGCCCTTGGAACTCCAGGCATGATCCCTGCTAGTAACTAAAATGATTTGAATGTTACGGGGCAAAGTTATATTTAGTTTGTATTTGGAGAAAGAATAACAACGAAGCACGGGGGAGGCAGCTGCATTTTCATCACTTCTTCCCGAGTCATATCCGCAGATGTCAAATCCCACCCTTCTCCCTCAGCCAGAGTATTAAGAAATTACACTCTCAAATTATTGGGTTGAGGGCAAAGGGGACTTAAGAAAACCTGCCCCCACTGGACTTGTGTTGAGGTGGAGCTTAACTTTCTGAGCAAGCTCCTTCTGATCAGCCAGACTGTAGAACCAGCTGTGCCCTCTCCACTGTGATGGGGCTTAAAAGCAGTGCCCTGTGGCCATAGAAAGCTGCCCTTGCCTGGTGAAAAACTGCAAGAGTTCCCTCTCCCTGACTACAAAAATGCCTAAAAATATCGGATGGAACACCTAGGACCTTGTTTTCATGCCCATATCCCATGAAAAAATGCTGCAGGAAGTAGTTGCTGTGTCCAGGAGCATCATAGATTGGAGATTCTCAGCACTTAAAAAAGGCTGATGTTTCCAAGAATCACTGCCTAATGGCTAAGAAATTGGGGGGAGCACAGTGTAAGCAGTGTAAATCCTCTATGATTTACACTCAGGACCAGAGGGCACTTGCTCTCTGCTACTCCACCTTGAAAGGATCCAGTCTAGAGCTTTGACCCCTGAGTGCAGGCACATGGCAGTTGACAGGATTCATCCCCACTAGCCAGAGAGATGATACCTATTAGCATTAATTTTGCATTGGTAAATATATGAAGTCACTATTTTAACAATTTGGTTTAAAGAAATGTTTTCAGGTTTAAGAGCAATCCCTTATGGTGTTGCTCTCCAGTTCTTGGGGTGTTGCCCTGCCCACAAACAAGGCAAGAGCAGCGCTATAGTGAGCAGGCATAGGGTATTGCACTCAGAGCATTTCTGCTCACACACGACACAAAGCTGGAGCCCCGGACGGCAGAGATCGTGACACAGGCTGCTTGAGCAGTAATTTCATCTGCCTTTTAGTGCTGCCTTAGAGCACGGGACAGACGCCGGCAGCAGCGAGGGATGGGAAGTCAGTCAGAGCCAGGCTTCAGGCTGTTTTTACCTCCCTGGCAGCTGTAGGTGAAGCAGCAGGTGCTTTCCTGGGATTCTGCCTTGCTAAGCAGCTGTAGATACGTATCCAGCCTGCAGGGCCCGTGTCCTGGGCTCCGCTCCCACACTGCCGAACTCAGCTGTGAGCACGCACGTGCCCCAGCCCTGCAGGGTCAGACACCAGGGACACTCCCAAGTCAGCGCCTTGGAAGGGCTAACTGGGCACTCTGCTCTCCTGGCCACCCCCTGGCATGTTCTGGGCCAGTTCTGGAAGGTGGGGAGCTTCTGTCAGTAGCAGCGCTGCACGCAGGAAATTGGTGGGCTCAGCATGTTTTTGCTGCATCTTTTTGCTCTGTTCATGCAGCAGGAGATGGAACTGCTATGGAGAAACCTTGGACATTAATTTCCAAGAGAACCTGAGTGGTGCTGAGCAGTTTAATATCTGGATTCAGGGGTGGAAAGTGTTTTTGTCTCGACAGTGTGTGAGGCAGCTCTGTGTCAGTAGCACCCGCTGCTCAGAGGATATTGGAGAAGGGCCTTTTTTCAAAACAAACTTACCCCTCTCTGCTGCCTCCCCTGATGCCTGTGATGGTGCAGAGTGGTGAGATGTGCCAAAGTGTGTCTTGACGGGAAAAGCATTCATCCGTCACTATTGCAGTCCCAAGGCAGGGCTCTACAGATATGTAGTGAAATAAGACCCAATGAATGCCTGTACATGAGAAAGAGGGACAGACATCCGTGATGATATCAATATTTTATTCTTGCTATAGCCCAGCTTCAGGAGGTCCAGCTACCATTGACTTGCCAGGGTGTCTGAGCGTATGTGAACGTGCTGAATTGTATTGTGGTTCTTTGTAAACACAGTAGCAAATTACAGTACTGTAATAATTACCATGGTGCTTGATATTTACATCAGAACATAGATTCCAGAGAGTACTGCTTGAGCAGAATGTTATTAATGCAAAGATGATAGGTAATAAAATGGAAATACTTACAGCACCAAATGAACAGAAACAAGGCCTTATCATCTTTGTTGTAGAGCTGAACACTACTGAGAAGTGCATGCTGTATCTGGCAAAATTCACAGCAAGAAAAAAGAGTGAGGGGTTATATTCCTGTTCCTGAGAAAGCTGTTGGAGGAGCTAATGAAGAGCTGTAGTAATGTTTTTAGGCAGAATGACTGTAAGAAACGCACCCTTAACTAAATGTCATAAAGGTCTGCAGATAGATCCTGTGACAGGGGCTGATCCAACAATTCCTCAGAATGAAAGGTCAGTCAAAGGAAAATGGCATTTAGGAGGACCAAGCTTACCACTGACCCAAACATGTGACAGATCCAGAGGCAACTCTGGTGCCATCAGGAGCACTGCTTGTGCAGGCTGCCCCAGAGAAGCACATGACGTGACTGGGAAACTATCTGATTCCTCCAGGTCTCAAAATTCATCAGGAGTCAACATGAATGTCGGAAGGAAAGGGATTTTGAAGGAGCCTACAACAGGCTTCCAAGTTGGGAGGAGAGTGCTCTCTCTTCACTGTCCCTGCTTGCCCTGCGCCAAACATTTTTTTTTCCCAGTACTAATTATAGATCTGTTTTTGTCATTTGAATATGCATGAAGTAGTGTCCTGGCTCACAAGCAGGTTGCAGTGAAACTACTTTTAAAGTTTGACTTGCTTTGATAGGGCTCTGAGTCAGAAAGAACCTCTCCAAAGGCCAACCCAGAATTTCAACAAGTCTATGGACTTGTCTGGGCATTTCAGCTCCTTTGCACTGAGTGAGGGCACCATGTAGGGAAATGTAACAGAATTTGGGGGCAGATTCTCACCCAGTGTTTGTGAATTCTACCTTATCAAAGCCAACACACAGAGCCCCTCTTCATGGGTGTATTTTAATTTTAAAATATTCAGCAATGCAATTTGTGTCAGACCAGGATTCAAAAGGTCTTGGGGTTATCTCTCCATCCACAGAGATGGTTGGAAATCTCACAAGGTGAAGAACGTAAGGGTGGTTTGGAATTTTTAGAAACACCTGGACAGACAGGATTTCTCATGGTGTTTTGCCAGTTCCCTTGGAGAACAGGAGGATATCATCACCTCTGAGATGCTGTCTCACAGGTGACTGCAGAAGATGTGAAGGGGTGGGTGTTATCTTTTTCTTTGTTATCTTTGTTATCTCTGACTTTTTCAGAGTAAGTGCTCTCAAGGTCCTTACTTTGGGTCATTAGGAGTTCAACAGAATTTGACTGTGTCTAAGACCCACTGATTTAACCAGCCTCTTAGTTAAACTCATTTTAAGAAGTTTCAAGCTGGTTCACCACTCTGTTCTCAGCTTGAACAGCATTTCTTTTCACCAGCAAAGCTGCAAAATTAATGTGTGCGATTCAACATGAGTAACTGCAACAGCAGCTCTGGAGTCATTCAGGAGCTGGACTGTATGTACTCCCTTAGTCAGGCTGAGAAAAAATCAGGCAGACTTTGGAATAATAGGAATTAGTCATGAGGAAGTGCAAATATGAGCTCTGTAGTTTATCCCCTGTGGGTCCAATCCTGAAAAACACTAGGAACAGGAGTAAAATATGAGGGAACAGTTCCAAATCCCACAAACATCTTGTGCGTTTTGGGTGCAACTCAGCATCAGCAATCCTTAACAAAACATTTTGTCCTTGTGCAAGAACAGGCCACTTATTATCACACCCATTAATAGAATATTCTGGGAAGAGCACTGCTATTGCAATCTTTGTAGAGAACTTGTGCAATTAATGAAAAGGCAGAAAAGGCAGATGCAGGAAAAAGACTCAACTTTTTAGAGTCTTGGGAAGGAATTTTAGTTGGAATTCAGCTATGGGAGAATTCCCACTGCTGGAGTCTTTATCACTTCTTTTTTCTGATTGTTGGCCTGTCCAAGTGCATCCTGTTATCATGTAGCAAACAGTGTTTTCACTCTGACATTCCAGGGACACTCTCTTTTGTATGAAATTATCACCTTTAACAAAGAGTAAATATTTTTCAGGTGGGTCAAACCATCAGGGTTGCTAAGGAAATTTGTAAAAATATCCTCTTTTGGATTATAAGCAATGTTAACGTGTCAGGCTAAGCTGTGTCTTTCATTGAAGCATTACCCAATGACTGTTATGTGTTCAACAACTGCAGGCTTATGTGTCTCAGATAAAGCCCATCTGGTGACTATTAAAGGGAATTACTGTACATACAACATGAAAGAATTAAAACATTTGGGGGGTGTGGGGAAGTGTTTTGTTGTAAGTACCAATCCTGTTACTAAGTTTGCCTTCAGGATAAGTGTTAAGTTTAAAAGAACTAGAGTTTCTTTATCAAACACTCCAGAACAGTTTTTGTGTTGAGCTCCTTCTTGTGACAGGAAAAGGCTGGAAATTTTGGAAAAGCAATAGAGCCTCAGAACCAGGTTTCCCTGGTGGGTTAGCGTGAGCTGCTGCTGATGGCAAGGCTACAGCTTCAGGTCTTGCTGTATCCCTCTGTAATTGCTGACAGTTTCAGCCTTAGTTGTGAGTGATTTTTGGTAAGCACCTTCTATTCTGTATAGCAGTCAGTGTAAAGGCCAGATTGATGACTCGGCTTTGAATCAGTGCTGTGTCACTGGCAAAAGTCATAACAGCTGTTCCTGTCTCTGTTCTTTCCTAGGCCCCCCAAGGATCTCTGATAAAGTGATTCACCGCCAGTCCGTGAGGCTGGGCAGGACCATCAAGCTCCTGTGCCCGGTGGAAGGCGACCCCCCTCCCCTCACCATGTGGATGAAGGACGGACGGACCATCCACAGCGGCTGGACGAGGTTCCGAATCCTCCAGCAAGGGCTGAAAATCAAGGAGGTGGAGAGCGAAGATGCGGGGACCTACATCTGCAAAGCCACCAACGGCTTCGGCAGCACCAACGTGAACTACACCCTCATCGTCATCGGTGAGTAGAGCTGGGGCAAAGCCAGGCCTCACCTGCTCTGGGGCCACAGAGAGAGCTGATTTCCATGTAGCTGTCAGTGACTGCAGATTTGTTTTGCTAATCATTCACTGACCTCCACTCTCAGCTGGCCCCTTCCAGTGTTTGAGGATTGCCAGAGCTGGCTGTGCTGCGGCGCATCTTCTGCTGCAGCCGGCTGCGGGCAGATAAGATTGCAGAGTGCCAAAGGTTACACATAAACAGAAATGATGCAATAGCCACTGGGGTCCTGATCACAATGAATTCCACACAGGAAAGGCTGTGTGATAAGGAGAGGTCACACTGATCTTTATGTTTGCTGTTGGAACAGGATAGCTCTCAAAGCAAATGTTGGAGCACCCATATGAAAACACACAGCGGGGAGATCTGTGTGCTGAGCTGTTGTAAAGCACGGTGTCTTCAGGAATAATAATATCTGGGCTGAAACAAAGCTCTGAGCTGGCATGTAACCCAGGGATGCTCGACTCCTGAGAAATCTTCTTGGTGGAGGCAGGATTAAAAAAGCTTCAGATGGTGTCTCAGGGACTGTGGGTTCACTGGCAGTGCTTCTGACCATTTTCAAAAGGCTTGCTTGGCCCAGCAATGAGATTTTGGGGCCACTTGCTGGGTTGAGCATTCCCAAAGGCTTCCAAAGATACGTCTCTGGGTAATCAGAGATTCCTCTGCAGGGGCTGCCACAGAAATGTGCTCATTGGTGCTTGACTGGGAGAAGGAAGAGGGCTGGGTAAAAATCAGTGTGTTCGAGGATGTTGAGGGAGTTACAAAGCGGGGGGTGAGATCAGATAGCTTGCTGACTTTTTGCCTGATCAGAATCCTGAGCATCTGATCTACAAAATTCTGTTTCTCTGAGATGGTGGGACTGAGAACAGAGTTTAGGGCAGTTTCCAGCTGCCTACCAGCTGGCTCTTGGCCTGGTTTTGTTCTATTTCTCCTTTTTCCTGTTTGCAACAGGAGGGGAAACTGCTGTGGGCTCAGGGCATGTAGCAGACACTTGGTGCAGCTTGAAGGAGGATTATCACCTGATAGCAGGGTGATTCTTGGAGAATGCACTTTGCTGCACAGCCAGTATAAGAAACAGACCAGAATGTAAATATCTTATCTGGAAAGAGATGCTTCTGTGAGGATAACCCTTTGGTGACTCCTGTAGCATCAGTGGGATAGAGCTGCAAAAGTCATCTTCTAGTTTACATTGTTTGAGGATTTGGTTTTCCTTGTCCACCTGTTTCTTAGCCACATTCACCCATCTCTCTGTGTTACACTGAACAAACAGGGTGAAGTGGAAACAGTCATACAGAGTTATGTCTATACAGAGGCCTTTTGTATGTGCTTTCCAGACTCCTTGCTGTGGAGAAATGAATGCTATAGGAAACTGCTTCAGTTTAGCTTATGCTTTTGCAGTATGTGGAAGTTGCCAAGGTCTTTGATCTCTTGTGTCATCCTCCATCTTCTATAAAGCTCAAGCCAGAGTCCATTATTCCAGGGTAGAGGCATCAAGGTATCTGTAAGTCAAAGAAGGCTCTGCCTATTCTTGGTAGCACAACAGAAGCAAATGAAAACAAAAAGCCAGGAGGCACAGGGTAAATGTTGGACTAGAATACAGGAAAGATTGGGACAAAAACTCCAATTCAGTTGCTCAGTTGGGAAATTGGATTATCAAATATAATTGTGTTAAGAACAATACTATTCATTATATTTGGCACTGAAAAGCCCTGGGCAGAAACACTAGTTATTGAGAGCCTCATCAGGCATCTATGGAAGGAAATGGCAAGCTCCCACTGGCCTCTGTGGGTGTGAGATTGAGCCCTATGCAAACAAATATTGATCCCTGAGTGCCAAGAAAAGTGTAACTTTAACCTAAATCTGTGTCAGACACATGGGCTGAAGTATCATTCCTTTCCATGCATCCTTGTAGTAAATACTGGCTAAACCCAGTACTTTTTACACTATTTTGCACCTTCTTTCCTCATCTCACAGTGTGCCTTTGTGCATTCTTGTTGCTCAGACCATTTTTGATGGATTACTTACGTCCCCTGTCTCTAGTGGTACAGTTGTGTTCATGTAGCGTTTCAAACCGATTGCTTTTCACTGGAGCAGTTTCTGCTGAAAACAAATGTTCCCCTTGTGTCTTTCCTGTCAAACTCTGCAAGTAAACACAAGGTATCACTGACTTACTCTTTCAAAGGACCCAGACATTTGATGCAATGACCAGATGCTCGTGTTCATCTTGGTGAAAATACTTTTGGTTGAGAGAAAATCAATCCCTTGTTGGTTTTTGAGAAGGAGGCAGTGTTTTAAAACCAACTGCATGTCAGTTTGATGATGAAGATCAAATTGATGGAGCTATTTTGTTTGTGCTCTGGAAAACACAAAACTTCATTAGGCTTTTTGAACCATATGGCTTCTCTATTTTCCCACTCCTTCAAAGGAGAAAAAGCCCTCTTATTCCAGCTTTACTGCTAACACCAAACATGTAAAACCACACAGGTGTCAGACATGAGCAAGGTGGTTAAGATATTAGATCTAGAGCAGCATTAAATGATTCATGAAAGACTAGGACTTAAAAGAATATAATTCATATTGACATGAGAGCATTCTGGAAATTTAATCAATGATATCTGGAATATTCAGTAGCTGATTGAAAGGTCTTGGAGTTTTGCTGTATAACTCTAACTGAGCTCTGCCACACCACTGGCAAGTGAGGAACTGCCACCCCTGTGTTATTTACATGGAGGCTGTAGCAGAATAAGGTGATGGTTTACCCAAATCCTACAGAGAGCTGTGACTAAATTCAGTGGTATCCAACCTCTCTGCCTGCTTTCACTGCTATGTAACTCTTACTAATCTTAACTTTTACTAGCCACTGTATTCCATAATAGTACAGAGGACCAGCAAAAATCTGGGACATTGTACAAAGGAATAAAAAGATCAGTGGATCCTCTAACACTGGCGGGTCCAGCAGACATGGCAGAGATGAGCTCCCTGGCTGGACTCTGTGAGATGTCATAATTCAGCTATAAGACTCTTTGAATGTCCCTTTGTGGCTTCAGGACAGATCTTGCTTGCAGCCAGCCAGCTCAGTGCATGAGCAGAGCAGACTTAGGTGTGCCTCTGCATGTCTGGAGACAGGACTGCAGCTTGCCTGGCTGGAGAACCTCTCAGTGCAGATGAGACAGATTACAGTGATTTTACAGATGGTAACGGAGATAAAGAGAGACCAGGTGATTAGGCCAAGACCACATAAAATAGGAGCTGAGGCTCAGAGTTGGTCTAAGCCTCTTAAATCTCTCCTTAAAAGACTATTCCTACTTCATATCACATACTAAAGTCTTTTCCTCCTAATCTTGCATCTTCCTGGTTGCTCTTTTGGAAGTGAATCTTCTCCTATTCTAGGGTTTTGATCTTCATTCTCAAACAAAGGCTTTGCCAATCCAGATGGTAGCAATTGGTTTCTGCCCTGCTTATTTCCCCATCTTCTCAGACTGCAGGGCCTGGATCCCAGAGATCCAAGGAATCCTGCTCCAATACAGCCCTGCATGAAATGTAAGCCAGTAAAAGCAGATTACCAATATAATTCAAAACTATAATTTCCTCTCTCAGCTATCCTTAATAGTTTTTGTGGCTCACCACAAGATTTGGGATGCCAATTACACTGCAGACGGATTTACAAATGCTGGAAGAGGAACTTTAATCAGTATTTAATTACATTGCAGTTATTAAGTACAATTGTTCTTTATTTTTGAGAATTTTGTGTGGCTCATCCAAACAAATGGGCTCTACTTCCCCCAAAATTATATTTACAATGGTGCCCATTAAATATTATCTTTTTTTTCCTCAACTGGATTAATTCTAAAGGTGTGAAAAGTAACTTTTTAAAATTTATAGATGGTTGGTTGAAGCCTGCGGTTTCTTTACTGCATAATTAAAAAATTCCTTGCCAGTAGGCTCTAAAAGGAAATTTAAGGCCAAAGAGGAAGAAAGAAAGTGCTGAATAGCTACTCCTTATTTGAAAACTGTCCACCTTGTGTGCTGAAGGGAGGCATGTTCTGCAGAAAAAAAAAATAGCAGGTGGTGGTGTAACTGATGCCTCTGTTGAGTTTGGCCAGCTTGGCCAAACTGTGAGTTTGCACACATGGAGCCACACTCCAGCCATCAGGCTCTCCCTGGGAAAACTCAGCCTCAATGGGTGAGCTTTTCCCAACTCAAAAATAACTGAGAAAACAAAGTATTCTAACATGGAAGTGCTGGAGGACCTCCATTACTGCTCTCTCTGCAATAATAAACACTATCCTGAGTTCCAGGAGTCTGGACATTCTCTGAAGGGAAAATTGTTTGTGAACAGCTGTAGGAAAGACTATAGGTAAATATTTATGCTGTAACATAATGACCTCTTTCACTGATACACAACACAGAGGACTTTTCACTTGCAGAAGTGTTGTGGGCCAAATCCTGCAAGGTGTGCCAGCATTACAACATGTGGGGCTATTGCTACAGGTGGTGCCAGTAAATACTTCTTGCATTAGTTGCTCAACCAGGTGATGAAAGATCAAACTGTCTCTATTTTCACATCTGCATCCATGTTTCTTACTGCTTTCTGTAGCAAAGGAAAAAAAAAAGGCAGCAACAAGAGCTGGGTTTGGGACTGTCAGTTCTTGCTTCACTTGGTGTTTGTAAACTGCCAAGGACTCATCTTGCTTGGGTGCATCTCAGCACAAAAAATAATCAACATGTGAGTCTAAGAAACAGCTTCTCCTGAATTTATTTTTCTTGCCCTATATCTCTGACTGCTGCAGTTGTTTATTTTGTTCTTTGGGGCTTTTTTTTTGGTTTGGTTTGTTTTTGTTTTGTTTTGGTTTGTTGTTTTTTTTTAATTTTTTTTTTCCCCCAGGAATATTTTAGTGTAGAATCCATCATCTATCCAGTTCATACCCCCCTCTGGTGCCTGGCCCTCTGAGGGACCCAGCCACTTGGCCCCATTTGGGCTGTAGAGTAGTAAAGTGTTGATGCAGAGAGCAGGAGGAAGAGTGCAGCTTGTTGTCCTAAACCACTGCTCAGAATGTGAGCTGTATCTCACTTTCTGACAAATCAAGCTTGCTGTTAAATGTCTGCTGTGTGTCTATTGCAATTGATTGCTTCAAGAATCTGCCCTGACATCAGATGATTTATCTTTAAAGTAGCTTTTTCCTGCTGAGCCAACTGCTATTTTATGCTTTTTTACAGCTTGTCCAAAGACAGCTCTCTTTGATAACAGGCATGTGTGAAAAATTTGCATTAAAATAACCATTTTTTTAAACAGTCAGCATAAGTATCCTGAAAAAAATTCATGGTCTTGTCTGAATGGATATTTATTCTTACATTCTTTTTTCTGCTTGTAGTAGTAGAAAATATTGTGTGAAAAAAAAATCAAGTACAGTTAAACATGGTTTGCATTACACTTCTGCAATGAAGTCATCAATCTGTGTCTCAGAACTCATTTACAGTGCAAAAGCTGAGAAAACATTTCTAGCCCAGAGTCAGGTGCCACCAGCCATCTTGGAAAAGCATGACAAATTCATTTATGTTTGGGTTTTGGCCTCTTAAGAAACTCTGGGGACCAGAGAGAGATGTGCTCAGCAAGAAGATGTGAATCAACCCTGAGTCAGCAATGTGTGCTTCAAGGGTCTGCTAATGCTAAGCAAAAATCAAAATGAATCAACACTTCAAAAATAAAGGGGGAAAATATGCAGCTTTTGCATTTGAGAACAAGGTGGTGTAGCCTGTGCTGATCATGGTATGGAGTTAGCAAAATGTCTTTAGTGCTTTTACTTCAACATCAAGTGCAAAGTGTGGGAGTCCATCCAGTGTGGGACCATTAACACAATCACAGGACATATAATCTTGGCTAATGATGATTAGTCAGTTGTTATATGGAAATGAGGAGTTCCTTGTGACAATAAACAGTTACAAAGTTCGTGTATAATTTGTTAAGGCCCCAATCCAGCAGCTGGATCTACGTTGGTGGCCTCCTGTGCACACGCAGGGTGATTAACACCAGATGAGGATCTGGCCATAGCCACTGATGCTTAGTAATGGTTGTGTTGCTAATTAAAGCTCAGAATGGTTTGGGCCTTTGGGAGCTGGGCAGAAGAGGGGAGCCTTCCCAAGACCCAGCCACTGGAATCATTGCACAAGGACTTCTTGTCAACATGTGATGAGGTGCCACCGTGTCACCCTCTGTGGAGGTGTAGGTAGGGGTTTGGTTCTTAACGAGAGCTGCCTTACTGGTGTTGCCAGGTGAGGGAATCCTGCATGCCAGCCTGTGGGAAGAGACTGGAAACGGGCATGAATGGATCCAGTGAGTAGAGGAGTCAGTGAACTCTGAGTATTTTCATGTTTTGGTGCAAGCTCATAGCTAAAAGCTTTCACTTGGAAGTGAAGCTCCTTTTCCATTGGAAGTGACTCATCCTCGACTAATGATGCCCTCACCCAAGCAAGGGCTCTTCCTTCTCAATGTTTATTAGCGTAGGCATAAAGACACACACCCTGACCAAGCTTGGTGCTGCTCAGGGGCACCACAAGCATGTGAAAAGAAACTTAAAAACAATCTGTTCCTATCCCCTGAATTTCAGGGGTTCTTCACTTCTTCCTCGTTTGAGAGATCCAACTCAGAGTCCAACAAACTCCTTGTCCAATATATAAAGAATGTTGAGTCCTGTAAAATGTCCACTGTCCTGGGAGAGGAAAGGAGGAGAAAGAAATATGCCAAAATGGAAAGGTGTGACTATTGCTGGATTGCTACAGGGAAACAATTTCCCTAGTTTTCATCATTTTCATGAGTGCTGCACTAGACTGATGTCACAACAGCCCATAACAATTTGTTCTTGAAAAGCTTGCTCCATAAAGAGGTGATGATGTGAGTGCCAGTGTTAGCTGTAACTATCCTAAAAATGACTGATCAAAAATGTAACACTGAGTGGTTTGACTGATGTTCTTGGTGAACGGGTGTAAAAGGCTGGAAAATACCACAACTGGGCAGCAGTTTTGTTTCTTCCAACTCCAGATCTATTATGTAGCTCAGTGCTAATGCTGTATAATGTCCACAGTTTTTACAAGATCTTTGTTTGGTTTTATTAGTTTCATTTGATTTTATAACAAACTTTACAGTATGCTTATCAATACATCATGTTCTGGCTAACAAAAGCTTCACTGTTTCGGGTAGATCTCTTTTTTCCCTTCATGAAGCAGTAACATAGAAGCCAAGTTAAGAAGGTGACAACACCTGTTCACAATTTAAAGGAAATGAAAAGTTTTTTTTTTCCATGGATGTAAGCATGAAATTCATACATATATGTATGGATATATAATTTCCCCCCATACTCCATCCTGTGGCAGACTGTGGCAAACTAGAGCTGCAGCCAGTGTAAATCCCAGGCATGCAGGACATATGGATGCATTTAGCCCACAATCCTTTGCAGATGCTTTGGAGTGTGTAGTGGCTGCTATACCCGTGCAAATAGCAAGCTGCAGCTCTGCTTGCTGCATGAATATTGTTTGGGAATGAAAGCAACACACAATACCAGGCAGGCTGACATTAAAACCGTGTTTGATCTGAGCAATTTATGGCTTCCTTGTGTTAAACTATATTAATAGAAAGAGCCTCTGATCCCAGCGAGTTTGTGGTGTTCATGTTGGGTTTTTCTCGTCAGTTTGTCTGAGGCTAAAAACATCTCTTGCCTCTGACTTTATTAATCAGAGCTGTCTGGGTGCAGTTCTCCATATGGGCAGAGAGCGGAATTTCTCTGTTGACAGTTCAGTGCTGATGTGCTCAGCCAGAGATTTGTCCACATCTGCATATCCACAATGCTGAGAAATCTCTGTGTTCCTGAGTAAAGCCAAGGCAGTCCCTGCTCCAAGCTGGTGATCTGTATGTGTGTGGAAGCCAGGCTTTCCAAAGGTGGTCTAGATTCCCAGTCAAGGCTGGCTATGACTGCAGAATAGTAGTTAGGAGTGCTTTGATTACTAGCACCCCAAGTAATGAGAAGCCATCAAGCTAATTGCAGGCCTGAGCATCAGCAGCTTTGAGGTATCTACCACCTTGCCAAGCATCCAAGATGACTTATCTACAATTAGCAGGATCTTTCTACAACTTCCCTGATGTCCTCTCCTATTCACGACAGTTTTTCCTTGGAAGTTGTGCTCCTCCCTCTGCTTCTTGCTGAATGCTGGGAGTGAAGGATTTAGCATGGCCTCACTGGATGCAGAGGACCACTGAAGCTGAGTTGAGCTTCATGGGCACAGTGTCTCCAGTAGGTCTGTCCCAGAGCACTGTGCCCCATTCCCTTGTGCCACCACGCAGCTCTGCTGTCCTCAGTTTGCACAGTAAATACCACAGATAGTGGGGTTTTAGCCAAATTTTCCCTTTGGTATCAGTTAACTCAGAAATACCCAAAAGGCACACTTATAAATTAAAGCACAGTGAAGAATATTTATTATAGAGTGAGCAGTGCCAAGTTGGACCAGTTTATAATGTGTAGCTTGAATGTTGTTTTTGGAGAGTGCATTTTTATGTGTAAGTGCACGTACACAGCACCACTTGCTCACATGCTGCCTCTTGATCCATGCATGTAGGTATGTTGCCTGTTAAAACGTATGGTTGCTCAGGAGCTGTATTTTTACATTCCTGTAGGGTCTGGTTCTCTGCCTTTCCTGTGCTGTCTTTGGCATCCACATTAAGAAAAAGATGAAAAAAAAGAAAATAAAAATCAACAAAACTGCTGAAAATTAGTGTACAGACCTATTTTAAAATCCAATTTATTTTTGTTCGATGAGAGGAGCAACATATTCTGTGTTGTCCTTGGTGAATAATATCATTGTGCTAGAAGGCTTTGATTCTTCCTTCTTTATAATAATGTGGGTTTCATAGTCAGAAGACCTGAGTGTTTACATTATACACTTCTTGGCAATAAAATTGGAAAAGAAGAGGAAAAAAAAGTACTAATCCCAGGAGTTCTGAAACCTACACTCCTTCATAAACCTACCCTGTTAAAGACATTAAGTCCCTTGCAAACATCCATCTATCAGCAGTTGAGAGTTTGTAAAAGGCATACTTTGTTCTGAACTCCCTGCCCTACTGATTATGCACAGTTCTTTTATTTTGAGAATAGAATGACGACCCCTTAGCCTGGTAATGATGACAGATTTATGTATTTTAACACCCAGACGCTGCTGTATTTGTTAAGGGCTGCCAGACTCCAGCAGTGCGGCAACTGTAGTTTATTTTCATTGTCAGTTTGTGCTGTTTTTTAAGGTGTTCTGCAGCCACTGGAAGCAGCACCACTGCTGCTTTCAGAGGTTGAGATGTCAGGCTGTTAAGAGCATAAGTCTCCATCCTTGGACTGTTTCCACTCATAAAATGTCAGTTTTATTCTGGTTGCTCTGGCAGGATAGAACCTGCTCCTTGCACCGAAGCCAAGGAAAAGAGGGTAGAAATAAGGAATAAGAGGAATCAGATAACAGAGAATTTATCCTTTCACTTTCTACTCCCATTATGTATTTTGAAGCTCTCGAGATAATATTTTAAATAAAACTTTCTTTTAATATGCAGCAAAAAGCAAAGAACATAAACACACTTTGCAGGTGTAGCTGTTAAAGGGCTGTGTAAGTCAGCACATCTGTCCTCTGCACAGTGCATCTGTCTGTGATTTTTCTGGGTTGTTTTAAATTACTGCAAGTGGCAGAACAATAGGGAGACACACAGTGAAAACAATGCTGTTGTTTAATATCAAGCTAAATTATTAACAGGCCTGTACAGAAAATATTTCATGTAAATTAAAGAGAAACAAATTATTTTATTTTCCATTGAAATGAACCAGTGCAACAAAGACACTGGATCATTTATTTTCTTCTTTTCTTCTTCTTTTCTTCTTTTCTTATTTTCTTCTTTTCTTCTTTTCTACTTTTCTTCTTCTTTTCTTCTTTTCTACTTTTCTTCTTTTTTTACTTTTCTTCTTTTCTTCTTGTCTTTGATCTTGCTACAGATATGTTTGTTCCTGTGTGTATATAAAGTTCTTACAGACACACTGAAGCTTGTTGGGTTATAGAGCAAAAAATGCAGAATATGGATGGTTTTCTGACCTCTTCATGCCAACCAAGCCACTAAGCCTGAGTTTATCACACAATTGAAATTATACATAGTATTTTCATTGCTTTTTTTTTCTTCTAGTTCATTGTTTCCCTGAAAAATGTTGTCAGGTCATTTGAACTATTGAGTTGAGTCAGTTTTCTGCTTGATTGTCAACAAAAGGCTTTGAAATATTTGGCATAGAATCCTGCATTGTGAAATTATTTTGATTTGGAAAAGCATCACCACCAAATTCTTCATTGAGTTTTCTTTAGTCCAATATTGAATGTTTCTCTTCTTAAAGAGAAGGGATGTGACTTGGCGTGTTGGTTTTGTGTTGGTTTTTTTTTCAAACTGAAAACAATTACAGTAACCTTTGTGCCGAAGTAGGCAAGGATCTTCCTCTCACCTTTGCTGAATGTGCAGCTTGCAGGAGAGAGGAGAACTGGTGGCAGTCTCCTTGGTCACTGGTAGGTTACCGGGAAACCTGGATCCACTTCAGATGCAGGCTGGGATTCCCTGCTGAACAATCCCAGGAATCTCATGGAGGAGGAGAACGACACTTCCCCAGTCCCCAGCACAGCCCAGTGTTTGTGCTCTGTTTGCAGTGTCTCCTGACAACTGCAAGCCTACTGCATCTCCTCTTGGTAGCCTGGCGTGTGCTTTGGCAGGAGAAACTCCAACTCAGGAGAAAGTTGTGGCAACAGCATCAAGAGGGTTGTGTCAGCCAAGGTCTCTTGTGAGCTGCTTTGTTTTGAGTGTGGTTTTGTTAATCCCTTTCCTTCAAGGAGGTTTGGAAGATGCAGCAACCTTCGCTTCTGGGAAGTGAAAATATTGATGGTGAATTTTAAGAAGCTGGTCTGTCTTTGGTTTGAAATGCAGGCAAGGCGCTGAGCATGCTCCTGGCACAGGAACTGTGTCCTGCTCACACGGCCTCCTCTGTAGGGACTCCATCAACCCCTTCCCTCTGGGATGGTTTTCAGAGCCTCTAGGGAGGTGTCTGAGAAATTTTAGCCAAGACCATTGTAAAAACATGCCTGTGTGACCTTCAAAATGATGATGTTGTTTTCTGGGTGCCGTGTCCTTGGATAATTATGGAGAATTTTGTGGTCGCCCCTTGAGACCTTGCCATAATAAACAGACTAAAGAGCAACATCTTTCAGGGGTAGATGGGTAGAATTGCATGAGGGAGGAATTTGGCAACTGAACATCCTCAGTATTGTCAGTGCTCGTGTGTATCTCATATCCCTTCACAAGGAATGATTTGGATACATTTTACCCTTGTTCTTGGCAAAAGCTGTGTCATGGACATATTCAACTATAAATTAGCTTGTTAAATCTTAAATACAGAAGCTATGCCTTGTATGTGGTTATTGCTATTTGTTTGTTTGACATGCATTAACTTTTCTTCAGGATTTTTGGCCCTGCCTGTGTTCAAAGCTCCACAGTTATCAGGAGGATGGGCTGCACACTGGACTGCTCACAAATGACATTTTTGCCACTCTTCAGCATCTTCAGCAAGGGAGGGAATACTGCAGATCCTGTGACAGCACCTCTGTTGCTCCAAAGCCATGTCATATCCTTGGCATATCCTGAAGGAGAAACTCTTTAAAAGTTTCAATAGATCCTTCCCACTTGTATTTGGACAAAGTACTCTTCTGTGTTTTGGGCCAAATCTATTATTTTTTTCCTAGATTCTATTGACCACAGAAATAGTTGCAGACATGAGGAATAAAAGTCAACAAGATGCCTGCATGTCATTCCTGTTCTGCTGTAATCTTTTTTTAGAGTATTTTACTGACAACTATCTCCGTGGAGCTCTGTACCAGCTTTTATGACACTTGGTACAGGGAGCCTGTTTCCTGTGGAGAAATAACCAGTTTGTTTATGCCCATAAGGAGTTCTGACTTGCTTTTTTTATATTGCAGATGTGACATGACACCTGGTGCCACCCCAGCACTCTGCAGGATGTGCAGTGATAATGATTTCACTTTTGGGGATGGCATTGCTTTTGGGCTTTGATTGTTTATGGCCCCATGGACTTAGGAAGGTATTTTCAAGACTGTTTACTTCACCCTGCCTATTTTGGGGCATCTGCTATTATAATGGAGTGGGATTTTTTCTCCAGCCTCAAATGCTAAACCATGGCTAAGGGGAGATGGTAGTGCCAGCTCTTTGCTGATACTTTGGTCTCTGCTCTGAGTAGCTGGTGGATTTTTAGCCACTGCTTTTCTCATGCCTCTCTTCAAATATAGTATGACTTGGGCCATGAGTGAAATGCTTTTCATGCTCTTACTGAGGGGAGAAGTGGACCCCACTTAGAGGCTTGTAGTGTTAAAGGAGGATGGTAAACTGAACTTTCAGCATTTTATCTCTGGGACCATCAAAGATAGCAGCTAAAGGGGAGTTTTTCAAAAGCAGTCAGCCGAAGCTGAGTCAACCCCTTTTGAAGAATTCCCATGAACTTCCGTGGGATGAATATTGCCATTGCTGAAAGCTTTTGAAACCTTACCTAATCATCCAGTGACACTTCTTGAAAAATGTGTGTACTAAGCACACATTCCTGGGAAAATGTAAGTAGGGTTCACATGTGTTGAATACTGAGGTGCTTTCTCAGAAGCAGGTGTTTTGAAAGGAAATTGAGAAAATGGCTTTCAAAAGCAGTTTTAATGAGCTATAGTGTCTGCCCTAGTCAGTAGGGACATGGTACTTAAAAGCTATTTTTTAGAATAGTTTTCTCTCCTGTAAGCAACTGGTAAGTTGGCTGTGGCAATGAGTAATCCCCTAACAATTGTCCAGCACATTCAGCTGATGTGTGAAGTTGTGCTGAGAACAAAACCTTTGCTAGGTTTGCTGGTGTCTGACTTGGAGCTCATATGATGCTTTGGAATTCAGAACAGGAAAGACATTTCTGTACCCCCCCTCGATATGAGCTGTAACAGTTAAACACAAGCTGGAAGAATACGGAAGCTGAGAACTGAGACAGTCCCAAGGTTGCAATAATCAATTTTTTTTTTCCCAGTTTATGACAACTACAGGTTCTCAAATATCAGAACACTGCTGCTGGATGTAGTCCATGCATGCAGTTGCCACTGGCTGTGGTGGGAAATTGGTGGAGTTACTCAGAGGAATGTATGTGAATGATGAGCAGGGTGCCCCACCCGTGTTGCAAGACTGCATCCTGATACCTGCCCTCCTTAGCTTTAGGACTCATCTGGAGATTCATTGGACTCATTTGAAGGACTCATTGGACTCATTGAACTGCACGTCTTGCAGTTTTACGGGAAGGAAATAAAGGATAGAAGGAGCAAAAGAAGAAAACATTAGGGGAGGGATTTTTTTTTTTTAATCTTTCCTTCTTTTTGCATTGCAGACACATTAAGTACTTAACATTTTAAGAGCATCCCCTGACTTAGAAAAGCTGGCAGAGATAGGATTCAGTATGTGTCTGCCAGACTGATTTACAAAAATCGGCCTTACGAACTCCTGCTGCTTAAACATACCAGAATGCGACAATTAAAGCCAACATCTGGAATTCATTGGTGGAGCTGATCCTAGATAAACATTAAATGAATGTCCATTTCCTTAGCATTGGATTTCCTCTGGCTACCACAGCTTAAGCAGTGTCATCCTATCAGATAGAGCTGATGCTGATAGCAGAGCAAATGTCAAAGTCATGTGCCAGATCAATTTGTTCTGTCTTTTAGCACTGAAACTAGGACTAAAGCTGGGCTGAAGACACCCACTGTTTTTTTCCACTAGACTGTGGGAATGGATTGCTCATCTCACTAACCTGGGCTAAACTGGTTGTGTCACTCCCTGCCTCTCCTGTGCAGAATAATTCAGATTGCTTAAATTAATCTCACTTGAGGAACTTTGTCTCAATACTTCTCTTTCTGTTTCCCCCAGACTTGACAAGGTTATGGAAGTCTCCCTCCAGTCTACAAATCCAGGGATTTTGTTTGTTCATTTATCAGAAACATAGAAATCAGCAAATGAATTTGGGACTAAATTAGTTGCAAATTACATAAATGGAAGCTAGTCACAACAAACACATGTCTTCCTTTGCAGCAGATCTCCAGTATTCAGCATCTTCCCACTTTCACCAATCTGACCATCAATGGATTCTTCTTCCCACCTTTTGCCCAGTCATTCAGCTTTATAAAAGCATCAACTCAGCTCTTTGGTTTCCCTAGGGAAAAAATTGCATTAATCTTTCCGTTTTCTTCCCTCCTGTGTTTTCACACTCTGCCTCCCCTCACTTTGCGGAGAAGCTGTGCCCACATAGAGACCATCTTGGCTTGGAAGTGAGTTTTCAGGAGCATTTGTGTTTCCCATCTCCTGAATCCAGCTCATCAAGGAGCAACACAGCCATGAGGGCTGTTCTTGACATACTCCAGAGCTCTCAGTGTCACTGTAATACCTCAAGGGCCGGTGCATTTCAGAAGGGATCACAAGTAGGTTCCTTGAATCTCCCTACTGAACCAGCGGGACGTTCTGCAAGGAGCAGGTGCCTTCTCCGCTTGGAGCGGCCCCAGCCCGGCTGAGCTGGAGGGAGCCGTGACCCCTCTCAGGACACGGTGGTGCAGAGCCCTGGCACTTTGCATTCTCATCGTATAGAGTTGCCTGCTCAGGGTAGATCCAAGAGGCAGAGGTATTTTCCTTGCTGGTTGGCCCTTTTTCCCTTGTGGCTCTGCAAGCGTTAATCTGCAAGTGGAAACCGAAACGTGAAAGAGCTCCTCAGAGAGGAAAGATTCAGGTGAGTTTACAGTTGTGTTATTTTGCTTTGCTGGTGACTTCTGTCTGGTGGGTTTTCCAGAGCAGATGATAAATATTTTTTCTGTGTCTTATGGTGCCCGACAGTAGTCTGGAGTCTCAGTTTCTTCCTATAGAAGATAGACCTTTGAGGTCTATAAAATTTATACAGTACACTTTCTGATTTTTATTAGCCTAGTAAAAGAGATCATATTTTGTGTGCTTCTGTATCTCTGGAATGTATGGCTGGGGAATTATTCTGCAGGGCACCAAGCTGCATGTTGTGGTAGAAAATACTGATTTATCTGAGCTGTGAAAATGGTAGACCAAGCAGATAATGAAAGACCTTGAAATGTTTCAGACATACACAGCCATTTTAGAATATCCCACAAGGGGGCTGTGGGTTACATTGTCATTTAGCTTTTAGTTGTTGCTAATTAGTTCCACCTAAATACTAATTTCCACAGCCCATTCCTTGTCTCTCAGTTATAACACCCCAAAGAGTGAATTTGCTTTATTCTCCCTGTGTTTGAAAACAGTTTCATGGTAAGTGTGAACGTGCAGTGAATTCAAATACCTTTAAAAATTATTTAAAACAATTATTTTTAAAATACACATGCTTCCAGGCCCAACTATGCATGGGGAGATTAGGGCACAGCAGAAGGCAAGTCCCAGCCTTTGGAGTCTGAAGAGATAAAGCTGATCAAGGACTGGTGGAGTAAGAGGTACTAAAAGGTAGAGGAGGTTTCTAAACCTTGTGCAGAACATTGGTAAAATAAGTGGCCTCTTTATGCCTTCTATTAGTTTTTTCTCTGCATTGTTTTTCTTATCTGGGCAGCTAAAAAAAATAAGCAAATTGTTGGCCAGTGAAGCACATGTTGTTTCATAGGCGGTTTCTGTTCAAATAGAAATTTGTTCCAAGGGCAAATTGTGGTGCTTGTGACAGGGCTGGAGAAGAATATGGACTGGAAGGTAGATATAACTTCTCCCTGCAAGATCAGCCATGACTTCTACCTTGATAATAAGAAAAACTGCATTCTTCCAGTGAAGGAGAAAAGGGAATGGTAGAAATGCATATGAAGAAGGAGATGTGAGAGTGGAAGGGATCATAGAGTGTCACTTGGGTGGGATGCTTGGGATGTTTCCTCTGGGAAGATGATGGCAGCTGCACAGCCTGGACACAACCTAGAACTCGCCTCTGTTGGTTTGTGCCTCTTGCAGTGATGAGGAGGCTGAGCATGGAGCTGAGGAGGCTTTGGGTCTCTCTTACCTCTGCACAGTCCTGGAGGTGCTGTTACAGGGAGATGCCACATCCTCCTGGCCTCCTTCCATGCAAAACCCAACTAAATAGCTGTGTCTTCATGACAAAGATAGGTAAGTCCCCTTACCACCACATCGAAGAAACCAAATTCTTTGGACTTTTGTTCACTAAAGGCCAGTGGAAGGTAACTCTGAGGTGATTCTGTTTCCTTTTGCATCATTTTTCTGACCTAAAAATAACACTGTGGCCCTTGTGGTTGCCATTAGGGCTATTTAGTGCTGCAGCATTTTTTCCCCCCCTTCCCTTTCCAGAACACTAGTGCTGCTGAGCAGAAGAACTGCCCCATTGTGCAAGCCCAAAGGAAACACTGCATAGAAAATGTGAGGAATTTTTAGGCCATGATATGTTTGGACTAGGAAGCAGGGGACTCGGAGGAATGCAGAGTACAGTTCCAAAAATATTCCTTGCAACAGCACTCTTGGTCAGTAACAGTTATTTTTGTTGGCCCGCCAGCTCTCTGGAGCAGGGCTGATGTCATTCCCCGGCACGGTGGAGGTGGGAATACAGAGAGTGCCCTGTGGTTTCGCAGGGCTGAGAGTGGACAGCTGAACCAAATGCCTGCTCCTGTCTCAAATGCTTTCTCTGTTGTGAAAAAGAAAATTTAAAGGCAGCATATTGTAGGGGATTGTGGGGGTAAAATAGTTAAGAGCACCATGGAAACATTTTTTATAGTCGTAGTCTCTTCCTTCCCTGTGAGCTCCCTTCCTCTTAGATCTGCTGCTTTTCTCCTCTCAGTGATTTATGTGCTTTGGAGTGCTTTTTGGGTACTGTTTATGATGTTAGACTGCTTTTGTTATTAAAAGTGATCAAATAATAACTTGTAGTGCTCTGGTGTCCTGGGCATCTCTGGCTGAGACACAGGCATGTGAACATCTTCTCAGTGATTAAATAAGCTGATAATATACACTAGAACACCTCTGGAGAAGAAAAACAGCTTTTTTTTCTGTAATAAACCAGAAAGAGAAGTAAAATAGTGTGACTATTTTCCTTGTTGATGACTCTCAATGCTCACTGTGATCTTGATGAATGCTGATTTGACTTTGATTGGCATGTGAGGAAGAGGTCAAGAAATAGAGAAATTTCAATTTTCATACAAGTTTATCTAGGCTGATAAACTGGTAAAAGCTGTGTGCATCCATGAGTGGTATGAACCCAGCATAATGTAACTTCACCTCAGTCCTCCATAATCTGAATTATGGTCAGCACATTACCCCAGAGACAGGGGTGGCACAGCATGTTGGACACAAAGGCAAGGAGTTAAAAACCTAGAGTTTAATCCTGGTTCTTGTTTTTAAGCAGACTATTTAACCATGTATGCCACTGCTTATTGCTTTCTACCTGGGTCTTCTATACAACACACCTAGTGTACCCCTAGAGGGACCGTGTTCATCCTTGAGGGGCTTTGGTTTTTGTTTTGGCATCTGGATTTAATTGCAGCCACACTTTGCTTCTTCACAGCCACAGTGAAAGTTGTGTCTCATGACTTGACATGAAGGGAAACTTATTTGAGCTATGGGAGTGGTCCAAAAGTCTCCTGTTCAGATCTCTATTGCATCCTGTTTTATGGGGAAAGGAAGAACCCATAAAAAACCCACAGTGCTGCCTTTCCTCAGCCAGGTATCTTGGGGCTGCAGAGGGAAGAAAACTGTACAAAAACAACCCAAAAGCATATGAATGCAAAGGTTTCCTAACCTTGAAAGTTAACTTTTGGGTTGATAGAGTCCATGCAATGCTGACAGCTATACAGTGGCAGGAAATTATTAAAGGTGTCAGGTTTTCCATTTTAATTCTGCGAACACACTGGCTGTAGATTTCCTTGAAAATATTGCTGAAATGGTCCCACTTTCTAAATTGGAAAGATTTACAATTTACCTTTTCTGTTAACCTCTTGTTCCTCAAAAGGTTAAGTAAGGGAAATTCCTCTTTTTAACACTGGTAGCTATTTGACAGGATTTCCTTAGCAGTGGGTAACAGTGGATTTCTCAGCAAATGCACCAATGTAACCGTAAAAGAAATATTAACTTGAAAGTTGTCTACAGCAGTCTTAGAAATCTGCTTCTGTCATGTAATTCATACATCTTGTTTAATTTTCATGTTGCATGATGTACCACAATGGTATAGCATATAATAGAACATGTTATTTCAGTTGCATGGGACCTGCAATGGTCATCTGAGGAATTCAGAATGACCAAGTTAATGTGTGATGCTAAGGGCATTGTCCAGATGTCTCAAGCACTGACAGGCTCAGGACATCAACCATTACTCTGGAAAGCCTGTTCCAGTGTTTGGGCAACCTCTGGGTAAAGAAATGCTTCCCAGTGTTCAATCTAGACTTCCCCTGGTGCAACTTGGATCCATTCCCATGTGTCCTGGATACCAGGTAGAAGAGCTCAGCTCTTCCCTCTCCACTTCCCCTCCTCGGAAAACTGTAGAGAGTGATGAGTTGTTCCTCAGCCTTCTTTTCTCCAAACTGGAATCATAGAAGTGTCTAGGTTGGAAAAGGCTTTTAAGTTATTGAATCCAAGTAATAACTCTGTTCCAGTGCTTGAACACCCTTGTGGTGAAGAAATTTTTTTCTAATACCCAATCTTAACCTCCTCTAACACAACTTGAGGCCAGCAGGACAGTCAACTTATGCAGGTGAAAATAAATATAATCAGTATAAATATATATATGTATGTATGTATAAAGGAGAGTGGAGTCTGGTAAATTTTGTGTTAGCATGGGGCTTCAGGCTCACCTTTAATCTTTCCTCAAGGTTTGCTGGGGAAAAGATGGAGCTTTGGTAATGTGAGATAGAGGCAGTGGAGGCTGTGAGTTCAGGTGCAGGGTGGATGCTGAGTGTTAAACATGGAGTGCAGGAGAAGGAAAGGATGCTCCAGTGTGCTTGAAAGGTGAGTGACAACTTGGGCAGTGATGGGATATGCTGGGAGCTAATTTGGATTAAAACTAGAGCATCTGTGGGGAAGACTGGAAAGGTGATGTCTCTCTAGGAAGGAAAAGCTGCAGAAGCTCTTGGAGAGTCTGGAAAGGTTCTCCCAGGGCTAATCCACATATCTAGATTTCTGTCTATAAGAGCTAAATAACCAGCTGTGTCTTCCCTGCCTGAATTTAGTTGGGACAGGTTAAAAAAAATTAGTTTTGTCAGGTGTTTCATCAGAACTTCTTGGTTTATCTGTGAAGCAGCCATGGAAGGCCAGGGGGAGACGATGGGCTGGGGAATATGTCAGGGTTAATAAACCAGTCAGTCCCTTGATTAGCTCTACCCTGGCAGCTGCCTAGTAGTCAGTTTCCAGTATAAATAATCTTTCAGCTCTGGGGTTGATATTTCCAAAGCTTAAAATATGAAGGCCATACTGTGCTCTTTCTCAATATCATGACCTTAATAGGTTTCCAGTAAGGGCTGTAAGAGCTGTCCCCACACTCGCTCTGCTTTGTGACTTGAAAACATCTGTGCAACAGTGCATGGCTCACTGTCCTGGACAGGACTGGATGAAGACCAGTGCCTACATGGAGAAGGAAGTTCTTTGATGTGCCCCAGATGAAAGACATCAGATGGTCTCTCTAATTAGTCACTGAAGTAGATTTGGAATTCTAAAGCCAGTAGAATCAGAAGCATTAATGGTTATGGCTAAATATTTTCAGAATAGAATAGGCTACTTTGATTGGAAGGGACCTACACCAACAATCTGGTCCAAGTGCCTGACCAATTCAGGGCTGACCAAAAGCTAAAATATTGTTGAGAGCATCTCTTAGAACATTGGCAGGTTGGGGCATTGGCCTCCTATCTGGGAAGCCAGTTCCAGTGTTTGACCTCCCTGTTGGTAGAGAAACCCTCCTTGGTGTCCAGCTGTGCCTTCTCTGGCACAGCTCTGAACCATTTTTGTTTCTGTTCTTTGGTCAGTTAGATAAACTGCTGTGACTGGGTGTAGTGGCCTGTTGGGACACATACTGAAGGAGACAAGCAGGACAAAGGAAGCAACAGCACATTGTCCTGCACTGGGAAAAGCAGGTTTTATACTGGCTGGAACACCAAGGGAAGCTAAGGCACCTTTGGATTTAAGGAGTCCTGGTCCTTATGAAGATGGTAAAATGGGGAATGTGCCAACAGTTTTGTGGAGAGCGAAGTCCTGTGTGTCTCCTAGAACATTGCCATGCTATTGATATGAAAAAGGTTTATTGAAACAGGGTGTTCACATAGTCACTTCCTCACACTGTCGTTGCAGCACCCTCCCCCAGTGAAATTCCTGCCTTTATTTCACTCATTAGCTAAGTCCCAGTTTTTAGCCAATTGTTTCCCCAAGGGTTGCTCTTCGGGGCAGGTCATTGCTAGCAGGACCCTGTAAAGAAGATTTCTCCGTCTGGATTGTACTGTGAAGCAAAGCCGGCAGTGAACACTGGATTCATTTTCTGTGTTATTGTTAGAGTGAGCTCTTTATAACCATTCAATTTTCTTTTAAATAAATCCCATTTGGAAAAACAAATCCTGCCCATAAAAGCAGCTCTCTGTGCTGGGTTAGTTTTCAGCATACCATACACAGCTGTATATTTGGGTTTATGTCTCCAGGCTAAATTCTCATTCCTGTGTGCAAGCAGCGTGCTCATGTTAAAGCAATGGCAAAGCTGTTTCTTGGGACTCTTGGGCTTTCATTGGCATTAGGAAAGATGGAAGAGAATAAGTTAGGAAAGTGAGTAAGCCAGACAGTTTGTGCCAGGGAGTTTTGTGTGAAAGATTAGAAAGGGATCAAGTTCCTATCCATGGAGTCTAAGGTGGCAGAGATCCCTTTGCCAGCTTTTCCTCTCTCTTCTGTGCAGTGAATTATTCCTGCTACTCTGGCTCCCTGAGCCTGTTGGTGCTCATCCCTTCTTTTCCCTTCGTGCTGATCCAAGTCCTGTGTTCATCGTGGAGATGAAGGATCTCCTCTGACCACTCACAGAGGGAGGAGGGACATCTAACCAGGGTGTCCCTGCTCCAGAGCAGAAGCCTGATTTTTCTCTGTTCATGACTTTTCTGTGCCCACAGAGGATACTGGGAGGGCTGAATAGGAATAGATGCAGTTGCTCCTTAAGGTCACCTTCAATCCAATCCATCCTATGATTCTGTGATTCATGCTTTCCAAAAATGTGCAGCTTGCAGTTTAAGCTTCACCGCTTCACACAGGCTATTTCTTTAAATTCTTTTTTCCTCTCTTTTTTTTTTTCCCCAGCAAGAGGGAGATAAGAAGAAGCAATTGTCCCACAATTGTTGCCAATTCCTCATTCCTGACGTTTAAATATAAGGAAAAGTCAGCAAAATATAGAATCTGTGAGGGGGGAGAGAGAGATCTCCAAAGAAACCATGGGAATGTTTGAAACAAAAGTGCTATTATTCATTGTGGGCTTCGTTTTAGCATTTCCAGTGTGTAAAGCACTGCAGACCTCCATTGCTGGGACACAGAATGGGAAATTTCAGCTGGAAAGAGCCATCTAAAGATACAGTTCTGAAGGAGTGTGAGGCACCCTCTTCCTTTCCATCTGCATTACATCTGGAATTATTTCACACAGTTATTTATGCTACAACAATGGAGCTATTAATGCTGCCACAATAATACTTTGCAGTTCTTTAATGAGGTTTCTAAGAATGTCATTAGTGCAGGGTCACACTTAAACTACGGAAGACTATTTTAAAGTAGTTAAAATTTTAATTTCAATGTCTAATTCTTGAGACAAAAGAGTTTATTTCTGCTTCTTTCTATCTTCAGTGTGAGATAATTCAAAGGTTTTTTTCTGGATTTTGTCTTTGCAGTGAGGCTTGGGCTTTTTTTTCAGTGAGCTTTAAATGGTGAAAGGAAACCTGGTATAACACTTTAGGCAGAGTGAAATATTTTAAAGCAACTTTTTCTTACTCTAGAGACTATGTGCCACTGTTGAGGAGGTGGAACAGGATTTGGGACACTGAAAAGAATCTGTATTACTCTGTATAATACAGAGCAAATTGTATTGGGACTTCCTAGTCCTCAGCACACAAAGTTGGCCAAAGGCTCCTGTTCCTGCATTGCTTTTGACCTCCTGTTATCCTTCTTTGTGTAAAACAATGCAACAGTCATGGGAGAAAACTTCTTCAGTTCCTGTGGATCTTCACAGCTTGCAAAAGGTTCAGCATTTGCATGGCTTCTGCTAAAACAATTTCCTTGCAAAAATAATGTAATAGGAATTTAAAAATTAGTCCCTTTATTTCAGTTGGCTTATCTCAGGCTCAGGTAAAAGCAGCTGAGCTGAGGTTTTCATTAGAATTCTCATGTTTTAGGAAATGAGTGAAAAAAAAAATCTGGGTTCTGATGGTCTGAAAGGTTAGGGCTGAATCAGAAGGTAGAGAGGGAGAGAGGAGTGATATTCAGACTCGTGCCTGCAGTATTGCCGTGAGCCTTTGGCTCAAGCTTGCCTTTGGGCCAGACCCTGAGCAGCATTTCCACAGCAATTCATGTCACACCAGCAACACTTTGCTTTTCCTCAAGTACATGTTTTACAAGCTGAGTTCATGCCCTTGGGGAGAAATAACAAGCGTGTGTGATTAGGAAGGTGATTTGATAGGACTGAAAAGGAAAATAGCCAAAGTTTTTAAATGGAGGCAAATATTTAGTGCTTGTGTCAGTTGTGCCCAGCATTTGATTTCCTTAGTGCATTAGTTCTCCTCCCTCCCTCTCCACTTACGTCTCTCTGTCACTTGCAGTTTGGTATGATATGAAGAACCTGATAGAGGTTTATGAAGTGGAGGCTTTTGCAGACCTTGAATTTGAAGTGTGGTGATGTGATGGCCAGAAGTGTTGATGAAAAGCTGCCTCGTGCAGTCCCTTGAGCTTTGGTCTAGTCTGAGTTGTCCATTTGCTTAGGAATATGGCAAGGTTGAATTAGATTCTCCAGTTTTGAAATCTGGTTTCTATCTGCAGGAAAAACCTTGCATATATTTTTTTCAGGATCCAAGATTTACACCATGGGAGAATAGGGCTTATGGAATTAGCTTCTTTGTGCCCTTTCACACCTCTCCCATGGTGACCAGCAGCAGAGGAAACAGCAGCAGACAGTTGGGTCCATTGACTGAAATAGGGGCAGGTGATACCATAGACCCTTGGTGAGGGATTGAGGAAAGGGGATCTGCCAGGATGGAAAGATCCCAGGAATCTACTGCCTGTTCCCAGCTATGAACTCTACCTTTCCTGCCTCCAAATCTTTTTTTTTAAATTTTTTTTTTTATTACCGTCTTGTCCCTGTCAGCTAATTTTTTTTTTCTTTTTCTCCCAAGCAGCTTTAAATACATGGGGATTATTCCTTATTTATGTCAGAGTGCTCAGAGGTGCCAACAGAAAGCAAAGCCATTTTGTGCTGGTCATTTTTCTAACATGTAGCAAGAGATAGACCTCACCCCTATGATGTTACAGGGTAAGTCAATGAGTGACAGGCCTTGTCCCATTTTACTGAGTGAGGGAACTTGCCTGAAGTCCCAAAAGAAGTTTGTACAAAAACTAGAAACTGAGACCCTGTGTTACAAGTCCAGGTGCTGTAATCAAAAGTCTTCCCTTCATTCCAAAACTTAATAGGAGATATTATTTTTCTCAAGAGAGGGTTTGGGGTTTTTGTTTCTTCACCTAAATAGTTTTTTCATTAATTTCATTCTGCTAGTTTGAGGTAAACACACTGTCAAAAATTCAATATCCCCTTATGATTTATCTTTCTGTTATTAACTACACATATACCTGATAGAGAACAATGACTGTCAGGTTTGCTCTTGCACACAGATAGAAAATCTAATAGTGCCTCAGGAAACTTCTCTAACTCATATGGAGGACACTGTGTGTTGAAATTTGCCCATCAGACAGGCTTATAAAATATATTTAATCAAGCTAGAATGTCTCAGTGTGAAGAGGAGAATACATGGAATGAGGGTACCTCCACAGACATACCTGGATGAAATATGGCAGTTATAATCTTTTTGCAATTTAGAAAGTTCTGCTACCTAAACTGAACCCTGACTATGATGGATATTTTCCATTTTAATTTGTATTTTAGTTTGGTGTTTTTTTTTTTTTTTGTCCAAATTCATTTTACATACATGGGGTTTTCAATATTTTGTTGTTAAATTAAGGACCAGAAATGTCTTTTGAGAGTGTGCCAGTCCAATGAAGGTGATGTAAAATCTTGTTGACCCTCTACAGCAGCAGTTTGTTCTTAGGATTTAGCAGACTTTATAGCTTTATTACAATTTCTGTTTCCTAGGAATTTTGGTTTTTTGAGGAGTCTTTGTGGTTAGAACCTGTACTGGACACTGTGTTATGAAATTATCTGTACTATGACTGATAACCATATTATCATCTTACTATCACTGAGTTAATGTCCTTAGATGGGGCCTTAAAAATGGGATATCAGGACATGGACATGCCCAGCCCAATCTCCTGTCCATGACTGCCAGGACAGTGGGCACCCAGGGGAGCACTGTGTGGTATTCCCCTGGCACAAGTGCCCAGACTCCAACAGTTTGATCCTTGGGAATTCCCTGAAACAGAAATACTGTGTACAGAATGCAGAGCACTAGACCCCAACCTGTGCTGGTTCATTAACAACAACACAGAGGAAACGTTGTCATAATTAAAAACTGGGTAAATGCCCCTGTTTAGCACATGGGAGACGTGGCTGGGTTTATGCTATGTAATTCACTGGCTGTGGGAGCAGCAGTGGACTTCACTCTGCTGTCACAGTGGGATGCAGTGGCTGAAAATTCCTTTCCATAGCTGCCAGCAGCATTAGGGCTGCAGCTGAGGATCAGCACCTCTCTCACTTTTGGTGGCTTGTAGCAGAAGTTGCTCTTTCATCTCTCACAACAAGCCCTTGAAGACTAGAGTACTAATCATTCTGAGAACAAGCCCTACATTTTCTTTTCAAAATTTTTCTAGAGTCTAGAACCAGATTTTTCTGTGAGAATATAATTTCTGTGCGGGGAAAATAAAATCACTTTTCCATAAGAAAAATGGCAATGGAAATACTTCTATAGATGTCATTTTGAATAGTGTGTTTAATGCCTGCGAGACTTTTCTGACCAAACCCTGCTCAAGGGAGGTGGAGAAAAGCTGATATCCACGAGGGACCAGGATAGGGCAAGATCTCCTGGGAGTTCTGTTCCCCATACTCACCATGGATGTTCTTAACTTTGCTGCAGAAGGAAGTGTGCAAGAGGTTTTTCTGCCCTTGTTCCTACATTCCCATGACTTGCCCCACATTTAGTGCTTATTTTTCTCCTGCACAGTTTCTTGTATGCTGATTTACCAAGTAGGACTACATAGAATGTGTGTAAATAGGATTTTATATCCACTTTGGGTAGGTGACTGTGCAGTCTTCAAGAAAGTGAAGAATGAAGGTTGTGTCCTCTAATCAGAACATATTCTAGAGTAAGGATTCTGTGATTCAAACCAAGGGGAGGTTTTTATTTATGCAGTGTCCAGTAATTACAAATTGGAATTTTGGCTAGAACAAACTCCTTTGCTTTTTTTTTGAAAAACTGCAATGAGATTTTTAACGATGATGGATGATCAGCATACTGGTTTTATGTTGTGCCCAAGAGAGATGAATCATAGATGTAAGAGCTGGAAAAGGCTTACAGAAAGAGGTCATCTAATAATCCCCAAGAAGACAGGATCATATTAATTTGTTATGGTTAAAGACACTTGAAGAACTTCACTAGTAGTATCTTATCTGTTCTGTTCACGTGCTTCTTCCATGTGCTTTCAGGTTTTCTTTCAGTTCCATGGCATTTTGATAAAAAAGGAAAACTCGGCCTAAGGCTTTCTCATGACAGATGCTAAGCAGTGCCCAAATTACATAAGCCAGATTCAACCCACAAGATTTTGGTAACTGCCAACCAACCAAGAATTTCATAGTTTGAGCATTTTTCAAAGATAACAACCACTGGATCAGTCATTTGCACTGTGCCAGGAAAATACTATGTTGGTTTTTACTAGTCACAAAGCTGGCATTTTCTCTGCAGGCTTTTTATGATGGCTTAATTTAAGTTTAGGAGGTAGCTCTGTCATCTCTCTCTTTAAAAAAATGTGTACATATGGAAATAGCTAGAAGTAAAGCAAATGAGTAAAAAATGACATCTTTTCATAGGTAGGACTAAGCAGCCTGATTTAAAGGAAACTTTTTTGACAAGATCTTCTAAATATAGCCTTTCAGCTAGCTCCCCTGGAAAGTGATGGCAGCTCGGGCTTTTAAAGTTTTTCCTGAAAATAAAAGTCTTCAGAAAACATCCCCAGGATTTTAAGAGATATTTAGAAAGCCATCAACCCAACATCATCCTTTATTTTCAAAGTTTCTGTAACTGTTGTCTTTTATACCATTTAGATTAAGGACACTTAAATTGCACTAGGCTAGGGGCTATGTTGAAAATTTGCCAGGCTCTTGAGAGCCACATGTAATTTTAAAAATATGGAGAAAATTGCAGCTAGTGCTTATTTGGAACACGGCAGGTTGTTTCACTCATCCATGCAGAAGTGTTTCTATGCCCACAGAGGGACACGTATTTTGACAGAGCTGTGGTTGTGCCAGGCTGTCCTGGGTGTCCTAAAAAAACTACTCTTCCTGTGTCCTGTTTTGTAAGTGGGGATTTCTGAGTAATTTCTGAGCAGGAGACATTGCATCATGGGATGGTGTTAGGAAAGTTGTCTGAACAGCTGCAGCTGCTGAACTTCATTCTCAGCAGAGTGGCCAGTGCTGTGTGCTGGGTGCTCATCCAGACCTGTGCCTGTCTCCTACTGAGGGTCCTGAAAAATACCTGCAGCAGCCTCAGAATACATGGAATGGAAAACAGCAGAGAATCCAACAACCAAGTGTTACAAATATTTTGAAAAAGTAAAGGTAGTTATGTAATTTACAGGTAGAGAGATAAGCTTGTCCTTGACTTTCCAGAAGGCCTGAGCCAAGACAGTTAAAAATGTCAACATGTCACTCACTTGTGTTTCTCTGAAATACCTGAAATCATTTATTGTGTTTTTTAAAGCAATAATCATTGGTCAGAAGGACAAATAATGTCATATGTTGTGCTGATAATTATATTTGCTCACACAAGGTTTTTCTCCTATGCAGATAGGACTGAAGGATTTTGTTCCTGGTAGCCAGATGAGAGAATTGTGCTTGTCCCTTACTAAAAGCAAAACCGTGGGCTGTGCTTATCACTCCTGTGGCCAGGCAGGTGCCAGGAAGGATGACTGATACCATTGCATCTTATGGTTAATTACCCAACAACAAGATAATAATAACAACATCTCAAAACCTGCAAACTAGACATCAGATTTGTTTGCATAACCACTTTGTGCTCCTGATCTGTGTTTCGTGGCCTCAATGGAGTCTCTGGGCTACAGAATAAATAACCAGTAACAAAACCAGCAGTCATTGAAATGACTGTGGTTCTACATTGTTACAATTGACAGGCTGCCCAAAAAATTCAGGCAATCATAAGGAAAATTGTTACTTCTATGGAATAATTCATATTATCCTATTTTCTTGCCCAATCCAGTAGACTCTACCAACGAAATGGAGGCCTCTTGTACTATTTCTGAGACATTACAGTGATTTCAATATCTGTCCTCTGCATAGCTCTCACACAGCAAGATCTTCTCATTGCCAGAGTTGGAGATAGTGATTTTTTTCTTTAGGACTTTTCTCAGGGATCTCTCAAGATACTTTCTCTGTGTGTTTGCAGTTAGGGGTACTGCAAATACTGGGGTTTACCTCAGGCAATTGACCCTCTTTTTCACCAAGGTCTGGAGTGAGTGGTTGGGCATTCCTGGTTGTGCTTGTTGTGGTTGCCTGAAAATCTGAAACTGTGTTAACGAAGATTCTTGCATTTCCAGTGAAGACTCTAGGCAATGTGCCATGCCACGAGTTGGTGGTGGTCAGTGCAGGTGTGCCTGTGATCTCTCTTGACCTTCAGCAACAGCATCTAAATGTACAGGTTATGTAGGAAGGACTGGTCTGATCCCACAGACTTCTCTGTGGTTGCCTTGAGAGAGGAGCCTTTCAGCTTCTGTGGGCAAGAATTTGTCTGACTGCAGAGCAGCAAAGTCAGGCCCCTGCTGCAAAATCCAGTAGCTGCCTTTACAATGTATAAAGAAACTTGATCAGGAGCAATGTTTGTAGTTTAAAAAGACTGAAGACAAGTAGGAGATTCCACTGAAAGCTGAAAGAGTGGGAGGCTGACTGCCCACATGGTTTCTTTGCTGAAACAGCCTTCTAATAACAGTGATATCAGCCAAGGCTATGGCCAGAGAGCCAAGTGAGTGTTGCTGTTACCTGGGCATCATTTTCTTTATGTGAATCTCTGCTGGGACTTTCTTGCAGGGCAAATGAAACCTTAGACCAGCTGCTCAGCTGGAATAAATCAATTTTACTAACAATAGCAGGATTTGGTCTGTATGATAATTTTCTGTGCCTGTTTGAGCAAGGAAGGGTCTGGCAATAAATCTGTACAAGTATAATGTTTCTGGTGTAGATGAGGCAGCAGTAAAAGAGGCTGTGCTGAGGACAGGTTGGATTACGTTTGCTAAGTGATTGGAGCCTGTCAGGGAGATCACACCTCCTTTTAGAAGCCTGGGTACATCACTGTCCTGTCTCACAAATGCTTTTCAGATGTCTCTCAAACATGGACAACATGTTTTTAAAAGGAAGAAAGGTCAAGCTTTCTTAATATTGTGTCCACCCTTGCTCTGTGGTTCTCAGTGTGAAATTTGATTTTGCTGGGTCAATGTCCCAACACCTGGACTTTGACTCTCTCTATTAACTGTCCCTCCACTCATTTTGTCCTGCACTGTCCCCTTGAGTTTGCTAATTACTGATCAACAAACAGATGGACAAAAGAATCACAAGGCCTTGATACCAGCTTGTACTCATTTTAATTAAATGCTCTCATCAGACACTCCTGGAGTCTTAATGAGGTAGAGGAAATCAGTGAATGACAGAGTGAATTGCTAATTCACTGTGCAGTAACTACAGACAGTGGGAATATCTGACATCCTCTGGGCTGCATAAAAAACCCAGAAGTGTTGTAGCTCCAGAAATGGAGCTGGATATGACATCCTCTGCTGGGGAAAAAGAAGATGCCTTCAGATTAGAAGAAGATTTGTGAAACGTTTTAAAAATATGTACTGTGGTTTAGTGCAGAAACAAGCCCTGTCTTGTTTGCTAATTGGGCTTTTTTGTTGTTGTTGTTGTTTCTTTCTCCTTTTTGAGAAGATTCCCACTGTATACCAGGACTAAGTCTGATTTCACCAACCTTGTGGGAATACACAATGCAGAGTTGAGCCTCTTTGATACAGCTCATATGAAAATACAGGACTGGCTCCCTTCCATGCCACCAGGATTTTTGCAGAGTAGCACAGGCAGAGATCCTGTTGATGGTGTGAATAAGCTCCTTGCATTCAGCACAACTTCTCAGAAGGCAGATTAACCAACCAGCGTCTGAACATGTTTTCAGCACAGGGACAATGCACCAGGGGGACTGTAAACATTCACATTTGTTCCTCTTCAAAGGGATGGTTCTGCTCTCATTACTTCTCTTCTCTCCTCCACCTGGCCCCTGCCCTACCCTATTTTGACTCATGATTTACTGGGCTTCCTTGAACTCTGACCTGTGTCAATAGGACAGTGATGTAAACATCTTCCTGTGGCTACAAGGCTGTGACCTGGAGGAGCAGGTGGGGGATGAGGATGGGGTGAGAGCTGTGTCATCTGTGTGACCCTATTTTTGGCCCTACAGTTCCTTGCTCCCCAGGGCAGCGAGAGCCAAAGCCTGTAGGAGTCAAGAGGAGCCTTTCTGTTGACTTGAATGATCTTTGGACTGGGACACATGTTTGCTGTGCAAACTGGAAGATAGCCCTCATAAACCCCAGCAAGTGAAAGAGGGAGATTCCCCCCCAGGCACCCGGAGGTCCTGCTCTGTGGGTGATCTTTCTTTGGGAATGAAAGCAGATCCACAGCTCCTTGTGTCAGACAGCACAAGAGGAGCTTGCACAACAAAAGAGGAGCTGGCGTTGTGAAAGCCAGGCAGGAAAACTCTCTGGCTCCAGACACGTAGGCACAGCTCAGAGCCTGGCCCAGCAGAGGAGAATTCTTTGTATTTTGTTGCTCTCATCAGTGCGGCTGCCAGGATCAAACTTGAATCCACATGGGAGGATGCAACAGGAGTGGGAGTGGAAGGAGAGTGGGTGAAGAGAGAAGTTGTTTTTGTGCAATTTGTGAAGGTTATTGGGAAGGAGTCAAGTGTCAGTCAGTGGTTATGGCATTCCTTCCAACCTGTGTTGTGGACATGCCAGCAGTGCTGCTCACTTTTCCATAATGTTTAGTTTGAAATCAGATTTCAGCTTAGCTGCAAGATCACTAATATTCTCAATTAATGTTTTATATTATTTATTTATGAAGGTGAATATTACAGTTATTGTGGGTGCTCTAGGTGCTTGCTTTTCCACCTGGAAAGTGTTTTCCTGCAGCACCGCATCTGTTCCTGATATGTTTATAGTTGTAACATGATTTTCTCCAAGAGCCATTCATGGAGCCAGTATTACAAACATGAAATGAGATCTCAGGCTGAAAAACTTGGATAACATGGTTGCTGTGGGACACTCAGATATACTGTTATTTTTCCCTGAGAAGTCTCTCTGGTGAAAGAAAGAAAGTGGAAAATTGAATTTAGTTCTTTCTACTGACCTCAACTTCTGCTGAGCTGCTCTAAAGAAAGAAAAAAAAAGTCAGCTTAAAACTGAGGTTCTAAAATAAATAGGTTCTCTTGGGTTTGAAATAATTGATTTTAATTTCTTGTCCTCACCAACTTCAGTCAGTTGGGAGGACTTTGCAGACAACGGGGACCTGAGAGAGAATTTTTTGAGGCACTATCACAACACAAATGTTAATCAGCATTTCATTGAACAGCTTCTGTCATGAAACTGTAACGTCAGCTTTCTTGGAAAGTGCCATAATAATTTAAGATGATTTTTAGAGTAACCCAAGGGCTTACATACCTCTTTGAACACAATGTCTCAGGTGGTGGGTGAAGGTTTAGCTCAGCACTCACGTTCAGTATCCACAGACAGCTGGCAGTATTTGCTGCCCTACCCAGATCAGAGCTGAGGCAGAGAGCTGAGTCTGAACGCATTTGTGTTTTCGTATCAGTAAGCTGATGGTGGATCTATAGCTGAATTCAAGTAACCTAAAATCCCAAGCTTTGGTAGAACAGTGCTGGTGTGATTGCCACTTGATGAGCTACCCCTCTTCAGCTGAACTGTGGAAGCTGAAATGACATTCTTATAAAACACTGGAATCATAAACTGGTTTGGATTGGGAGGGACCTTAAGACTGTCTCATTTTGACCCCTTACCGTGGGCAGGGACACCTTCCACTAGACCAGGTTGCTCAGAGCCCCATCAAACCTGGCCTTGGACACTTCCAGGGATGGGGCAGCCACAGCTTCTCTGGACAACTTGTGCAAGGGCCTCCCCACCCTCACAGTCGTTTAAGTTTTTAGTTTTCATTGGGACAGACTGATTATTTACTGTGACAAAGAGGTGGCAGGATAGACAGCAGCTCTGATGATAGTCTGATGAGAAGAGCAGAGGCATTTCAGCCAGGCGTGTGAGTGAGACCTGTTCACCCTTCCTTGGTTAAAACCTTCCATCAGGTTTGGTAGTGTGGAGAGAGACAAGGGTTTGCACATGCTCCTGGGGAGGAGCAACTGTTTTGGACAAAGGATGCTGGAATCTCTGCTGACCTAGAGAGGAGACTGCAAATAGCATTATATTGGCATGCTCAGCATGTAATAATGATTCCTGGGAGTCCTACATCTTGTTTGCTGGGTGGGGTTTCCCCCATCTGTCTACCTATCTCTACAGTGTATATGAACCACAGCTGTTGACAAGGAAAATATGCAGTTGCTCTGCAGCAGCAGAAAGGAAAAATAAATCATCCTCCCCCTGCTCCTTCTGTTACTATTGACTTACAAGTGACTATGCTAAGGTTAAAATCACACAGAGCTATATGTGTAAATGACAAGGAATTTGCTCTGAACTGGACCATGCTGCCACTCATGACAAATAAATTCTCTATTTGTAGTTGCACTCCCCTTGGCAGACAGCTCAGCTTTATGGCCATGATGGTTATTTAAGCAAAGTTGCTCTCATTTTGTGCCAACACAGTGTCAGGAGAGCATGGCTGTAATAGGAGTTTTGCCACAAGAGGGTGAGAACTGGGCATTGGAATCACCATCTAGAGCAGAGCTCCAGAGGGGTTAATTATCCTCTGTGCAGTTGAGGGGAGAGATTTCTTCTTGAGATGTTTAATTTTGCTTTTTATGCAAGAGCACTCCCCCTGCCCCTCATGATTCTCCCAGCCGATGTAGCTTCCCACATTCCCCAAACAATCTTGACAGATAGTAAAATTTGCCCCATAAGGCATGCATATTTTTGTGAATAGATCAGATGTCACCGAGGGCACAATTTCAGTTTGTCGTCTTCCTCTGGCTTACACTCTAGATGCTCCTTCTCATTAGTGGAGTTACATTCATTTACACTAACTGACAGTGTAGCCCTGTGTTTTACATGACTTCTGGGATATATGTATTTTTCTTTTTTGAAGTCTTCTGCCCTCAGGCTCCCATTCTGCCTAGCAAATGAATGTTTCAGAAAGACATCCAAAGCCAATTTCTGTATCCTGTGGTGAAAACAAGACTGACTGTATTCATTCCTGCTTGTCACTGTCTAAAATATGTCTTCCTGATTAAGTTAGTGGACAAGAGCTACTAACACACAACAATATGATACAAAGAATATAAAGATGCACACTCTGCTCTCCATGACCTTTCTTCCTTCATGACCAAATTTTTTAAGGTTGTTGTTGTTTTTGTTGTTGTTGAATGCCTTCTGCCTTGAGAACTTTTCTTCCTTTGGCTGATCCTGCTGACTTCTGTGTGAGCAGATCAGACATGAGCAGGGACGGAATTCCAGTCAATCTTGCACAGACAGCACATATTTCTGGTTTGCTGTAACTGTTTATATCAGAGTAAGCACACAGAGGACGCGTATAAAACCTGGATCCAGTGTATTACACATTGTACAGCAAATTTGATTTCATTGGCCTATACTGTCTTTTATTTGCCTGCTAAGCCTTTAAAATCAAATAACTTCACAGATTTCAAATCATACAGTCTCCACTCTCCAGCTGGAAGATTGAATGGGGATTATAGGCTAATCTCAAATGTCATCACAATTGCTACCTCTGCTACACTAGTTCCTTTTGTTTAAAAATGGTGAAAAAATAGGGATTGGTTTTTTGTTCTTTTTCTCTCTCTCTTTTTTTTTTTTTTTTTTTTTTTTAGAACATAGTACTGCAGAGGTTAATGTTAGTGAAAAATGATAGGTGTAGGAATCCACAGAATATTTTCTAGAAAGAACAGTTGGTTTCTTTGGTCCCATATTATAGGTCTGTGTCTATGTATGTGTCCAGGAAAAGGTTGGAAAATTCTTTACTCAGGGTCATGAAGGTGCTTCTGAATTATGTTGGCAGTGCTCCTTTGCCATTTGTTAATTCCCACCACCAGCCACTGCCTGATATTCTGCCTCATTCACCAAGACTGCAGAGGCAGTGTTGCTTATGCAGTATTGTCTTTTAAGGAGGATGAGCTCACTTCTCAGCCTTATTCCTGACTATTGGGCTATACTGAGTACTTTAACAAGTGTTTCCTCCTCTTCTCTTACTTGTTTTGGCTTACTTTTACCTTATATTTTTTTTTGCCTCTTTTTTCCCATTTAATTTCTGAGCCATGACATCAAGTCTGAACCCAGATTCTGTCTCAGATACTGTTGTGTACACAGCCTACCCACTTCTGTGTAGGATTCTGCTTGTGTCCAAAAAATGTATTTGCTGGTTTTGCCACATTTTTTTGCCTGAGAATTCAAGCTGAGCTGTTTATCCTGCAGTCTCTACTTTTGAGCTGTGAGTCTCACAGCCTGAATCTTTGCTCTCCTCCAGACTCACACACATGCCCTGCATCATGCTGCTGAATGGTTACCTGTTCACTGAGTGATGCAGTTTATGCTCTGTCATCTCTCTCCTCAGGCTATACATTCTCCACAGTTGGTTTTGCTTCTGTCTTTTCTGAGCTACCACTGATGGTTTTTCCTTCCCTACACAGCAACAGGTTTATCCTGAACTGGAAATGGATTTTTAACTGCTGCTTTATTGATTTTGGCTTGATGAGTCTCTGGTGTTTCACTCCTTTAACTTGACTTTTTTGCAGGCTGTGTTTTTTAAAGACTAATGACATTCCTCATCATTAATCATCTGCCCTGTTTTTCAGGGAACCTATATATATATGTGTGTGTGTGTGTGTGTGTGTTTATGCTTTATTTTAATGTTTTATTATAACTTTCACACATCATTTCAGCCAAGTCAGTTTTTTGCTACCAGGAAGGTCAGGCAGGATGGGGTGCCCAGGGAAATTACTCCAGCAATCCCTGGAGATTTTTTTTTTTTTTAACAAACAAACTCCCTCCCCCTTCAATTAAATACACACATATTATTACTAGAAGCTTAAGGAGCAATCATTGTTAATGGCAGTTTGCTTTAGGTAAAAGCTGTAAGTCTCTCTTCCTCCTTCACACGGTCTGGAAATATTCATCTTGTCACGTTATTACCCAGTGCACTGTGGCATGGCCATTACTGTCCCTCCACCCTCCCAGGCACAGCTTTCTCTATGGAGGATGGTAGCTGTTCAGTTCAGGAAATCCTGTGGAGAGTGGGACTGCTGGCAATGTCCTGATCACCCACAAGTTATCCAACACAAGTCTGCATCTTCCTGTTTCTGCTGCCTCATCAGCTATAAAAACTGGGATCTGCACTTAAATGTGAAAGTCACTTTAAGTTCTTCATTTGTGAAGTGTAAGACCTTTGGTTTGTCTACTCTGTACTAGAAACTGGGATGCATAGACTAGACCAGTCAAGCTGACAAGGCAAATTTGTTTGTTTTTTTTTTTTCCTACAAGAATACAAATTTCAGTGCTAATTAACCTCCTCAAGTTTGTGAAGTGATTGACTAGTATGCCTTTTCCTTTACTTCCCTAGTCATGCAGTTAGTTGCAGAGCACAAGAGCCCTCACAAGTCTCAAAAACATAATTCATAGTACACACTGTTCTTATTTTCTCTGAATACTAGCATGCATCAAAAATTGAGGCTTTTTTGCATTTTGTTATAAAGCCATGGAGGTGAAATTAACTTCCCCTGAAATTTGTTTTCTCATCTAAATCAGAACATTCATACACTTATAGTTTGAGTGCACCTGTGTATAGCATCCCTGGTTTTGATGCAGTGAAGAAAAAAACAAGTGCCTAGTCTTCTCTAATGAGGAAGCTGACCAAGGTGTGCCTGTGGTTTTATTCAGGTTGCTGTTTAAAAGGATGAAAGGCACCATAAAAGAGGAAAGTTTTTCTGGAACCATGGTCAAGTTGTTCGGCCAATGGGGCATGCTGCATTTTCCATTTCTCACATTGCCAGTAGGCACATGAGTAATCGTGTGGTAAGGGAAAGAAAAGAAGGGACCGAAAAGAGCCCAGAGGGTGAGCGTGTCAGGCCTTAATGAATGCCGTGCCCCAGCCCAGGTGCTTGTTTCCAGCAAAGTGTCCGTTTGTCACTTATTATTTAGAGCCTCTAACACTTGCTCAAGGTGCCAGAAAATAAAAACAGACGCTGACACGTAGCGGGCACAAAGCGCGGCTGGGGCAGCGCAGATGGAGGTTGGATTTCACGCCCCGGCGTTCGCTAACATGGCGCGAGGGGGATCGCTTTCACAGGGGCCGACCGGGCCGCGCTCCAAATGAGGCGTTCCACATGGTTTCACATCAAACAGTCACTGCAGCGACACGTTTGTTGTTTCCACTCGTGCGATAACGCAGCAATGTGCCGGTGCATTCATGGAGGCTCTATCGATCCGGCTGTTTTCCTAATGTGCTTTAAGCTGCGGAATTACAAATCCTGGATGGCGCGTTACCGTGTTTCGCTGGCTCGGGGAGGCACACGGGAGCCATTCATCCTGAGCAGTTACTGTCAAATACTTTCTCCCAGGCCCAGAAGATAATTTGTCTTGCCTGGAGGAGTAGGTGTGTGCCATGAGAATGAAGCCCAGCATAAAACATAACCCTTATTCCCCTGCCTGTGCATTGCTAGCCACAGAAGACTTACTTGATGGTGTGTTGGTAAAGTACAAGAAATGAATGTGAGTCTTCTCTTCTGTGTATTTTCATAGTAAATTTGGCGTTTGAGCCATGTTTAGTAAAGTTTTGCCAGGGGTAGTAAGCCTTGCCAGCTTCTTTTGTGATCCAAGGAAAAGTTCTTTATCTGGCAATGCAAGAAACTTCATGAAAGCAAAATTGACTTATGGCTTGAAGATGAAAGTAGTATGCCACAAGAAACCAAAAAAGATGTTGCAAAACAAGGCAGTGGGAGTGTATTTTTTCTAGTATTTAATTATATTGGCAAAAAGGGAACATCTAAGAGCCAGAGCTCAAAGCAGGACCCAGTGTCCAGTGAACAGAAAGATGGTTGCTTCCTTAACCAACAAAGTATATGAAACCCATTTGGAAACTTTTCCCAGTAACATTTTCTGATGGAAAAACGGAATTTCCAAAACATTATAAATACAATAATTCAGAAAATCTTTGATGATCCTAAAAATACTGTTTAAATCCCAACAAAATTTTATTTGAGTATGCATAATTAAAAAGATGTTATTTTGCTGACTCTGACTCAACTTACTATGTTCTGAGTCAGCTCAATAAGCTATTAAGTTGCTTCCACTAATGCAGTAAGAACCGTCAAATATTCAAATTATCTGTTTTTCTCTACTCTTCAGTTTGTTCAATTCTCAAATCTCTCTCAAGAGCTTCTTGTTAGTTGCTCTTGAATACTTTTAACCTGCATCTTTGTAAGGTCACTAGGCTTTAGCCATACAGTTATTTATTTCAATACATTTTGTGTATTTCAAGACATTTTGTGTATTTCAAGACATTTTGTGTATTTCTTCTCTAATTTTTTTCCATTTTCCTTGTTTAGTTCAACGAACCTAAAGATTTGCATAGTGCTTGCATCAAATATGACACACAAGTACTGATAGAAAGCTATTTAGCCTGAAGGAAGGGCCTTGCTAGAATTTATGCCTAGTTCAGGGGAGGAAGGGGTCCCTAATTTTTCTGCTGCACTGTACCCTATTGATATGTTACTGTAAACTGGCTTTAAATCTGTTGGATCCATGTGTTTTCACAACCTGAGATTTTTTAGATCCTGAATTTTGGCCTGAGCCAATCTTTGATTAGTAATGTATGGAAAGGGCAGTATAATATATTTATGTGTGTTATATATATAAGGGCCATTCTCATTTTCTGAGTTTAAGTTGACTGTCTTTGGTGAAGAGGGAATAAAGTCTTTAAGACATGGAACAGATTTTTTTTAGATAAATACCTGGAGATTTGAAAGATTCTGCATCATTTATAAGCGATAACACTGCTGTGATCAAACAGTTGTGGTTTTGTGTTTAAACAATCCCCTTTCTTTGTGATCTTGTGCTGTGGGTGTGGCACTGAAAAGAGGGATTTGACAGTAAAATCCATTTCCAAAGGGAGACCTGTCTTCTAAGGCAAGACTTCTAAGCAGAGCAAGTAGGGGCAGTGATTAGAATCTCCTCACACTGCTGCGATGTCAGAGAGGGGTAGTGTTACACTGGGGGAATGCTCACAAATTACTTGTGCAGCAGATTAGAGAAACCTCACCCTTTCTACCAGCAAAGAAGACAAATATTTAATTTGTGACTCCAGAGAAGTTAGTCCTTTTCTGCTGTTATTGTGAAAGCAACAAAGTTACTGCATTTTCTTTTGATGCTGAAAGACCATTATAATTGGAGTTTTCATTTAACAGACTCCCCTTGCCTTCATTACAAAGAGCAGCAGCTTTAAAGGGAACTTGGCCAGCTCTGCTCTTTTATAGCCTTGAGATCTCTGCAGTGGATGAAGTAACCACATTTCACACCTTCATCTGCTGAATAGCAAGAGGTACATCCAGCACCCTTGTGCAGCACAGCCTCGTTCCTTTCCCGGGGCTGGAGTGTGGACTTGGAGGCCATGGAAAAGGGAGCCCTTGGTCATCCCTGATGGGTCACATCCTTTCTGCAGGGCAGACCCTCCTCAGGCGTCTGCCTGTCTGCAGCTAAAGATGACTCCCATCCAAAGGGGAGAAGCCAAGCCAAGGCAAAAGTCCTGGAATCACCAGCAAAGAGCATCTGCCAGGCCTGGCTGTAGCTGTGTGTTGGAAAAGCCTCGTCTGCATGGGGAATGGCACTCATTCAGCAGATGACAGCCAGCACTTGGCAGGGCCCCACCAGCCCTGACCTTTGGGGCAGGTGGGAGGGCAGGCCAATGTTTACCTTGGCCAGTCTAGCCAGGGTTTATTCCTCATGGAAATGGAAAGAAACTCTTGAGTACTTCCTTCCCACAGCTCCCAGTGTGCATTGGTGGGGTACACTGCATGTCAGGATCTGACCCACTAATTGTGCCCTGTGACTGCATGGTGGCAGGTCTTGCTGATGTTCCCAATCTTATTGGAAAAATCTTTAGTGCATTATTTATTTCCCAGCAAAATCTTACTGGGTTGACAAACACAGCATGAAAATGCCAGCTTTTGGAGCACCTGTACTGAGAGAAAATTGTGTCAAATGAAACCATTGTATATAAATACACACACCATTCTGTGTACATACACTATATATATATATGGCATTAAATAATGCTAAACTAGACAGTTTTTGCCCTCTACAATGAATAAAATTCATGCTGAGGTCAGGGTTTCCTTCATGAATACAGGGCATAATTTATGTGACAAGATTCCCTTTATCACACTTTTAAAAATACCATTTTTGAAGATACTTTCTTGTGGACTAATTGGGATTATATGAGGCAAAGGTGCAATTCTGAAATGTATATTAATGTAGATACTATACAGTAAAGCTCCAAGGCTGTTTGGAGCTTTGCATTCTCAAGAGAGACTGGAAATCCTGTATTGCTTTGGTTGGAAGATGCTAGAATAGAAAGAGGTCAACGTGTGGTTGAACTGACAACTGGTACCCCAAATCTGAACTACTGTAAAATACTAACTTTGATTTAACATTTGGCCCACTCATTAGGGTTTTTTTGCTGCAGGTTGAAATCTATATCAGTAAACCTTATATATGTTTGATAGCAGATTTTCCCCTTCACTCTTGGAAGACAAAGGTCATAAGGAACTTTTTTCTTGTGATCATAAGCCAGGTCCTGATCTTGTTTCCACAGCTAAATATCTCGAATAACATAATGTGTTTAATAGATTTGCTTCAGATCTTTGGCCATGTGAGTGATACCGTGAAGGACTCTCCCATCTCATCTAGTGCACATTGCACTGACCCACTGAGTCAAATTACAGGCACATCAAGGAAAATGTGGCTTCAAAAATGTGTGTGCAAACCACACACTGGTTCAGCACGGTGGGTGCAGCATGTGCCTTGCTGCAGTTTATTGTCAGAGCCTTTCATTAATTAAAGCCAACAGCAGAAGTTGATGCTTGGACATCGCCCAGTAAAGAAACTCTATCCTCTGCAGAAGGCACAGGGAGTCCTTGGGAGGACTGCAGGGATAAATATATGCACATTTGCCCATCCTGATACAGTAGCTCTCATCTCCCAAGCTTTCATCTGACTTCTGCTCTGTAAATACCTCTGGTCATACAAGGGAAAGGCTATACCTAGTAAAATGGGAAGCCAGTGCCTTTGCCCTCTTCAGTTCACGCTTATGTGTGTTGTCTGTCACCCTGTAGTTAGAGATACACTGATAAACTAGTAGCTGCTGGTAGTTATCAGGAATTTAATTGAGAACCATTTAACATGAGGGTGACCTTGTGAATGAAATTCTGAATGAAATAGTTTCTTAGACACTCACCACACACTAAATAGTGCTGCAGCTTTCTCTGTTCTCCTTTGCTGTGCTGCAGTCACTATTCCAAGCACTCAGCAGCATAGATGATCATCCTTCAAATGTTGTACATTGTTTTATCAACACTTGAGGAGAAAAGTGTTGATTCCTTGTGGCCAGAAACCAGAGGGATATATGGAGAGTTCATTCCACACTCTATGAAAGGGCAGGGAAGGTCTGTGAGACCTGTCGGAGCTGCTTCAGTCCTATCTGGTCAGAGATGTAAGTGGTCTTTAAAAAAAAACAACAAAACCCAACAAAGCAAACTGGTTTTAGTTTTTCCTTCTAGAACAGGCATAGACCACGATGGTTTTTTTTCATTTCCAATCTTTTGTAAACGTAATAAAAGACTGCTATTTTCATGAGGTTTTCCCTGGTCTCTGAAGTCTGACTCTCAGATAGTACATTTTGACTCAGATCTGCTGGTGCCAGCACAGCTGCACTGATTCACAACAGTAACATGATCTAGTTACTTTTTCTAGTAACACATTCACAAAACCTTGCGATCTGCTCTCTCCAACAGTGGCAGGCAGAGTACACACAGGCAGATTAAATCTTCATGAAGCCTGGACTCTTCCCATTTCAAGGATACCTACATTTTGATGTTTTTACTCTACCATCAAGTCCATAATCCCAAGCAAAGCTCTCCAGACAGGCAGTTGTTAGCAATTTCTAATCTGCTGCATGACCATCTGCTGCTTTGCTCCTAGTTCAGTGCTGCCTGAGTCGAGGGACCCAGCTATAATGTGCCCTTGTTGATACTTAACAAATGCTAAGAGGAATAGTTCACTATTTTGAATTTTCCACTCTGTTTCTTCCTCTTCTTGGCTGTATTCTTTTGCCTAGTTTTCACATTATTGGGTATGGTGTCTGGTTTCTAGTAGCATTTTAGTAATGTAGGAAAAATGAACATAATTGCAAAAATACCACACAAAAGACTCATACGTTGCTTTCATTGCTTAATCTGCTTGCTGGGAATAATTGAACGGGATTCCTTTTGTTTTGTAGCTGCTTGATTTTCTGAGTAGAAGTCCCCTCCTCCCATGCTTGACCCTGCAAGTACTAATAGGCAGACAGGCTTGAGAGAAATAATAACAGAATCCAGCCCTTTGAAACTGAGCCTGCTCCAGGGAGTCAGAAATGCGTGGTTGAAAGTACTACTGCTTGTCATTTCTCATAGCTCGTGTGCTTTGGAGACATTGGCAAAGATTCACCTGGACTGGGGTGTGAATTCAGCTGCAAGCTGGTGATGATAAGCTCTGTGCTACTGGAGTAACATAGATATCAGGGGGGTTCTGCCACTGGAACAGGGAGACCCTCTCCTAGGAGAGGTATAATTCAGTGTTGTTGTAATGGGAAATGCCCTCAGAAAAGACCTCTTCTGTCAAAAACGCATTTCCCTGGTTCTGTGTAGCTGTTACTAGTTCAGTTTAAAGCCTCATTCATCCAAATGTGTGTCATCACCCCTCTTTTAGATAAATGTGGTGGTTCAAGGTGGGCTCAAAGCCACAGTGCTACTTTGCACACCAGCAGGTTTCAGCTTCTCTCTGCTCTGCAGTTCACAGTGATGTGGAATCACATTCCACAGCTCTGAAGGTATTACTGGTCCTACTTGCTCTGTTCTCAATTGCTTCTGCAATTTTTGGGTTTGTCCAGGGCAAAGGCAGAACTGTTGTTGCACAAGTGCAGAGCAGGAGCAAGAACTGCAGGGAAAAAATTCATCTGTGTGTTCCCAGACAGGCTCTGGGCCTCTGGTGGCATTTCCAAAGCTCTACGTATCTACTCAGAGACCTGTCAGGAAGCTGCAGTTGCTATTGCTGGGATGGTTTGTAATGGGAAAGGAAACACTGAATGTGTGCATCTAGTGTGGTCTTGTATGTTAGGACTGAGATGTTGTTTGGCTATGTGAACAGCAGTGGTGAGACAGAGGAATGTTAAACAAAACTTAGGGCCCATGCATTAAAAAGCACATTGAAATATCATGGGGATTATACAAAAAGTCACTACTATGTTGACAAGATGAAGATAGGGCCTTGAAGGAAGAGATTTAAAGACCTTCAGCTGTAAACCTTATCAACAGGAAGATTGAGAGGTGACTTAATTGCAGTCTGTAAGTACTTTGTGGGCGGAAGATACAGGATATTAAACAGCTCTTTAATTTAGGAAAAGAAAGGCATAAGCCGATAGCAGAGCTAAAAGGTGAGTCTGGACAAAAGCAAGGTAGAATCCAGACAGGCAGTGGAGGTGAAAAGCCTCTGGGACAAACTGCTGAGGGAAAGCATGGATTTTCCATCTTTTGATGTCTTCAGCTCATTTCTGGAAGCTTTCCTGGAAAATGCTTTTGCCAAATACAGCAGCACTGACTAGATGGGAGTTCAGATTAGATGTTCAAACAGTCCCTACTTGTATAAAGTCCATACATCTTCTTGTCACACAGGTGTATGAGATGGAGCACATAGCTCTGGAGAGAGGCTTGGCAGACCTGGCACATTCCCAGGTCTAATACTGGTGTGTGGTATAAACCTGCACAAAACAACCTTGAATAGCCATCTAAAACCATGTCCAACACAAAAGATTCATACTATATTTGGAAGGTCAGACACTAAAATAAATGGCCTGGTTTCATTGTTGCTTAGCAGAAGTGAGCGCTGCAAACACTTTATTTATCCTGGAATAAGGATAATTTTTTTATGTACCTAAATAAAATTTGTATGCTCAAGGATTCTGTACACAGTCAGACATCGTATCTTCCTGTTTCTCTATGGAACTGGCAATATTTGAGCTCACCTCACACATTGCAAAGTAATAAATGCTACAAATCATGCCTACTTTTTCATCTGGGAAGCAAACTGAAAACTGTTCCTTGCAGAAGGCTGTTGTCCATACAAAACTCAGCACAGGCTGTGGCAGCTTTGTTGTGCAGCCGTGTAACATTCCTACCAGTAATGTATGTGTGTGTAGAAAGAGGGCGGGCAGGCAGTAATTGTTTCACTGACAGAAAAGATATAGACAGATGCACAGAAGCATTCTGGAACAAAAATGGGGCTGCATCCACTGAAACAACAGATGCTGCCTTGTGAAAATATTTTTTCCATTATAGCTCCAATGTCATCTCCCACTTATCTCTTTCAGAAGTGCAGAAGGAGCTCATTTCAAGGGTACCTATTCTTGCCAGTGGCATTCCTGCTGCCTCGCAGCCTCAAAAAAGGGAATGGGTTTTTAACAGGCATCGTGGTGGGGGGACCATTTGTCTGCGATTAGGCCCGAGAAAGGAAAGAAACTTTTGTCTGAGTGAAAGGGAAGCTTGTAGTTCATTAAGCGGTGGAGGGATTAGCCATGTCGAGAGCTCTGTTCTCAAAAAGCGCTGGAGAGGGCCCGGGGAGGGGAGGGCTCCTTGTAAGAACTTTCTTCCTTTTCTCTTCTATTCTGTGGGTCTTTAATGGCTTCCCTGCAGTGGGGCACGGTGTAAGTAGGGGATCCTGGTCTTATTAGTGGGCTTTGGGTCCCCCACCTCCCTCCAGCCCAGCATCTCTTTATCATTCTGCCAGTTCATTACAAGCCACAGCCAAGACTTCACTGGTTTGGGACGAGGCTAAAGAGAGAGAAAGAAAAGGGATAGGGGGAGGGAAGAGGACGCAAAGCAATTAATTTGGGAGCATTCAGGCCTGAGAATGTAGGCCACTCCAGAAGAAACAGTCCCCGCAAAGAAAAGAGAAAAAACCGAACCTTTAACAATGTTTTCTTTCAAGGTTTTGGCTACTGTTGCATAAAACCCTCCAGTGCTTTGATATTTTTCCACTTCTAATTTGCTTGCACCAAGGAGTTTCTCCATAGAAATGTTTCCTTTGGTTAGGAGCTTTCAGATTTCCCCTTGATTCCCAAACGCCACTGCTTTGGAGGCAGAAAGGCTTTTGTTTTTTTGGTATCAATAGTCCCTTAGGGCCAAAATGTGAAATTTGTGTGCAGGTAAATTCCCTCTGTCCTTGCTGGGAACCTCAGATGAGTACTGGCCACTATAACAGGCAAGTCTAGGCTCCATGATTTGCCTCCTGCTGTTCCTATGGAAAATTCCTTTTACACTCAAAACAGTCCTTGTTCTTTCAGGTGGATATGATCAAATGCAGAATTACTGCAGGTCTCACTGGCACAGAGAGCCATCTGGGGAGCCCACTTTGCCTCTCTTGCTTGGAAATTCTGGAAAAGATATTCTGGCATAAATTCATTGTTAAACATCAATTCTGGAGTGGAAACCCCTCTTTCCAGAGGTCTGAGCTCACCAGTTATTCCTCATCTGGACTGAGAGTGCATGAATAAGAATATTGCCACGGGACTGACGGCAAAACAGTTTTTCCAGAATCAGCTCCAAGCACAGATGCTCTCAGAGCTATTTCCTCTGGAGCAGTGGGAGTTTTGGTGGGCCTGGAGGTCCGGTCTCACTGCCTCACCACGCCAGCCAGCATACAGAAAGGCATCTGAATCATTTAGCTTAATGAGAGAGCCACAAATGAGTAATACAAAAAAATTCAAGTTAGAATTTCCAACTGTTTATTTTCACCTTAGTGTATCCACTTGTGATTTCCTGGCTAGGAAAGGCACACTTCTGTGGGTAAGGGGATTTGTGGGCACCCTTTTATGGGTAAGGGGATTTACAGGTGACCATTAGGCAGTTTTGGCATTTTTCAAAAATATTTGGATAGGTTGAGGTGTATTGAATTTGAGGGAGGCTGACTGAGACAAGACCATGTTGCTTCTCCTGTAAACCCAGCCATGTGTTTCTCTGGGCTTGCATTTCTGCCCTGACTGCATTCACCACATCGCTGAAATACTCAGCATATGCTGTGTTTCCACTCGAGGTGAGCCACAGCTGAACCCCTCACATGGCAGTTTGACTAAAGAAATCTGGCCTGATTTGTTGCTATGTTGGCCCCTAGTTTTGGGTGCCAGTGTGTTTCCTTCAGACTGTTTAGCTTCCTCAAAAGGCACTTTCCCATTTGCTGGTGATCTTACACAGTGTAGAACAGCGTTCACAAGTCAGTGCAGGAGCTGTCGGTTACTAGAAATCACAATTCAAATATTTGTTCTAGAAAAGTCCCATGGTAACGCTCTGACATTTGACTGCTGACAAATGCGAAGGTGTGTCTGAGCCAGGAGGGGCACAAGCATAGGGTTGGAAAGGGCATCTGCACTGTGTTTAAATCTCCAAAGTGGGATGATTCTGGGATGATCATGAGATCATTAGACTCCTAATGAGGCAGATGAGAGAAAGTCTGGAAAGGTTGGGACACTGGGCACACCACTGGCATCCCTTTCTGTCAAACACGAGCAGCTCTTCATGATACCTGCAAGGATGCAGAAAGACACAGTTGCCTTAAGAGACTGAGATGAACTGATTTTGCTCCTGCTTGGTGCTGCCTTCTGTGCTCTGGCACAGGGCTTCTGGGGTGTCCTGGCCCCCTTGGAGCAGCCCTGCAAAGGGATCTGCATCTTTGGGAAATGACCTTTTCCAGTGCTAACAAGGGCAGCAAAGATGATTTGCTTTGCCGTGACCTGTGGTTAGAAACGTGGGTGCCAAGTTCTTTGCTCAAGCATTTGTTTAGCATCTGGGTCGCCCATTTCTATCAGAGGACAGGATTTAGGCACATAAATTAAAGGGATTATCAGGAATGCTATCTTCACTTACTTTTTTTATTTCCCTTTTTGCTTCCTTTTTGGCCAAGGTTAATTGAGAGCTCTCATGTGGTTCCCCTGGAATGACTGGAGAATATTGCCCAATATTTTCCAAACTGTTTTCCAGCAAAGGCTATTGGTACAAGGCACTGTAAAGATCAGAACAAGGTTCATACTGGCAATCAGCAGCTCTGACTTCCAGTATCTTACTGCAGGGTGAACCATAAAACAGGGGGTGGTGCATAAATTGAAAATAAAGTTGTGGTGGGTAAGAGCTACAGGCAACATCTGCCTTTTCCATCAGTGCAAAGGCAGAGCAGTTACACTTTTTATTTTTAGCAACTTTATTTGCAAACATGTGATATTCCACTGAATAAGAGTTGGTCAGTTAAATGGATGTCTTGGCAAGTTACTTTCCTCCTGGAGTCTAGCCTTGATGGAGTGAGGCTGAGCCCACATCCCATCCTGGGCTGTGCCTCCTGCACGGTTCTCAGAGTCGTGTTTTGATTCATAGCCTGTGGGGAGAAAGGCTGGGCTTTAATTATGGATGGAGCTATGTCAGATAAAATGACAACTCACTCAGGTTTTTAGCACAGAAGTCATACTGCATTTTTTTCCAATCCAAATCCTTCCATTTCTCTCCTCCCCACCCCCATGTGTGTATTCTTCAGTATTTCTGAGGTTTGGTCTGGTTCAAAAGCAAAAATGCTGAGTGGTAATAAAAATCAAGGTTAATGTACCATAATATTGAGTCAAGTGACTTGTAAAAATTCTTGCTTTAGTTTCTCTTAATTCACAGACACAAGGTTCAGAACTTTTTCCAGAAAGATTTGCTATTGCAACATGCTCTTATTATGACTTTTATTTTTAGAAATGTTGAGAATCTCTTTGGAAACTATTTATAGGTTTGCTGCTCAAGTATGCTGGAGCTTTTTATTTTTGTTTAATTATTGCATGCATAGTTTTGCTTTTATGTTATTTTTATTTAATGACATGGAATATATATATATTTTCTTTTTGAGTGAAACTCAAGCATACAAGCCTTTTCTTTGCTGATGTATATATTGGAAAAGCTTGGGGCCAGAAGTGAGTGCTTCTCAAGTGAATTTAGACTCAGCTAAGGCATGATTTAACTGTGGTAGTTAATTGGGATAAATTCACATGGGTAGACCCCCAGATTAAATTGTCAGATGCCATGGGTAAGTACTTAATTGTCAGGGTTTTATGCAAACCATAAAGAGGCAGTTAGTTTAAGTGTTGAAGCTGACTCCCTGCAGAGGGGGATGCTTTGCTCCATCCTTTTTCTGATCATCTGTCCCCATCCTTCTGTTCATTGGATGCATGTCTTTCCCATGCATCCCAGCTGCTGAATAGAAAATCAGGGCAAATCACCTTGTCCATTTTTGTACCACTTATTACCTAGAAAGTAACTTCCATCATCATTTCAAATTAGGCAATTACTCTCTTTTTCCTTCACTAAAATCTCAATGTTTACAAGGCTCATTGCTACATTTTATAGGCCACTTTAGGAAAATATCCCCATGCCTGTGATTTTTCTGAGGATGCCACAGTGGAGAAAGTGGATATATTTGTGTCCAAGTCAGAATGTCAGGGACTGAAATGCATGGAAACATTTTAATCTAGTATGTTAATGGTCTTTCCTGTCTTAGAAATGTCCTTTCTCTACTCAGGCAAAAGAAATCAAATGCAAAAAAAGACTTATGAATAACATCTAATCAAAAAGCCATCCCTGTTTTTATATCTTAGAGCAGAAATTAACCATGACAGCTGCTCCTGGAAGGTTATTTGTCCATGCTATTATGGAGAATTCTGAAAATTGCCATTCTTTCCTCGCAGACTGTTATCAGGAACAGTTATGTGTTTTGCCTAAAGACTATTACTTCCATTGTTTTTGAACTTTACACCAGACATAGTCTATCACAAAAATAATCACTTGTCTTGTGACAAAACAAACCATTCCATTTTTTCCCTTTTTCCAAGGCATCTCATTATCAACTTTGGAAGGAAGTTGAATTTATAAAAAGATAAGTCATGTAAATAAGCTGGAAGAAATCTAATCAAAGTCCTTTGTCTTCTTTGGCAGGCACAGCTCCATTAGACTGTGATTCTCCTTTGAAGCTTCAATTACCTGACTTACCAGAGCTGGAGCAGGGGAGAAATGGCTAATAATTCTGAACAATGTGCATGTGTGTTTGTGAGGGGGAGTTATTAACTTTTTTGGGGGACAAGGAAAAAAAAAGTCTAAGCAAGTTTACAGATTGCATCTTTATGGTTTTGGCCAGCTGCTTAGAATCACAGGATAAAATTTATCCCTGATGTGTCCCCACTGTAAACAAGTGGAGGAGCAGGGCCAGTAAATGCTGTCTCTGCAATGCCCCATTCCCTTCCTCACATGGAACTCTGTTGCATCCATTTATGTCCACACATGTTTGTGGCCCCAAATGCTGTTTTCACCAAATGCACACCAGAAATACCTTGCATTGCTCTCCTGTGAGCACTCCCCAGTCTGTATTGCACAGGGTTCTATTTACCACTGTGTTTATCTCAGTTCTTTCCATTTAAAGGTAAATGTCAAAATCCCCTCCCTGTTTTTTTTTTTCTTTTTGAGTGTGCATCTACAACTGTCTTCAGTGTTGACAGATGCAATTAGACCAGATCTCCTGGGGAGCAGCATCCACCTAGCCCTGGTGGTGTGAAAGCCTGTGTGTCTTATCATACTGTTAGGCAGAGTAAATCAGAATAACTGAGGAATCTTGAGTATTTGAGTAAAATCACCCTGCTGGGCTCTGTGCAGCTGCATCTGAATTTCTGCTGCCTGGAAAGCTTTCTCTACACTCATCCAGGCTCCAGAAATTGCCACAGAGAGGCACAGGACTTGCAAGGAAGTAACATGTACCTGCCTTCTCCCAAATGACAGAATCTCTTCTTTATTCTTCAGTCAAGCATTCAGCTGATGCACCAGTGATCTGTACACATGCAGTTTGCCACTGATTTCTTACAAACAATTTTAATCCTTCTAACTCCCCCCATCATTCTAGGTTGTATAAATAATCTAAAAATCGAGGGCAAAAAACATGGATTTTCTGTTCTTTGTTGGAATGCTGTTCTGGTGTAACTGAGAGGAGAACTTGACCCGCTGTATCCGTTTTTGCAGAGTTCAAACTGTAATTCCAGGCCAGATTTAATCTGTGCTTCTTGCTCATATTTCACTGAAGCTCTCAAAAAATACACATGCTGTGGACTGCAGTGCAGCGTTGCAGGCAGGCAGTGACTGTTATCTGGCCTGAAGGATCTTCTGGAAATAAATTTAAAAAAAAAAAGATAGCGATCAAATTGCTGAAGTGAACAACTGATGGGTGTTTTAAGTCTTTAATTTGTTTTCATTTGCTTGGAAAAGCAGAGCACGTTTGCCTTCAGAGCGAAAGGCAGTTATTGATAGCGCTACTTAAGTGAGTAAAATAAAATGCTTGCAATGACAGTTATCAAAGGTTAGGTCCTTGGAGATGAAAAGCTTTTGTGTCCATGTGCACTCCAAACCAAATCTTTCTGTGGGCCTGCATAAAGTATACAACAATGTGCTTCCCTTCTGAACTTTTTTGGGACATGGCATGGAAAGACTGTAGCAGTCTTCATGAAGTCAAATCCCAGATGGGTATTGGTTTCAAAGGGAATGATGACTAGCCAGTATGTTAAATATTTTAATTCAGTAAAGCCTCCTGTTCTCCTTGATGTTTGCTAAAGTTACGTTCAGCAGCTGTAGAGGAGAATGTGCACAAGAAACCAAAGGAGAATCCTGTGTCCTCTCCCCTTGCCTAACCAATAAATTTTAGCACTGAGTAGGCAGGCACCAGCCCTCCTCACCTTGGCCCATGGGGTGGGGAGATGAGCAGAGAGGGGTTTAGATGGAAGCAGAGCTGTGAGCAGCTGGACCAGGTGCCACTGGTGCTCTGAAATGTCACTTTAAAGGCTATTAACATAGTGAAGGCTTTTGAAGGCTGCTGAACTGTTTGTAGCATAATCCTTCCGCTTTTGTGGCGCAGCACTCTCTGCATGTTGTGCTAATAGACACTTCTGCTGAGGAAGCCCACCATGTACAGAGCTCCAGAGAGAAAAGCTGCTTTATCTGCACTCAGTGGCAGATAATTGCTGCTGGTGCTCTAAGTCTGATACAGGCAGGCAGGTTTGACCTTCCTCATTTTTTTAGATAGATTTGAATTTTGCCAGAATCTGAGGTTATCTGGTTTTGGGCAGAATCTCTTAGAAGATAAGGAATTATTATAATAGAGGTGAGGAGTTTTGGGGGTGGAAGGTTTGTCTTGAGCTTTGTCACCTTGCCAGTGCTTTCTGCAGTAATAGAGAAAAATCCTTTCCGCAGTATTAGGAAGTTATTTGCCAACAATCTTTGAGCCAGTACAACAAACAGCCTTTCCTCTAAAGCAACTGTGCTGGCTTTTGGTTTCTTTTGCTTTCTTCTGCTACTTTTTTGGCTTCTGTAGAATTTGTCTAATCTTACCTTGCTTGAACTGTGAATCAGAGCCTTTAGACCTGCTAAATTATTCCAGAGGATTCAAGACAAGTCTTTGTGTAGCTGATTTCTCACTGATGCCCCACTTCTCTTTGGGCATTCACTTGGCTCTGAGCTTGGCTAGACAGGAGTGAAGGAGGTAGGTATTGACTTCTCACACTGAGTATTATATATATTTATATAAAAATTGAGGCATAGGAAGAAACCTGTATTCTGTCCTGCTATTCATGGGCTTGGCTTTGCTGCTGAAAATGTTTTTAGGTGTGACCTTACACTACAGGTGTCTCTGGTTATATCAGTCTTTCTTGATGACAATTTTAGTATTTGACCAGCTTGTTCCTTTTCATTTTAATTTATTACCAGTTCTGCTTTCCTTGCTCAGAAGCAGTAATGGCATAAAAGCCAGCTCTCTCCACCCTCCCTGGCTACACTTGTCAACTGTGTTAAGTCATAGCTGCTGCCATTTTAATAACCACTTCCTGCTCTTGGATCTTGAAAATCTATGATCAAAAAAAATCCAGTACCTGAGACCTGCAGTGAAATGCAGTGATTTTGCTGGAAAAGGCAGCCCTTCAACTTACCTTTCACCCTTTGGGAATGGCAAAGGTGGCAGGTGTTACACTGGGTGTCCAGTATCTCTCCTTGCGTGGAGTAAGGCTGTCTAAATAATTACATTCTCATGAGTACTAACTTGCTGAGTTACAATCTTAACAGCATTTCATCTGTTCCCAGTGGAACCTTGCCTCCTTGTCCCTTTTGCACGGCTGTCACCCTTTTATCAGGTGAATTGCCTGTGCTTGAGTGGCCTCACACTGTCCAGCATTCCAACAGGATAATTGTTGCTGAATGTAAAGCACTTGTCACTTCTCTAGCTCTGGAAGGCAGGAAGTTTTGGATAGCTTCCTGAAAAATACAATTTTTTGGCCATGGCAAGGATGTTTTAAGAAATCACAAGCACAGAGAAGCACTTAGGGCCAGGTGGTGTTAATCTGACGTGCAGTAGTCCCTTCCCCAGTGCACAATGTTTGTGTGCTGTCTTGTTTGATGGACTATGCTGGAAGCTTGACTTTTGGTTAGATGACAGAAGCACAAACCTGGGTCTGCTTATCCACTGTGTGCAGGCAAGCCATAACATATTTAGACAAACTAGATGACTTTCAAAGCCATGTTCCCAAAATTCTGGCACAAATTGCCTATGGGTCAATTGACTGCATATAAGGATCAGGATTTATCATAAGGCCTACTACTTGTTAAACTCTCAAAAATACCTCAAGGTGTAGATCAAATAAGGTATCAAAGAACTCTCACAAATAACCACACAACATATGTTGTCCTAAGGCAAACATGTTACTAAGCAGATGGGTTTGCATCTTTCACTGCTGTTGTTTGCACTGCAGCTGCTCATGAGGTGTTTCACCTTCCCATCCAGCAATACCCCTGTGCAGCAAAGGTGTGATTTAGATTTGGTTTCAGGCAACAACTCTGAAGGGTGAAGGTGGTAATTTTATCCAGGCTTTTTTCCTAAGTAATTTGTATTGTTCCTTTTCCTGAGACCTTTTACAATTTGTGCTTTCTGTTGGTTTTTTTCCCCCCTTTATTTTTGGCATTGCTTCAGTCTTGATATAATCCCTTAATATATGATGGAGCCAACAGTTCAGCCCTTCAGGGAAATGCCATTGAAGACCATTTTCAGGTTATTGGATCTTTCAGTGTTTTTCGCATCCATCCTTAAACATTAATATTCTTCATCCATTCTACTTTGAAGCCAGTGAAACATTTTAATTGGTTTTAGTGTCCTTTGATCAGGCCTGTGATTCCTGTATAATGTTGCTGTCATGCTGTACATGTTGTAAAAAGAGTTTGTATTTAGCCTCTCTTCTAAAGGAGTGCTAATATTGCTCTTATTTCTGGCTTCTTGTAGAGGAGTGCTGTTGCACAAATAGTTTGGAACAGTTGTGCAGTCCTTACCCAAAGAATATGTAATTTTGGCAACAGCAGAAAAGGCAGAATTAATATTACTATGAGTAAAATTTTTGAGGCAGTAAGAGGAGTAAATATCTTCCTCATTTTCACCCAGAGGCACTGGGGAGAACTGAGAACAGCTCTCTGTGCCTTATACCTGTGCCTTATCCTCCACCAGTTGTTCCTGAGCACACCAGCCACTCCCATTTCAGACCACTGGAAACACTGAATGTGTCTGAAAGCAGAATCTGGCCTTTCATACAGGAATCATCACTGTGGAGCATCCACAGAGAAAAACTGTTCAACAGTACAAAACCCACATTGTGTATGAGATCAGGACAGGAAATATGGGATTGCAAGCTGAAACTGCATGGTAAATTTGAGTGAGTTACACACACTAAAACAACATGCTTCTCTCTCTGCATCCCTGCCTGTACCAGAGAGGCTCACAGTTTGGCTCTGTTTATCCCAGTTGGTGGGAACCCCTTGCTCCAGGTTCACAGATGAGGTCCTGGGCCATCAGCAGGGAAGGTCACCTCTGCAGTGGTGGAGGAGAGCCCGGAGCCTGGCTGGTCCTGTGCTGTCTGCTGCACATCTCCCCTTAAAGGACAGGAAGAGGCTTTGATAACTTTGAGATAACAGCTCCTGAAAGCCTCTTCTGAGCTGTGCCCTGAACAACAATCCATGGTGTGTTTACCTACAAACATGGGTATATGTCACCCAGCGTTACTGTCCCCGGAATGGATATTTAACTTTTTTTTTTTTTCCAATGAGTACCAAAAATGCTTTTCCATTTTCCCCCTTCTTTAAAAAGGCTAATGGAAAAAAAATCTGCTTTCAGAGGTGTTTTTTTCCTTTGATAAGATTAACCCATTGTTTGTAAAGCAGAGAACAGATTTTTTTTCCACTGAACAAGCAAAACCACAATCACTTTAATGAATATTGGGTAATTAACCCTTCTCATCTGGAGGAGATAGCACATAAGATTCACTGCACTACTTTCCCTGTGGAATAAAGTAGCTATGGTATTAATCCAAGCCAAACACTGAAGTTTTAAAATTAGTTGTATTATTATTGCAGTTACAGCATTTTTACAGCCAGAGCAGAAGACTTCTGAAATTAAGGTGATATTTAATCTTCTTAAGACTGCTGGGCACCAACTAACTGCTCATGCTATAGAAGGGAGACAGCTGCCTTCTGCTCTGCTTTATACAGAATTAATGCCACACCTCAGTTTCTGGGAATTTTCCAATGCAGTTTTCATTTGGAATAGCTGGTCACTTGAGTAACGTGTAGCTTAGAAATAAAATAGAAGCAATTTTCTGCTTAATTAGAAACATAATCCTAAATTCTGCCAGCTTCAGCCCGGCAGTTCAATGGAAAGGTTTCACAGTGGGATTGAATGTCACGTTTTGAAGCCTGCTCTGCATCCCTGCTGGACTGACAGTGTGGTTGCATTGCCTTTTGCAGCGTGGTGCATCCCCTCCCACACACCCCAGAGCCATCCCAGCTTCAGGCCAGCATCTGACATTGGCCAGGGAATCCTTAAGGATCAGTCAACTTCATGTGGGCAAGTTTGAATGGAAGCAATGGAAATCTGCCCTCTGAGCTCAACCAGCTGGGCTGTGAAGGAGGGGCAGTTCTCTCTGTTACAAGGAGGCCTCTTGAAGAGACTTCTCACTGTGTGAAATGCTGACAAATTATGGTTCCACCAGCCAGGAGTCAAATTAAGGAAGGTTCATGCTGAGGCTGAGATTGTTTGCCAACAGTATAATTTCTGAGTGCTCAAAGAGCAAGGCCAGCACAGTCAAACATTGTTTTTCTGCTGTGTTATCTCACAGGGAACTTGCTAAACCACCCTAATTTGCAGTGGGACTCCAGTGCAGCACGTGGGAGTCAGCTGGGGCTGTGCTAATACAGGTTTGAGGGCATAAAGGCAGTGGGGTCCCTGGCCCTCAAATGGATCAGCCAGCAGATCCAGTTTAGTAAAAAAAAACAGTGACAAATGTCTACCCAGAGGGGTTTGTCTTGGGAATACACAGGAATGTGTAATCAGACCTCTTGCAACAGGACGGTGATTGTTCAGTGAGATGTTGGGCTGTTCATTCCACGTCATACTGACATGGGGATATCCTGATTGCCTTGAACATCCAGAAATCCAGTGGCTTCCACAGGGACATGCAGCATCTCAAGCCTATTTTTTCTATAGAGAAACCCCATCCAGAGATGTGATCCAAAACCCCATGCTCTTCCTACACTCCAAATTTACCTTTTTACTTTTGAACAGAAGTAGCACTGTTTTGTTTTTCTTAAATTTTCAGAGGCAGTAGAGTTCCTACATCATATTATTTAGCACAAGGATTATTTGTTTTCCAGCTTGTGGATTCCCAGCATTTCCAGAGAGACAAAACTATATCAAATCATTGCAAAAGCGTGCCTCTTTGACTTATCCTCAGTTATCTTCTCTGTGCTTTCAGAAGCAGTCACGGATACCCAGACCTGCACCATATTGCAGGCTTCATCCCATTGCTGCTTCTCACGGAAATTCTGATTTTTTAAAAAATATTCCTCTCCATGGTTGCTCCTTCTTCCTTTCAGCAAGTCTTCTTTGGAGCAACCCCTCTCTGGCATTCCTCCCATCCCACTGCCATGAGGCTGCCTTTATTCCTGGTCGAATTACCGAAGCCTTCCCTCCTCCCTGTGGCATCCAGGGCTCCCAGCTCAGGGTTTACCCCAGGCTTCCCATTGCGTAGGCCTCTGTACTGCTGCCAGGCAATCCTCGCAGTATATGCTGTGGGTGATTCTCTCAGCCTCTGGAATGAATTATTTTATTGCTGCCAGCTTGTCAGAGAAATCAGCTTGAAAGCTGAGCCAGAGAGAGGTTCCTGGGAGCGACCAGCTCGGAGTGGAAACGAGTCACCACTGAGCAAAATAAATCAGGGGATGCATCAGCTGGATAATTCAGGTGCTGTTTTATAGCAGAATTTCAAAAGAACCAATTAGGTTTCCACAGGTCTTATGTGTAAAGCTCATAAATACACAAATCATGATCTTATAATTAAGCATTGTTATTTCCCTGGTTTTGGGTTTTAAGGGTATAGTTTTCTGTTTAACTGCCTTCCTTGTAAAGATTAGACATGGTCTGGGCATTTTTTTCCTCTTCCCATTTACCTCTGAAGGAATTTGCATTCCTGCTCTGGGCCTGCACTTGGGTGTGCATGCTGCCACTGAAAAGGCTGTGAGCCATAAATAAAAGAACAATATGACCACAAGCACCCCCTGCAGAGCAAGAAGAAAGACATGAGTAAAATAATAAGCCAGAGAAAATCGCAGGCCAGATAATTTATCCACCCCTAATTTTTTTCTGGACCAGAATGAGGTATTTCAGATAGTAAGAAAACACCTCCTTTTTTTTTTTTTTTTTTTAACTAGTGATTTCAAACCATTGGACTATTAAAATTTCATTCAAATTTTAGTTGACTCTTTGTCAAGAAAAAATCACCAAAAGTCACTCACGAGCACCACAGAATCCACTGCATATGTTTCTGAAGCAGAAAGGCATTTTTTTCATGCATTTCTGTTACTTTCAGCCATTCAGACTCCTGTGTCTTGAAAGAAAACACATCTCAGGTGTCACGTTAATCTGGTTGGTATGAGATTATGGCTTGCAAATTGCTGATTTTGGATATGGATGCCTGTCCCATTTAAAAGATTTCAGCATAAATAGTAATAATAGACTTACAGTGGTGCAGGCTTTCAGAAGACGAGACAAAAAGCTGTGCTTGTTAAAACAAAAGATACCCCAGAAGCAGGAAATTTAATATTATTAATGAAAACAGAAGGAATTATTAGGAATGTTTTCACATGGTAGAGTTCCTCATTCAGGATGTATTACCGTGGGGACTACACCAAGGGGTCTTGCTGGATGGTTTTTTCCCCTCAAGTGTTCTGCAGCACTGTGAACATTCCTCTGCTCTAGCCTGTGATGTATTCGTAACATTTGCATGTAATCTGTCAGGCAGGGCCTCTGCTATAGAGCGTGGGAGTTTCAGGCCCATGGGATTTGTGAGGCTGCAGATGCAGAAGTGGAAGTCAGTCAGATTTGTGGCGGGGACAGGGGTTTCCCGGTGTTGGAAGGAGGGAAGAGGAAGCCCTGCAATCTGACTGTGCACAGGCTATTCTCACAAGGTTTCCGTTTTCAGGCTCTGGATGTGTTTTGGCACTGGAGTTCTCCTTTTCAGCCCATCCTCCCCAATTTTCCAAGGTTCACCCACAAGTCACAATTGCCCAGGGGGATAACAGCACATGGATGCAATGAAATGCATCCATAAAAGTGCTTGGTTTTGCACTGACGGGGCTCTAACTGCTTGTTATCTCTGAGCATGATTTAGAGGGACATAAATGCAGCATCTCAGCCTCACGCATTCATAACCCCTTCCATCAAAAAATCTCGAAGCATTTTACGCACAGATGTAACCAGATTATATGTCCTGTTGTCTGTGTGGCATCTCCAACATCAGTCATCATCATTCTAAACCATATGCCAGAGTCTAGAGTATTCCCTGAAGTATTTTACATAGGAGGAATCATGTAAATAGAATATCTGGCAATCTATGAATGGCTCACAGGATTTCAATCAACTGCACAGTTTTAAAATTGGCATTTAAATCCCTCTCACATCTGTTGTTTAAAATAGCCAACAGCGTGTGGAATACATTCAGTATGAAATATTCATATGAGTATGTTAATAATGAAATGCATTATCATAGTAAAAAAATAAGGTGTGTAAACTGCGGTGCTTGTTAGAGTAAATATTTAGAGAAGGTACTGTTAACTAGTTAAAAAAATAAATACTTTGCCTCCACAGATAATACTGAGATGTTCTCTCTTTTTTGAATACAGGACTTAAATGTTCCCAGTTGGCTTCTTGATGCAGATTGTGGCTTCCAGTGCTCTCCAAGAGCAGTCCATACGGAGCAACTTGCATAGGAAGCTAATAAACTGCACCTGCTTTAGCTTCTAAATATCAGAGAGTGGAATACCTCTTGGAAAAAGTTTTTATGGATCATCTGGGCAAGGCCCTAGGTGACAGCTAACTCTGGTTAGGTGTTAGGTGGTTGTGGTTCATTGACAAGTGCTGTATTCCACTTGCAGCCCTAGTTTGTCTCCTCAGTGCATTTTCCTGTCTTCAAACCAATATTGTTTATGAAGACTGCCTGCCCCTGCTTTGTTCAGTGAAGCCTTTAAATGAGATTCAAAGTGTGAAGTGCATTCACATGGGACATGTTCTGTCTTTGACCGTAGAGGATTCTAGTACTGGGGAGAGCTGTACCCTCACTCTGAAAAAAATCCAGTAACTTCACTACTGAGCACTCAACATCTGTTGAATTCTACCTAAAATAATCTTGAGTTTCATACATTTTTATATAACCGTGACAGGGCCCTTTCAACCCAGGCTATCCTATGGTTTTATAATTCTCTGTTTTCTTAGGTAGCTTCTGTCTCTTGGTCCTTTATGATCCTGTGATGGTGATTGTTCTTATAGGCTGCTGGTCATGTGCCAGGACAGGCATTAAAAAAAATGCAAAAACACACAAAGGAATTTAATTCCATCCCACAGGAATGACTGTACTATGCTAGTCATTGTTTTGAAGCATGTTTTAGAAATTTCTAATGACAGCACTGGGATTATATAGTTAATTGTGGAGCAACCATTTTTACAATTTGTGTTTTACCCCACATGGAAAGCTATAATTTACTCCATGTAATTAGGTTAGGTTTAATTTTGGCAAGACACAGGCCAGCATTATCCTGTGTAATATACTGTAATCCTCACGTTAGGTAGGGTGCCAAGTATTCAGTTTGTTTTGGGAGCCAACAAAATTGCCACTTGTCCAGGGTTGTTCTTGGACTGAATTGTGAAAGTGGTAACATTTTGGTACTAAAACCAGCTTATTATTAGTCTGACAATGACCTAGGGATATATGTGTCATTCATTGAATGTTATGCAGAAGGTAAATGGCACTTCATTAATAAAATTATGTCTTTAACAGCATATGGGGACAATGTTGCAAGTCTTCGTATCATCAGACACCAAGGCTATCTTTCATTGACCCCAGAATTTCAATTTCTTTACTTTATTATCAGGCTGTAAAGTGTAGTGGTCGGAGAGATTACACCACTTCCATATTGCTGTTACACAACTGTGTATCAGTTTGCTTATAAAAGATAAATCTAAGTTTAAAAGGCTAAAAATTATTTTTTCTCTCTACTCTTTCAAATGTTCTTTCTTTACTTCCTGACTTAATGGTTTACCTAACCATTAGAAGGTCTATTTATCAAAAGAGATTTGAGTATAAAGTTGCGGGATGGTGACTGAGGCAGGGCTGACTGCTGCCAATGGCATATTAAAATTAGTATTTATTACATATATGGACTGTTTTCTGAAGTAGTTCTCTTCTGAAATACGAGAGGAAGGATTCCCTAACAACATCTTGTGCCCCACTAAACATAATTAACATCTTAGACTGTTATATGCTCTGCAACATCCAGTTAAAAGTTATCATCCTCTATTGATGTCCTAGCACTTCTACAAGTTACAGATGCTGTTATTTCTTCAAATCAAAGTTAAACTGTAATAGCCTATTGACCTATCCTGATGAGGTGTGATTTTTCACCTCAAGCAAACACACTTTTCCCATTAAAGATGTTGAGCAGCAATCCTCTCTGAGATTTTGCTTCATTTGGTAATTGTCGTAGGATGTTTCATTTTCTTCCATAGGAGATATTTTTACTTTTCTACCAGAAGACTATGAAATATGTAAGCCCATAAAGAATGTTTCAATAGTTTTCATTCTGGGGTGGAAGAAACAGCTGGATCCACATTCCTGGCTGTAAAGCCCAGTATTGCAATTCCCAGTTCATTGTGATGGATTGGGTAATTCCACACTAAGGAATTATCTCAGTGTTTGGAAGGCACAGGACTGTACAATTGATTATTTTTGTTTGATTATAAATGCCATCCAAAAATAATGCCTGTGCTCAGTCACTGACATGTGTGACCTCTCCTTTCCTTCCAGCCTCTCTGAAATCTCTTTGTGCTGGCCTATTTTGGCCATGTGAATTTTCAGGGAGATGGAACACATATCAGTGATGTTTCTACACATTTTGGTGAAGAAAATAATAAACATCAATCAGTGCTAGTAGGGAAGAGAGTGATAGAAGTATAATTTTATGGGGGACAGCAGCTGTGTAGTGGTTAAAATAGACAGCTAGGAGCCAGGTCTTATCAGTTTATCCTCGGCTCTGCTGTAATCTTCTCCTTATCATTAACCTTGCATTGGTCCTTTTAGTGGCATGCCTCCCTCCCCCAACCCTAAGCAATTTAGGATTGTTGAAGATGGAATTTTGGCCTGTGTTTTTGGGTGGAGTGTCCATACCACCTCATTTTCAGCACCCACTCTACGTAGCCATCATCTCTTCTGCAGTCAGGGAAGAGAGGTAGGTGTCACCCTGATTTTCTTTTTGTTCTCTGGACATGGGCACTAGAGTTAGTGCCCAAAGTGAGGACTGTTTAAACTTATTTGTCAGATAACCCTTAAAATCACAGAATTCTTCTCAGTGTTTATAAAGTTTCTGTAAGTAATTAGTGATTTATTCTTACAAATAATAATTGCAGTGAAATGGTTATAATTCAAAAAGGTTGATTGGTGTTATAAATAAAGCTTTTCTTCTCAACTCTATAAAGTGCAAGATGCCATCATTCCCCCACCATGCCAAAACGGGTGGATGCTAAACATATGTTTTACAAGGAACTTTAATATGTGTGACATCCACTCTGTGCCTGCACTACATAGGCAATAAACTCTTAAAACAGGGTTTGTCTTCTGTGCTATCTGCAAACAGCCTCTAATATACTGGAACCCTGTCTCTAAGAAAGCCTTGATGCTAGCATTAAAAAATACTGGGAAATATTACCAATTTGTTCTGGGCCTGGAACAGCTGGCTGGTAATTGCTGTCTTTTGGGGGCTGCTATTTCATGCTCAGAAAGTGCTGGTGACAAGGCAGAAGCCAAACCACTCATCTTGTTCTCTGATTTCTTCTCCCTTTCATCCTCGGCAGTAGCAGATCAAGACTGTGACCGCAGACTGGTGCCTGTGGTACAGAGCTCTTGGGGCTGCTGTCTGTGTGTGCTGGAGCATGCTGATAAAAAAGCAACCTCAACAACAACAACAAAGGAGGAAGGATTGTTTTCTTGCCCCCTATGGAATGGAGACCTGAAGTGAGGCGGGAGGTCCTGGTGTCTGGAGGAGTCAGCATGGCGGAAGGGCTGTGATTGCCTTTGTAATGTAATTGTTGTAATGGCAGGCCAGGGAATTGCAGTGGTTGAGTGAAAAACTCCAGCTGTTTCTCCTTGTGGTTCTTTGTGTGGTTGCAGCAGGAGCTGGAGCATCCCCATGTGCAAATGGAGCCACGACTGAGAATGTGTCTCGGATGACTTTGTGAGCTCTGTGGGCAGCAACAGACCACAAGGAGCAAGGAAGAGCTGCACTTTCAGAAAGGCTTCTCCCTCCACAGCATTATGGAAAGTGGTTGGGGAAGGAGGGGAGGAAGGTTATAAAGTAGGTTCAGATCTGAACCAGATACAGAGTCATGGGCACAGAGAGGGGGAGGAGAGAAGTGAGTGTAGTAGGCACAGGTCATATCCTGCATGAGCTCAGAAGAACTCCAGAATTCCTCTGTATGAATACAGCAAGAAGAGAATATTTTTCAATCTTCAAGGACTCCTTTTTCACTAATATAATGTTCTATTTTGTGGTTTTTTTCTTATCAATCTTACCATACTCCATGAGTTACTAAAACTCTTTGAGAGCAACATGAGCCAACTATGGCAAATGGAATTGTAAAATCTATAGTTCAGCCATAGTTAGATCACTATAATTTTACATGTTCTAAAGTTTGAGGCTGGAAAGCTGCCTGGCAGAAGAGGAGCTGGGGGTGTTGGCTGAGAGCCAGCTGAACATGATCCAGTATGTGCCCTGGTGGCCAAGAAGACCAGTGGGATCCTGGCCTGGGTCAGCAATGGTGTGGCCAGCAGGACCAGAGCACTGATTGTCTCCCTGTGCTAGGCACTGGTGAGGCCACATCTCTGTGTTCATTTTTGGTCCCATCACTGCAGGAAGGACTTTGAGGGGCTGGAGCGTGTCCAGAGAAGGGCAGCAGAGCTGAGGAAGTGTTTGGAGTACGTCTCAACGAGGAGCAGCAAAGGGAGCTGGGGGTGTCTAAACTGGACAAAAGGAGGCTCAGGGATGACCTTCTTGGTCTCTACAACTCCCCTGACAGGAGGATGTAGCTAGATGAGGCTCTTCTTCCAGGTAACCAGGTCAGGATGAGAGGAAATAGTCTCAAGTTGCACAAGGGGAGGTTTAGATTGGGAGATACTTCTTCATGGAAAGGTTTGTCAGGCATTGGAACAAGCTGCCCAGGGAAGTGGTTGAATCACCATCCCTGGAGATATTTAAAAGACATGTGGATGTGGCCCTTTGGGACATAGTTTAGAGGGACTTGGCAGTGTTAGGTTTGTAGTTGGAATCAATCATCCTATGATTCTGTGAAATAGAGCTTCTTTCTCTTCTACCAAGTGACTATTCCATAGTCAAGCAGATGCCCCTCTCGGGAAGCTTTCACATATGTTCAATTTAAAGGATTTCATTTTTTATCTCAGTTTTTTATGTATTAATCCCTTTATACCCTTAAAATACCCCATTTTTCTGAAGTTCCACCTCTCCACATTTACCTCTCTAAGGAAATACATGATCCCTTTCCATACCTAAGTTTTTAAATCAAGCCCAAGCAATAAACCACAGCATTCTTTATGCAAGAGTACAGAAAAGGGATAGGTCCATGTTGGTCTCCCAGCAGAGATTGCAGTATTAAGGAGGAATTGGTAGTAAAAGATTTAGTCCAGGTGCTAGTAGCAGCTTATGGCCAGCAGTGAAATATTCTCTTTGGACTGCTGAAAGTCTCACTGGAAGTAGATTTGGTTTGTCTGTGCTGTTGGAGCTCAATTGTACCAGCCTGTAAAATAAACCAGTTTTCATAAGTCTGTGCTACCCCATAGTCCCCCTTTTTCTCATTCTGTGGAAGAGAGTTAAGTCTTCCTTGGTCTCAAAGCTGTCATCTCTGATTATGTTCATCTGTTGTTGAAATGTGGGATGCAGCACTAACCACCAATTCAGAGCTTTGTCACTGACAGGTAATACAATGGGCCTGCACATGATCTCAACTCAGAAATGTGAGTTACCGATGCAGCTCTGGACAGAAGCCTCATTTCTTCATTACCTAGCCAGGGCTTTTGTCTGCTGTCTGTGGAATCTCTCCAGTGTTTCAAGAGGCAGATGGCCTGCAAATGTTCCTTTTGCAAAGCATCCTGCTTGCAAGAGATTCCCTGGGCCTGAAGTGCAATCCGTGAAAATTTTTGCATGGAAATTCTCATGAAAATGGCCAGAGCTGAAAATACCAAAATAAACCACCAACACATACTTTTTTATTTTTATTGTCAGGAAATTCCATTTTTAATACCTCTGGTTATTTTTGGCCCAACTGCAGCTGAAGGCAATAGGTAGTAAAATCTCCAGTGCCTGTCACAAAGGGAAATTCTCTGCCAGTAACCTTTTACTTCATGTTGGTTTTATTGTGGCTTTTTTTGGTTTTAGTTTGGTGGTGGTTTTTTTTTTGTTGTTGTTGTTTTTTGGTTTTGTTTTTTTTTTGTGGGGGGGGGGTTGGGGATTGGTTTTGGTTGTTTTGGGTGGTTTTGTTTTTGGGGGGGGTTGGTTTGTTTGTTTGTTTGTCGAGAAAAGCAGAGTGTTCCTTGACTATGCACTCCTCTGAGTCGGTTTCTGCTTTCCCCATCTTTTTTATCCAAATATTCCTGATACCTTTGCTTTCACTGAACTCTTCCAAATAAACTAAACAGATTTTCTGTCTTTTCATAACATCAGTACTGTTAATACAGGTATGTTAAGGAATGGTGAGCATGAGATGGAGGGTTAATGAAGGATCTACAAAAAACATTCAAAATAGTATCTAATATTTATGCCAGGTTTGTGTCAACGGGATGAGTTCATTGGAGTTTGGTCATGTCTGCCTCTGGCAAGAAAGAGGGTTCAGAGTGGACACTTGCTAAATTAGACCTCAATGATGGTAAAAAAATTCTGAATTAGTCAAAGTGAAGACTTTTCATCTTAATGATTTCAAGTCACCCTTGAGATTCGCCTGTCTCAAGGGTCCTGCAGTCATAGTTCAGGCCTCACAAAAAACATAAAACAAGCTGAAAAATCACAAAAACTTGGAAATTAGTGTTTTGCTCCTCTTTACCCAAGATTTGAGTGTATTTGCACAGAGTTCTTCAGAATCACAGATGTTAAGAGTTGTTATTCAGTAACAAAAAACCCCTGTGTTTTAAAGTAGTGACTTCAAGGTCAAGATCATGTTCAAAGTCCTCCAGAAACATCCCAAATATCACAAGATGAGCAATAAAAGCCAGTCAGCTGGCAGTGGTAGCTCTCAGATGGTGTGTTTGCTAGCCAGTGGGTCGGGCTGTTTTTCCCTGACCATTGAGGGTTAATACCAGCAAATTCTAATGAAACCTGGAGTGTTAATTAAAGTCTCCATATTAATAAGATCTGGGGAAAGTGCCTTAATCCCTGTAATATCCCAGAGATAAAGTTGTTGCTGCCTTCCTACACATGTACCTCATGGACCATTCGTCTGGGCATCAGATAAACCAGTTGGGATAGCAGAAGACTCCCTAAAACAAAGTAGAGGGATTTCTGCCTTGTGTTTCCCTTTAAATTCCAGCAAGTATTACAGGAAAACCTGAATGCATCTGAGATAAACTGCAGAGACCTACTTTTTAAGATTGCACTTGCTTTTGGGTGTGTTTATCAGCCATCTACTGCGCCTTCAAGGTTGCTGAAAAATAAGTCCAGTCTTTCCCTGTTCAAAGTTTATGGTCTAAGTTTTCCTGGTTAGGCTCAACAGAACTAATTCTGATATAACTCTTAGAAAGGCCCAAGATCCACCTCCCACAAGCAACCTGAGTTGATCACTCCCTAGAATTCTGCAGCAGTGAAGGATATTGGGGGACAAATATGGTGTGCAAATACGATGTGTCTGGGTAAACGCGAGAGTCAGCTCATACAGCCAGAGTTCAGAGAGATTTCTTTCATTCATCCATGGGAGAAGGAGAAGGCCTCATTAGAATTGTTCAAGGCTGACTGGATTACATCACTTTCCCCCTCATTTCACTCCCTCCCCACTTGCCTCCCTCCTTTTATTTACACCCCTTGTTCAGCGGTGTGGAGTGGGGGCTGCCCTAATGATGGATGCTGATCGCTTCATTCCCCACTGCCCCCCCCAGTGCCTCCCCCAGTGCTTTGAAGTGTGCTCAGGTCTCAGGCTCCAGTTCAGAGGTCACTTTGTTTATTTATGCAAAGCTGGCTCATCTGTGAAATGGGGCTTTCAAGGCCTCTGACATCAAAGACTCCAAAGCTGGTCCCATCAAGTCAGAGCAGGGACGGGCCTTGCATTATAGCAAATTGAAGCAACTTTGTAAATCATAGGGAAGTATGATGGCTAGATTTTTGCTCCAAAAATTGGGCTATTGTTTTGACTTGTGGTTGGATGCTCAGCACATGGTATTGGCCTGAAAACCAGTCATACCCTTTTGGCTAAAAATATGAAGCCTTCATGGAGAGCCTGTGGGTAAATAAAATTTGATCCTGACTCAGTAACAATCTGAATATTTCTCATCAGTTGCTCTCAGAGCTGGATTGTTATGCAGAATTTTCCATGTGCTTTGACTTTTAAGAGGGAATGGAACAATTCTGCTATGGCAATAAACAGTAACCATATCCCACTGATGTGGCAGTATTTGTCCCATAGGCTCCTCAGTGGGCTTTGCCAGTTGATGGAGTTACATACAGAAATCCCTCTTCTGCAGAAATCCAGCCTGCTTTGGGACACCACACTCTTCCCCAGCACCACCAGCATCTCAGTGCTGTGGCATCTCAGACATAAAAGCCAGCTTGGAATGAGATCCCGAGGCAAGGGAGAGGCAGTGGCTGGAGAACAGCTGAGGATGATGCCACTGGGGTGACATTCCTGAAGAGTGGGCTGATGCCTCTGTCTGTCCTGGCCCTGTTTTGCATGGCCATGTGCAATATTTGGAGGGGAAGGGCCTACACGAGCTTGTCCCATGTCTCCATATCTGTCACCTGACACGATACTGGAACCTTGCCCTTCAGGTTTCTCGACCAGCCAGCATGCTCTGTAACACCATGGAGCCAAATTGTACATTAAGAACACCTAAATCATGTGTATGTTTTCTTAGCATCAGATACTCGTGACATAAAATTAGTCAGTGATTGCTTTTCAAGGCAGGTTTTCCACTTCATATTCCAACTGGCTGCTATCCTTAGCGTGTGATACTGTCCAAGAAGTCCAGTGCAGGATGACCTTCCAATAGAGGTCACAGAAAAGGGAGCTTGTAGGATACTTCAGCAGTTCATCCTTCTTAGCACTGCCTCTCATGGTAATCTGCTGGCAGCAAATTTGGCAGTGCTGCATAGCTGGTCCCTGCTGCCCTTTGACTGCAGGCTGATTTTTCTGTATGTCCTTATCACCCCAAGCTGCCCACCTCGGTGGGGAGCTGACAAGAGCATGAATAAGCAATCAGCTTATTAGGTCATTTCTTGAATATAGCTAATACTCGTGATCTCTGCTACTAACTCACCATTTTGTGTGCTGCTCCTGTATGTCTGAATGTGGCTTCTTTCCCCGGGTCCTCTCCCTAAGAAGAATACTGCCAGGCCAGTTGTGTGTGTGACAGTTGGAGTGAAATGCAAACAGCAGGTCTTCAGCTCTGACACTATTAACCAAGCTTCAGACTGCAGGTTTGGGCTGAACCAGATGCCTCTGAACTTTCAGGAAATTTAGCTTTGCTTTCAGCATCACAGAGCCCTGTAAAATACTATAGAAGTGTTTTTCTACCCTTGGACACAACTTGATATAAAAATTGAAAAAATAAGAAAATTCTTCAAAGCAGGGAGAAACAAACTCCATGCAGCCATAGTACTGACTTTGGTTGAGGCAGGTGGAAGTCAAAAATTGATGATGTCTGAATTAGACAGGCGCCTTCCATCCTCAGGGTGTTCCTAAGTTATCTCTCTCCCAAAGTAAGAAAGCAGCTCTTTTCTATTCTTTGCAACCACAGGTCAGAGCTTAAGACACTCACCCAAGGTGCAAGAGGGAAGATTCAAATCCCTCTCTGAATGCAGCAGAAGAGATACCTGACCCTGTGTCACTCACATCACAGATTAGTACTTTATATCTCTGGCTACTCTGCTGCCTCACTCATCTTTTTTAAGTTCAACTGGAGACTCAGGGGCTTCAGAGAATCTTCCCCAAATGAGCTCCATCCAGTTTCTGGCTGTCAAGAATCAGCTCTGTGGTACAGCTGTCGAGTGTGGGTTTGTTCAGACACAAGGAAGGTAGGAGCCCAGTTCCCTGCACATTGCAGCTGGAAGGGTCTGCTGTAACATCCCTCACCCCATGAGCAGCTCTGGGGATGGGAAGGAGCAGTTTTGCTCTACAAGAGTTTCCACAAGAGTTTATGGCATTTCCCCACCTCGAGACTTCTGCTATTGTTGCTAATGTTACCACGTTCCCAACACGTATGAAGCAAGTTCCAGCATATCTAAACCAATGTGTCTAAATGCATGCAGTTATTGATTTCAGTCTTACTGAAATGTGGCTGATTACTTCAGTCCTCCACCAAATCATCTATTCCTCCAGAGATACCACTTACTCCTCCACCAAATCATCTCTTCCATTGGCTCAGCATGGTGGTATAAATTATCCTGACGTCTTTTCACAAAAATGTTTTTTTTCTGGGTTTGGTAGTTGACTCCGCTGGTTTGCGATTTGTTGGGATAACAACTGAGGATGCATCTTCAAAGGATCAAATGGATTCAGAGCAATTTTCCATACATCAAAAGCTTGGCAGCAAGTCAAGAGGTGTGGAGTCCACAGTCAGTGGTTGTGTGTGGCAGGAGGAGGGCACAGGGCTGACTTTCTGTAACATGAGGCAGTGGGCAAGGAAGATACTCTGCTCTTTGTACACCAAACTCAGCAGGATTAAGGTATAATTGGCAGAACATTACCACTTAAATCTCATAACCACTTTTATGATATTCAGCAGTTAACAATGGACAGGACCCCCCTTCATCTCTGACCACAGTTTTTCCTCTCCATTACAATATATTTTTCTAAATGTGCTGAGGGATTTACTATGTTCTCTTGTTAGACAGCATCCAAGAGTTCATTTGTGACACAATGGATATTTATGGGTAAAACTGTACAAGTGCCAGGAGATAGTTAATTTGGTATTTTGACTGAAAGGAGACAACGTCATATGCAAGCCATCATGTATAATGTATATTTTTGTATTCCCTGCTTTTGGTTTGCCAAGGTTGTAAAAATAAACTTGCAAAGTGCAGCTCAGGAGGCACTGGCCTCCTCTGTAACACAGGCTGCAGGCAGAGCCTGGGTGGTGCACTGGCACTCGGGCTCTGTGTGAGACTGGTGTTTCCTGAGTGGGCCCTGTTTCACCCTGCTGCCCATGGTTTGGGCTGGGGCACCCAGGAGAGGCTCAAGGTGTCCAGCCATGGACAGAGGGTGGCAGGAGGTGGGATGGGGCAGTCAGCTGGAGGAGCTGCTGAGGTTTGAGCATGGCACTGCTGCCCACAGTTTTCTTTTCCCCTGGAAGTGACAGCTGTACATAGCTGTACATGTACATGTCCAGGAGAAACTGTGCTGAAGTAGCCAGAAGGAGAAGAGAAAAATCTCTCAGGGTCAAGGGGGACGAATCTATGTGGCATTGCAGCCTCTCTGCTTAAGGGACAGGGCTAATGAGAGCAGAGCATCTGTTGGCATGTAATGCCCTGTGCTGAAGAGATGGATGGTTTTCTAAAATAGCAGAACCTGCGGTGAGGATAGGTTAAGGACACATTCTTCTCTCTCAAAGACAGCATACAAAATTGCCCACTAAATACTGTCTTAAGCACAACCCAACTTGTAAAAAAAAAACAACTTTAAAAAGAAGTTTTACTATTTGTACCTTTTGGAGGGAGTATGCTTATATATAAGTTGAGATAATTTTTCTTCTCTCTGTTGCAGACATTACAGAAATAATTTTCCTGTCTTTTGCTCACAATACCCTTTTCTTACAAGTTTTAGGAGTTGGGCATTTGGAGGGATTCCTTCCTTAAATTAGATATTTCCACTTCTCTTTATTTCTTTGGGATTTTACACCATTTTGTTCCTTATTGAGGCAAACTTTTTCCCAACCTTCACCTGGCCTGTCTCTGAAAATCAAATTCCACCCACCTCAGTGCACTTTAGGTAGGAACTAAGGAGCTCTTGATTGAGATTTTTACTTCAAATCCAGCTGCACTCTGGGGCTGTGCCACCTTTTAAAACAGAAGTCACCTTAGAAGAGAATGTATTTTACTGCACCATCATGTGAGGGTGCCCAGAGTGCCTCAAGTGGACCTCCCTCCTGGTGTGAGCCATTGCTCTGTCAGAGGCTGCTCAGAGCTGAGCACTCATGCAGTGGAGGTCAAGCTGGAGGAGGAAAAACTCTCACATCTGGATGCTGCATTTGTGTGAGGCCACCACTATCACCCAGGTTGTAAAAGGAGGCTCAGGGTACTCTCCCTGCCCCCTTGGCCCTCCTGGGGACCTCACAGGTGGCCATATCACTGTGACAATTTGAGGTGGGGGCTACTGGAGAGATGGGAGTTTCACCTCGTTGGGATTTCTATTTCTCCAGGGCAGAGCTGAGATTCTGGTGCTGCTGTGTGGTAGTGATATAGAAAACAAGAGTGATGAGGGACAAAGTGGTGTGTTGATATAGGTGGATGGGTGTTCTTAATTAAAAAGAAATACAAGCAGCTTTTCAAATCAATATTGTTTTTGCCAGCCATAAATTTGCATTCAGTATCCCTTTGAGAGCTCATTTGACTCCAGACCTGCTTGCTTTTCTGATTTTGTATGGAAGCTGAAGGGTGAATTAGTGGCCACAATCATGCTGCTTATGCTCTCTATGACTGATCACATAAGTCTTCCCTAGGTTTAATTTTTTAATCTTTCCGAGGTTTAATTATCTTTTGTTTTGATTTATGCCATTATTTGCATAGATGGTACCACAGATCAGCTCCTCCTAGGGAACAGCAACCTGTAAACATAAACAGAGAGGCTTTTGTCAGCTAATAATGGCAACATTGATTAAACTCCCATTGATTTGGTAGCCTGCTGGAAAGCCCATAAAGCAGAAAATGGAATTGTTCATTAAACTGGCCAGGCTGTAGGTGCCAGGATGTGGATGCCTACTGTATGTTGAGTTTGCTGCAGCTGCATGGTGTCTCCAGCAGGAAATGCAAACTCCTGTTGTCCTGCTGTGCTGCAGGAGACCTTCTTAACATCTTCCCTTTCCTTTCCTGCACAGATGATGCCAGCTCAGGAAAGGATGGCCAGGTGCCTGAAGGCTCCAATGGAGAATATGAAGATCATTCTGGGAAGCAGTGGGGTAAGGAGCAGTGTGTGTTTTGTGGTTTTCCTCGGCCCTTGCTTCAGTGCTGTTCCCGTTTCTCAGTTGCTGAAGGAGAGGAAAGGCAGAGGAACTGGAGCGAGTTCTGCCTACATCTGGTCAAATAATAAACAGAGTGTCAGCTGAATGTGTTGGTGTGAATGGATCCCATCCAAGGGTCCTGCAAAATGCAGCCTGTGGTCGGCCCTAGGGCCCCCTGCCATTTACCCCAGCACGGTTCTCCCTTGTATTTGTTTTTCTGGGCAGTGACTTCTCTTTTGCATGTGCAGCTCTTACAGCTTTCATAGACTCCCTATAAAAAGCATATTGACTTTTACAGCAATATTTCCAAAAGTCTTCAGTGCCAACATAACATTGCTCCCACTAAGGGCAAATGGGAGGTCTGACTTCACTTCAGGAGAATTAGCACTAAGCCAAGATGAGTATTTTTTAAGATCACCCTCTCTTTCAGGCACCTGCCTGAGCTTCTCCAAGCCATGGACTGTTCAGAATACGATTTTGTAGCTGTTGCACAGCTTGGGGAACTGCTAAAATCTTATTTGGAACAGGCTCTGAATCACTGCAAAACTTGCAGGCCCAGTTTGGTCCAAGTACTCCTCAAAGGACAATAAGTTGTCAGGCTGATGCCAAACAGCTTTTGGCCATTACTGACAGGAGTGCGATGTGAGTTTATGAGCTCAGGGGATGAAGCACAGCATTTCATTTTGCTTGTGCAGTACATCTCTCTCTTTAATTTTATAATACAGTGATGGCTTTGTACCACATTTGTGGCCAGGGAGAACCTCACAGTAGTGGTAGAGGTGGAACCTGACAAGCTTTTTCTGTGTGGGTCCCCACCACTTAAGCTGAGACCAGTTTTCTTCAGCAGCTGGCAAACAGGGATGTGGTGTGATGTGGTTTAGTCCAGGCTACACTTGAAGTACATATTTATTTCAGACTGAGTTTGTTTGGGGAGAGAAAGGTAACCTCCACTCATTCTGGAGAGGGATGACATTTCAGAGCTGGAGGAAGGGTGTCTTAGATAAACTACAGGTCAGGAGTACTTCAGGAGGGGTTCAGCAGCTAGTACAAAGCTGCCATCTATCCACTTTAGATTGCCATTGTGCTTCTGGTAGAGGTGCTGGATGATGGATCAATACAACAATACAACAATAATATTATGAAGAAAAGATAAAAAAAGCCCTACTAAAATTATTAGGCACTGACAGTCTTGTATCAGATTGTGTCTTACTCGGTGCTGCCCTGGCCCAGTCCATTGTGCTGCAGAGTGTTCTTGAACCGCTGCTGTTTCTTCTTTTCATCCCTCCTGTCTCCTTTCCTCTCTCCCCAAGCAGAGAAATGCCTGGGGCTGGCCATGCACCCACCCAGTACTTTCCATCCAGCACTGTTCACCAGTAAATTGCTGGTGTGAGCTGGTGTGCAGGGAGGGTCAGTGTGTGTCTGCAGGTCTCTGGAGGATGATGGGTGAAGAAGCAGTTTGTGTTCTCACAGTTTTGGGCCCTTGGAAAAGTGTGAGAGGAGAAGCATGGTGAAAAAAAAAAGCTACACTTTACTTTCCATCTACCATCATAGAGCAGTATCTCTGAGGAGAGCTATTGTGACACTTTTTTTGTAATTATCATGAAAGCTGGAAGTGGTAGTGACTGCCACTATGTGGGAGTAATGGTGGTGCATCACAGCAGACAACATTTTTCAGATAATCACTTCACTTTGTGTGAGCAATGTCTGACAGGAGCCTCAGGGACTGATCCATGCCTCACAAGATGTCCCACAAGGAGAGGACACCACTGAATTCCTTCACAGGTCTTTGTGCTGACAGGCTTCTATTGCATTTAATTTTCATTAGCTTTGAATAAATCTTCGTGGTAAACAGCATTTCAGCCAGGAACCCGTACATGACACTGTCTCTTTGTCCCTATCCACTTGTGTTTTCCCTTGCTCTTGAGTGGGACATAATTTATACTGTACAAATGTGTGGTTCATGTTTATGAAGCAAATGCCAAGTGATGTGGAGGAGAACAAGCATGTGAATAACACAGAGGCACTTTGTAATTGCCTTTGCTGGCACTCCAACAAGCAAAACTTCTGTAAATGGAACAGATTTGGGGACAGACATTTAGCATCAACTCAAAAGAGACCTTTTCTGCCTGTCTCTCACAGTGCTGCTTCTCTTGTTTCTCCTTTGTGCTTGCTGGGTCTCTTTTTCTCTCTAATGTGTGTGTCTCTCTCTCTTTCTCCTTTTTTTGTTAACTGGCTTTTCTAAACTTGTCCAATTCAGGCTTTTGTCAAGGAAACATTCAGGACTGTGTAAATGGGATCTGGTTTCAGCATATTGCACACAGCCTGGAGTAGCTTTTGAGACCACATAATCACTTAACCTTTTTTAAACAGAAAGAGAAAGAAAGAAAGGCTGAAAGATCCAAAGAAGTGTAGCTTTACCTGTAGTTTAGTATGTATTTGGGCAACCGTGTGCGAGGAGTGAATGCAGAATTCCACACAGACCCATGGGAGTCACAGTGGGAGGAAAACCAGAAAAGTTAAAGACCTGCCTTTTTTTGGGCAGAAAGAGTTTCTGTCTTAAAATGTCCTTACTGAGCAGGGATGCCAGCAAGTCCTTCTGAGAGTTCAGTCATTAACTTGACTTTTCAATCTGCTGGGGAAGTGTGACTGTCCTGGCTCCAACTTGCCCTTAGATATGTTAGTCCCAGCTCAGGAACCCTGTCCATGAGGATCTCCCCTCTACTTAGACCTGGAATTCCTGGTCTCACAGTAAATTACTGCCATCTTACAGAGTAACTGTTCAGACCCGTTGCATGGCTGATTCCTGACCTCTCCATGAGCCTTGCAGACATTTTCTGAATTTCCACAGTGACAGCCCTTATCAGCACGTCTCCCTTGGCTCAGATGAAAATTTGGGATGTTGTTGCCCACAGTGTGCAGCTCTGACAGGGCTCATTGTCAGGGAGGGAGATTGTGTGTGCTGTGAGGGGGCCTCCTGCAGCAGACCCCAAAGACCCCAGCAATTCAGGCACCACGACCTGTGGAGGGGGTCAGTATGTCACACTTGCTGCTCAGCTGTCACGGCAAGACTTCCAGTGCCGGAGTTACTCCGGTTCATTGGATTACACATGAAAGCCTCTGCATGGAGAGCAAAGCATTTCTGAGCAGGAGTTTGAAATAACATGAAATGGCTGGGACCCAAAATGACAGCCAAGGGGGGCAAGAGAAGGCTGTGGAGACAGATGGTTCCCCCTACAGAAAAGAACTCTGTGGAGAGGGTTTTGCTGGAGGGTGTCCTCTTCCAGAGGGAGGGACGTTAGCCAAGGCTGCAGGGGGGTGAGGGCTGAGGGGTGTGCTCACAAACCTCAGAGGGCAATGGCTACCATTCCCCAGTGCTTGGAGACAGGAAGCTGCAGACCAGCCTCTTCCATTCAGGAAAGCTCCACTATAATGCACATCCCAGAGCTTCTGGCCCTCAGCCCTGGGCAGCAGGGCTGGCTGTCAAGTAGGAAGCTCCACTAGGCCATCCTGTAGCTAGCCAGGGAATCCCTAGAAGTGCTTAAAAAGCATGTAGATGTGCTGCTTAGGGACATGGTTTAGTGGTGGAGCTGGCAGTGTTAGATTAACAGTTGAACTCAATGATCTTAGAGGTTTTTTCCAACTTTTACAGTTCTGTGACAGACTTGTTAGAAGTGCCCCTGGACTGGCATAGTTAAAGTAACTGTGAGAAATTTGTTATTACTTTTAAATTCTTCATTAAATTTCAGATTTTGTCAGGTGAGGGCTTTGCATTTCTCTTAAGTTTCTTGTCCCTGCACTCTTAGAAATACTGGTGATTTCTTTGCTAAGATAAGATGACCCACACTTCTATCCACCAGCAGCTATTGCTTCAGATTCCCGAGTTTTGGGATGGACTGGCATGGGGTATCCTCCAATAACAAGCTCATAAAGTTTTATTGGGTCTTTCCATTTCTTTGTTCACTTCTTTGGACCATTCAACATGAATGTTTTGTAAATTGGAGCTGAATGAATTGCATACATTTGAGTTCAGACCAATGTACAAAAGTCTGTCACACTTCTAAGACTTTTCTATGTATGTAAAAGATGCTGACTCTTCTTAAGTCCCTATAAAGCCACTGAGAACTAAGAGGCAAAACATCTTCAGGAAATTAAGCTTCATGTGACAAGCAAAAAATTGAGAAAATGGTCAGCGTGACAGGAATCTGAGTTTTTTCCTTTGGTCGTGGCCAAGGAGTTTGTGGAATATGGTAACAATTACAGTGTGATTATGGGGCCGCATTTTGCCTTCAGCTGCAATAGCGTGATTTTGGTATTATTTTGTGAGATGGTCTGGTGCAATTGCCTTACAGACACAGAAATTCTGTGACTGTGCTGTGCAGATTAGTGCAGTGGCCAGAGCAGTCCAACTGACATTCAAATGCATTGGGCTGGGTGGTGAATCCCTTCTAAGGAAAACAGTTTGAGCTGATATGAGGGAGAGTGATGCACTGGTACGTATGGGGCTGCCTCTCAAGCAAATCTGATCAAAACCTTAAAAAGTTTCCTTCTTTTCTCATGTCCTGTGCTCATCACAGTCCATTCTGATGCCTTTTGCAGCCCGGCCCAGGTTCACTCAGCCTGCCAAGATGAGACGGAGAGTGATCGCCCGCCCCGTGGGCAGCTCCATCCGCCTCAAGTGCGTGGCCAGCGGCAACCCCAGGCCTGACATCACGTGGCTGAAGGACAACAAGCCCCTCACTCCCCAGGAGATTGGGGAGAACAAGAAGAAGAAGTGGACGTTGAACCTGAAGAACCTGAAGCCAGAGGACAGTGGGAAGTACACCTGCCGGGTGTTCAACAAAGTTGGAGAAATCAACGCGACCTACAAAGTCGAAGTGATCCGTAAGTGCAGCTCTGGGAGGGAGAGCAGAGTGGGGATAATGGGGCTGGCTCAGTCAGGACAGTGTAGGGTGGCAAGGGTGCAGCGTTGATGGCTGGACATGGAAATGGGGAAGTGCTAAAAACATTAGAAAAAAACACTGCTGAAACTCTAGAATGAACCTGAGACCTGGGCAAGACAGAATAGCAAGAAGACAATTTAGGAGCTGAAATGAGGACAGGTACTTGGGAAATAATCATCTCCACAGGCACCTCCATGGTGAAAGTCATGCCCAATTCAGTCTTCCACAAGAGAATCAATTCAAGGACAGACAGAGGACTAACAGAGAAAGTCCTTTCAAGTACCATGGGAGAGGGGGTGAAATATCTAGGATAGCCCAGATTAGTATGTCAGAATGGGTGAAACCAGTCAATTTGAAATTTAGTCGAGAAGTTTCCCAAGGGAAACTTGAAAAACAAGAAATCTTATTATTAGAGTGACTAGCCACACAAGGCTTTAGGGCCAGATTCTAAAACACATTTGGCCTCTGAAGGTCCAGGCAGGTAGAAATGAATTACCAAAAAAACCAAACCAAACCTCAGAAACATCCACTAGGATTCTGTCTGTATCTTTAGATGCCTACATAGCTTTAAAGATTCAATCCTCGGAAGATGAGCTGTGGGGGATTACCCTTCATTGTGGCAAGGTAAATTGCTCATCTTACTAGATAGCTATTCTGAGTCTTGCTCTCTAATCTTCTGTTTCCCCTATTATTGCTGAGGATAATTATACTCAAATCCTTCCTAAGTTTACCAGAGAAGAGCTCTTATTTTTAAATCATTGTGCTTTGCCAATGACATCATCATAAGTTGTCATGGAAATGATTACAGAGTAGCCAACTCAAGAAAGAGAAGATGAGCTGAGTGGAGGGAAGATTGAATAGCCTTCATTAGTGAGGAGCAGGGGCATGGAGAGCTATTTCCAGCCCCTTGGAAAGCATGTTGTTTGTCTGTGCATACATTTTAGCATGAGAAAGTTTATCCCAGTGTGAAAGATTGTTCTTAAAGGTAAAGATCTGTTTTCTGATAAGTCCTTTCCCTAGAATCACAGGAATTAAAAGCACATGTGGGAAGCTCTGTTGGGCTCTGAAGGCACAAACCTGCTGGACATCTGGGATTGATAAAGATGCAGCTGTGTGGAGACAGTAAAAACATGTGTTTACACTAAAACCAGGAGCAGAGGCAGGGAAATGAATCAAGCCCCATCCTAATGGCAGCTGTGGCATTTTCACTTCATCAAAACCAGACAGCACCAGGAACAAACCCCTTTCTGTGTCCCTGTTTATCTTGGTTTTTATCAACTTAAAGATGTATGTAACCTTTGTTTTCATTAGCTTTTGCTGGCTAGGAGTGAAAACAGTAACCAAAGCTGGAATCAGAGTCAAGGAGATAAGGGCATTAAGTAGTTTTCAGACATCTTTCTATTTTTAACATCATTCTGTGGAGCATTACAGGTTTTATTCAATTTCCTCTGTTTTTTTCCTCCCCCTGAGCCTCTACTCCTAAGTCCTGCTTATCTGAGTCTCAGTCTCCCCGGCTGTGATTGCTGCTCACAGTCCAAAGGCAAAGCCTACAGAGACTACTGTGGCATTTTTGTTTCCTAAGCACATCTTTAGAGCCCTCAATATTGAAAGTATCCCGAGTTTTTGAAAGAGGGTCCATTGTTCCTTCCTTTCACTCCAAAGCCAGTGCTGGTGGGAGCTGTTTTGTTACATGCTCAATCCAACAGTGTTTGCCATCAAAAGGAGTTGATGATTGCCAGCAGTTACCACCCACTGTGATACCATAATTTCTCCTGTGCCTAGGATAGAGGTTTGCAGTACCTCCTTGCCTGGAAACTGTGACTGATTTATCTGATCCTAACACTAAAAAGATCCCAACATTCCTCAGAATGAGGCATACATATTTCCTTTCACTTTATGTGGTGTTGACACAACCTTAGACTTATGATCATGCTGGAAAGGATGGTCTTGCAACTAACCCAAATATAAGGGCTCAGAGGAAAACCATCCTTTTCTCCAGGTCTGATGCAGGTAGAAAACAACTTCCTTGTTATAAACAGGAAGATTCAGGCTGAGCATGAGAACAGACTTGTTGAAGCCTCAGACAATGGAGGAGTTGTTTGGAGAGACTGGAGAACATCCACCATTGGAGGCTTTGGCAAGAGGCTGGCAAAACGTGCATCAGGAGAGGTTTGCAGAAATCTCAGCTTGCTTTGGGGCAGGGAGTTGGAGTAGACTCTGATTTTGCATCCCTCCTACACTTCCCTGTGTTTGTGCAAATGCAAGCTACTGAGGTTTGCAAACACCTTTGCCCATGGAGCTCCTTGTGTTTCTGTGCAGAGAGGACGAGGTCCAAGCCCATCCTGACAGGGACACACCCCGTCAACACCACGGTGGACTACGGTGGGACCACATCCTTCCAGTGCAAAGTGCGCAGCGACGTCAAACCCGTCATCCAGTGGCTGAAGAGGGTGGAGTACGGCACGGAGAGCAAGTACAACTCCACCATCGATGTCGGGGGGCAGAAGTTCGTGGTGCTGCCCACGGGGGAGGTCTGGTCCCGCCCAGACGGTTCCTACCTGAACAAACTGATGATTACTCGAGCCAAGGAGGAGGATGCAGGGATGTACATTTGCCTCGGGGCAAACACCATGGGCTACAGCTTCCGGAGTGCTTTTCTCACAGTCCTGCCAGGTGAGTTGTGACATTTCCCCCCTCTGTTGTCAGTCGTCTGTGTCATGGAATTTATTAATTCAACTGTTGCTCATTGGCTCCCTGGCCATCTGTGCTGATTTAGGCTAGCCCAGTTCTGATAAGAATGAATGGGGTACTGAATCAGCCCTGATTTAAATCAGTCCCTGTTGAAATCCTGTTGATGGTATTTCCTTTTCTCCCTTTGTGAGGAATAACCACAGAATTACAGAATGGGTTGGGTTGGAAGGGACCACTGTTGGTCATCTGGTCCAACTTCCCTGCTCAAGCAGAGTTAATCCAGAGCATGTAGCACAGGGTTGTGTCAGGATGTCAGAATATCTCCAGTGAGGAAGACTCCACACCCTGTCTGGGCAATCTGTTCAGTGCTCAGTCACTGCACAGTAAAGGAGTCCTTCCTCATGTTCAGGTAAGATTCATGGGCATCAGTTTTTGCCCTTTCTTTGTCTCCTATTGCTCAGCATCATGGAGCAGAGCCTGGTCCATGCTCTGACACCTCCCTGCAGACACTTATAGACATTGTTGAGGCCCCTCTCAGTCATCCAGCTGACATAAATTGAATTATCTACTCCTGTATGAGAGAGGAGCAAGCTGGGAAAAGATACTACAGTTGCAGATACTAAATCACTTCAGTGATAGGCTGCAGGATGGGAGAGGGGAACTGAATAACAGCACAGTTTGCAACCTCATTCCCTAAAATTCCTCTTTTCTCTTGCCCTTGTTTATATTGCTTTTACTGGTAAAAGGAAACAGTGATACAGGCCCATAAAATGAGGGAAGAATAAAAACTGTCTGGGTCACAAAGAAATTAAATGAATGAGTGTGAAAACCAGAATGATTGATTAGTTAAGTTTTTATCCAGTGGTCCCCTGGGGCCCTGTACACAGCTGCTGCCTTCCCTCCCCAGGCCTCAGAGCTGGTGGCCACATCCAGCAGAGACTCTATCATTTGTGTTTGAGACCCACCATCCTTGCTTGGTCATTTGCTCCTTTGTCTGCTGCTTATGCAGTTCTACCCTGATAAACATTTTGGATTCAGGACTACACTCTAACTGAAAGGCCTGTAAATACCAAAGAAAAAGCAGCATGGGTGGGATATAACTCAAAGCCTCTGGGAGTTTCTGATCTATGAGAGTCTGATCCAGCTCCCACTGAAATCAGGGGGAGACTTTCTGTGGATTTAAATGGGACTGCAGTGAGGCCTCATGCCAGAACCAGAGCCTGCAGGGCTGTTGATATTGGCAGTGACAGAAAAGGAGAACCCAGCTTGCCCTAAGATGCAAAGATGTGGTTGTAAAGCCATGAGTTAAAAAAAGACCATTTTGCTTGTAAATCTACGAGATTTGACATTGACAGCTCTGAGGAACACGGATGAATATCAAAACACTTTCTTTTCAGCCCAGCATAGGATTTCTGCCAACCAGCATGAAGACTTCTGTTTTCATGGTCAGCTGATGGGTCAGCTCTGATCATGTCATGTTTTTAACAGGGGGCTGGACCAGACTCTCCTTCCAGCCTATATTATCCTGTAATTTCCAGAGTTGGTGAATCAAAATTTCATCTATTAAGGTCAAAGTATAGGTCCTCCTAACTTCAAAGAGACCACATGGTACATATTTAACATTTCAAACTACCCATAGGATTATTTGTCAAGGAGAGAAAAAGACATTAGTGTCTTAAAAAAGTTTAGCTTGAAAATAAAGTGATAGATATTTGAATATAACATATTGAATGATTAAGACAGCCTGTGGTTTTGGAAGTTTTCTGGGTGTTTCCCTGCAAGCTGAATTCTGTGCCTGGGTATGTTTCAGGGCATTTGATATTCAAGCTGGTAGCTATCTAGACAAGGATTTTCACAGCTAGAGTTCTACCCAAGGACTCCTTTTGGGTCTATAATTCAGGAGATCAGGCTGAAAAACTGGAATGGCTATCCAGGGATAGCCACTGACTGCTAACTGCAGAGAGATAAAGGAGGAGGTAGTTGTGAAAGATGATGTCTAAAGCGTCTTATCTCCTCCAGCAGCTGAATTTACTGCCCTTGAAAGCCAGCAGCAGCTCCAAAGAGACTGGTGGGGTAGAGCCCATTTGGTGTAGGAAGCTGGGGACACATTTCATTGCTGAAAGAACTTTCAGTTCTCCATCGCTTGGGAACCAAGGAAGGGCCACCAGCTCCCCTACATTTTTCCCATCCTTCAGCCTTCCTCCCAACAACATAAGTCAAAACACCTCCAAAACCCCACATTCATTCTCCCTGCCATGGTGGAGCACTGCTGGGCAGCTCCAGGATTGCTAGACAGGATTTCCTGAAGCCCTTGTAGGCAGAACTACACCTGGCAGAGGTTGGTGGGCAGCATGCTGTGGCTCTGTGGCAACCTGATTGTGCCTCCTGGGCTGGTGACAATGAGTTTTACTGACATGTCCTGTGCTGTGTCCTTCAGTCGGCAGCGAAGCCCATTCTGTCACAGAGTGGGAGCGTTAGGAAACTCTCTCAGGCTGGCTCTAGTGTGCGAGAGTTATAAAATCCCCCAAAGACTCCCCTCCTGACCCCTAAACCAGAGAAAATGAGTTGCTTGTCCTTCCAGGAGCACTGAACAGCAAAGCAGTTACCAAACATGTGCTGGGTTGATTTCTCCCTCGTTTCTTGGTCTGGCAGAGTTGCCAGACAGTCTGTACAACAGCCAGCCCAAGTGCGACATCTGTTTCCAATCCACTCTGCCTGCATTTGATTAACTCTTTCTGTCTCTCCCGTGCCACCATGCCCAGATCCCAAGCCTCCCAGCGCACCTGTGCCCCCATCCTCGGCCGGCAGCCTGCCCTGGCCCGTGATCATCGGCATCCCGGCCGGAGCTGTCTTCATCTTCGGGACCATCCTGCTGTGGCTGTGCCAGTCCAAGAAGAAGCCCTGCTCGCCCCCGGCCGCTGCCCCCGCGCACCGCCCGCCGCCCCGCGACCGGCTCTGCGTCCCGCAGCTCCCCGACAAAGACTGCATCTCCTCCATGAACTACGAGGAGTACGTGGCCCAGCAGCAGCATTTACTGTCCCAGGGGCCCGCCCTGGCCCCTGCCATGGCCTCCAAAATGTACCCAAAGATTTACACGGACATCCACACCCACACCCACTCGCACGTGGAAGGCAAAGTCCACCAGCACCAGCACATTCAGTACCAGTGCTAAGGGTTGGCCCCGTGTACAGTGGCTCGTTTGGGCTTTTCCTCGTGGTACCTCAGCAGAGACTGCTCCGAGTCAGCTCAGCACTGCCAGCAACAGGCAAAGCAGACAGAAAAGGTTATATATGTAATTTTAAATATATATATATACATATATATATAATTGTATATGCGTGTGTGTATGTGTGTATATATATATATGTGTATATATCTATATCTATCTATATAAATATATATATAATAGAGAAAGACACAGAGAGAAAAGAGATTTTTTTTTTAATTATTGCAATCAGGATGTAGCCGAGGAATAATGAAGGAACTCCAATGCACAGCAGAGAGGCAGCTGTCTCCAGCAGCAGAGCCTTCCTGGATATTTAAATCAAAGTGGCTGCAAGTGAGATGGGACACAGGGATGTGAACCACCACCTCCTTCCTTGTGTTACTGAAGGGAGCAGCTAGAGCAAGAGGTGTGTGTGGTACTTTTCTGGCTGGGCATGGATGCCGGCTGGGCATCACTTGTTTGGTGGGAAACCCCCAGACCTCTCCTGCTCTGAGTGACTCAAGCTCTAACTTACTTGAGGTTTAGTGCCAAAGCACCAGGAGGCATAACCCATTCATCTCTTCTAGGGAAAGAAAATAACACAAGAGGGTCTGAAAACAATAATTTCTGTTCACAAGGTGAAATGCCACGTGCTTCTCAGTTGTGGTCAGCACAATCAGCTAACCAAGCTGGTTGGTTCAGTTTCTGCAAGGTGAAGGCATCTTGTTTCTCATGGGATGTTCTGCAGATCAGCTCCGCTCCTCTGGTCGTAGGACTCAGTGCCACTGCCAGGAAAAAGGAAAGAAGGAAAGAGGAACATTGTACAGAACACCTTTATATTTATATTTAAGAAATAAAAATAATAATAATAATAATAATTAATAATAATAATAATAATAATTGAACTGCTGATGTGAAGAAAGCAAAACACACTGTCCTTCTCCGATGGCTTAGAGTGACAAGCTACTGGATTTTCTGCATCAATGCAAAATACGTGAAAGCAATAGAAAAAGCAGGAAGAAGCAAAGAGAGTGAAATAATCTTGTAGGAAAAAATTGCATTTGAGAAATATCCACCTAGGTTGTATGTGGTGTCCCCTCCCCTCAGATATCACTTCATAAGTGATAAAACATTGCAGTTCAAACAACAGTAAAAACAGAAAGAAGAGAAAATAAATAAGGACCATATTAAATACCTATATGGACTGGAAATGAATCCAATTGCAAAATATAAAACCTTTGTAATTCTATATAGAGTTTAAACAGAAGTCATGTATATTTAATTTATTTTGTTAAACAAGAAAAAAATTGTATGATATTTTCCTCAAAACAGGCATTTCTATATGTATTTTTGATCAAAGAAAATAAAGATTTTTTTTTTCAGGTTCTGTAGATGCCATGCTCAGAACACACTTGATGTAGCTTGTGACCAACTGTGCTTCTCCTAACCTGGAGGCCACCTGTCTCTGTGCCTTTTCACACTAGCCAGGTGTCATCTCCTGCCACCTCAGGTGCTGCTGCCATCCTGTCCATCAAAAACTGCCCTTTTCCACTGTCTGTATTCTGACTGTGGGGGTCTGCAGTGGCCAGATCACTTCTCATGGACCCCAGCTATCTTCAGCAGCAGAGCTTTTCTCTCACAGGGAAAGCTGTTTCACTGTGCATTTCTGGGGGGTGTGGGGAGGATGATTCATTAGTTTTTTAAGCCCAGACCTGCAGTGGTTTGTTGGTTTGGGGTTTTTTAAAAGAAAATTTTGTAAATCAAAGTATAACAATTTGTGAGGCTGTAGAAGGAACTTTGGCCTCAGGGTGCTTGGAAGGGGAAATCATGAAATGTAGGTGAAACACTTAATTTGTAACTGCAGCTGCTTTGGGAGCCAGTGGAGGGTGAGCTGGGCACAATGAGGAGAGAACACAGGAGCTGCTCCCCTTCAGGGGGGCTGAACCTCCCTTCTGCTGCACACCATGGAGAGGCACCCAGCTCTTCAGGGGCCAACATTTTCTTTGGAGAAGGCAGGTTCAGCAATGAAGCAACTGTTTCTCTTATTTCCATTTAGAGTTTGATGGTTTAAAAAAAAAAAAAAAAGAAAATTTGAAACATACAAACATGCTAATTTTTAAGTTTGGAATTACTTCCTTCTCGAGTCTGTTCCATGAAAGAGATTGTCACCAAACCAGCTGCTCCATTTAAAAGTGAAACACTTTATTTAATTTGAAACAAAGCTGTGCTTTAGGCTTTGCTTTTCTCTGAACATTTGTGGAGGTATTTGCTCTGTTTTGACCCGCAGTGATTTTTTGTGGTGGTTTGTTTGAATCACCAGCAAACCAAACAGTTCCCTGTTTGCTCAGCCGTGGTGCTGTGAGATGGGGCCCCTATTCAGTGAAACACGTCAGCTCCTGCTTTCTTCACCAATACATTCTGCTCCAAAAATTCCCTTTCTTGCCTTGGGAGTAGGTTATCCATGTAATATCCCCTAGAGGAAGATCATCCTTCATGATGGTCCTCCTGTAGAGGTTGTAATAAAGCAACCCATTGATAACTAGTATTTTTCAGCAGAAGGGTTCAACACAAATTTATGAAATCCCTAAAATTCAGATTAAGGATATCTTTATATGCATCCTCTCAGCTTCAGGGAGAGCTGAGAGCAGCTTAAGCGTGAGCACTGATATAAGGCATGGATATGAGACATGATTTAGGCAGGAGTTCTTAATGGCTGAAGTATAGTGAGTCATTTAATTTTAAAAAATAAATTAAAAAGCCTCTATACACTAAGGGCATTGCCTTTATTTCAAGGAGACAGTTAAGTGTATGTTTCCATGAGAGATACTAAAGTCTACATTTCATATCTTGTGCCTGTGGGAAGCTACTTGCTACCACCATAGTATGTCCCAAACTCCTGCACACTCCATCAGCATTTAGGGGCATGGCAAAGGGCAGGATTCCCCTGGGATCCCGTGGCCCTCTCTGCTCTCTGGGCCAGTGTTGTAGCAAGGAGACACTTCTGAGCCATGGTGTGTGAGCAGCACTGACACCAGCTTCAGAGGTGGAGGTGAGGTCTGTGGGGTTCAGCCCTAAGCAAACCCTGAGGGATTTTCTGATGGCACCAGTTCAAGTGGCAGCTCTGTCTGCGAGCCTCAGAGAGGGTTGGTGGGTGGAGAGAAGCACTCCTGCATTTCCCACACAGCACAGAATTCCAGGCTGTGTGTAGCACTCTCCACCAGTGCCTTCTGCCCTTTGTGACCCAGCTCCCTAGTGCTGTATCATGCAGGCAAAAACTTCACATTTTGTCAGATGGCTCAAGTGGAAGGAGTGGCTTCTTCCTGCCCTTCAAAGATAAATCTCTAGTGCTGCTGACAGAGCTCTCCAAAGGCAAATGTTGCATTAAACTACCCCACGTGGACGATGCATCAGCTCAGGGCAGCTGCAGCTCTCGGCTGTGGCACTGAGAAGGCAGCTCTGGTTTTGGATGCACCATGAGAGATGCTAAAAAGGTTTTGATTTGCAGAAAGCATGGGGATTTCATCCTGCCTTGGCTATCTGCTCCATCTTGACCACCAGAAATGGTGTAAGATATCTCCCAGGGAAATACCATCACATGCCCTGTTTAGGAGGGGCTGTGTTTTTTGTCTGGGCCTTGCACTGGCTTGCTGTGCCTGGGTGGATTTCACATTTTTGAGGAATTATTTTTCCTTCATAATGTACCTCTAAGACCTTTTCTGAGTCACTCTGTCCCAAGCCCTACTGCATGGCATTGAATTTTAGGGCTTGATTGTGCCTTGCATATATTGCAAAGTCTTCCATAGTTTAAATAAATTCAACCAGGCCACACTTGTATATGAATATGTTTTTATTCAGTGGGAAAAGATTTGGATGCATCTTCATTCCTAAATAGAGGGTGTTCAAAGAAAACCATTGTTTTGTTTGTGGTAACTGACCCTAAGTTGAACAGAGAAGATTTTTCATTTTATGTATTTGTATACATATGCATATAGGCATATAGATGTACATGCCAGGCTGTGATACAGAAGGCAGTTGTACTTTTAAAGTCGTGGAGCTTCAAAGATCAAAGGAATTTTAGCCTTAAAGCTCACTATCTTTGTTAATTTTATTTGCATTACAGATCAAACATGGCTTTGCCTACCGATGTGCGTGGCATTTTTTAAGTTTGTATGGACAATCTTTTTGTGGTCGGTCCCTTTCGAACTGAAAACTTATCAGACATTGAAGATAAAAAGTGTTCTGTGGTTTTCATTTGGTGAAAAATACAATAACTGAACACATCAAAGGAGACAGAATGGCACAGTGTGTCTGTGGCTTTGTAATAAAAGTTGCAGAAAAAACGGAATAAAAGCCTGGAATTGTCTTAATGTGTTTTAGAGTTCTGTGTTCTGAAGGGAAGTGTGGCTCTGTGTGGGTGTGTGTTTGTTAGCACACATCAGGAGTGTGTGCTGGCAGGGCAAACAGATAATATTGTGAAGTTACCTGTGTGCCACAGCTTAGTCTTTTATTTTGTGTGGGTTCTGTGAATCAAGCAGGGGCTTTATTTTAATTATTTGGGAAAGGTTTCTGGGTTTTAGTGAAAAAGCGCAGTTTTTAATCTGTTCACCTCTAGAGCCAAATGCTATAAATGCACTAGAAGCCAAATTTTAATTAGCAAGATGAAATCTTGGAGTACCTGGAGTGGACCAGGGATTTCAAGGTCAAGTTCAGCACCTCCACCTCTTTTGAAGCAAACCTGTGAGTGTCTCACTACTCACTCCAGAGGTAGTAAATGTCCAAGCTGTGACACCTTAAATTCAGAAAAGCTGGCCCTCACCCAAACTTCATCTTGACCTGACCTAGGCCTCTGACCTAAAAATCCTTGTGTAGAAATTGCATACTTGGGGTAGGAAAGAGGAAATATTTCTCTGTTGACTCCATTTCTGTGGCTGTCTGAAACTCTTGAGAGGTTTGAAATATTGGAATAAAGACCCGGGGAAGATGCAGAGATGGGGAAACTCTGGGAGGTGGTCAAATATTAAAGTGGAATTTATAATAACTTTCCTACCTGGGCAGCACCTCTGCCTATATGAGGAACTTTGAGCATACTCAGGACTCCAAAGTGCTCAAAGCTGATTATTAACATGGAATCACTGGAAAAGATCCTTGCAATCATGGAATTATTACCCATACAGAGTTTGTTCCAGCTCTCGGAGATGCCAGTGGGAAAAAAAATCTGTGCAATGTCCAGTGGGAAATCCAATCAGACACATGGAGCCATTCCCAGGTTTTTACATCTTTTCTCTGGCTGGCCCATTGGCAGAAAAAGATGGGACAGAAATTAATGGCCCCAGTATGAAGTCAGACACAGATAAATGGGAAATGCACACACTTTGGAAAGACCTATCAAAGGAAGAGGTAGACACTGCATCTCTCAAAATCTTCAAGGCTGGGTGCTTTGCAGACAGCATTTGGCTAAATGCAAGATTTTGGGAATGTTACTGGGATAAAGGGACTCATGGAGCCCAGATGAGGTCATCTAGTGGTGCCTTCTGGCCCTAAGGAAGTGCAGTTGAGCTGCAGAGAAAAAGAGATGCCAGAGCACATCCCTGCACCTGACTGTGCTGCTTGCAGCGAACACCGTGGCTGCATGAGTGACCTCAGGGCAACCATGGGCACAGGGCTGCACAGCCAGGCTGCAAACCCAGCTCCAGCTGCCTCCAGGCAGGATGATCCCAGCACTTCCCAGCTTAGTGCTCCAGTCATTACATTCTTTACACAAAGTGGGGCTCTGCACCCACATTTACGGCTGCTTTGTGCAAACGGGCACGTCCCCAGTGTGTACTCACACCCCTCCATTGTAGGGTCTGCCTTTCAAATGCACTGGCAAGGCCTGGGGCTGCCATCCAATGTGTTGGGGTGCTTTGCAGTCTGTCATTCTGCATGTCCTTTGATGACCAGTTGAGGGAACAAGGTGGTTTAGTCTGGAGAAGAGGAGGTTGATTTGAGGGGACCTCATTGCTCTCCACAACTGCTTGAAAGGAAGCTGTAGTGAGGTGAAGGTTGAGAGGATGAGAGGAAATGGCCTTAAACTGCAACAGTGGAAGTTCAGATGAGATAATTGGAATGCATTTTGCAGTGAAAGAGTGGTTAGCCATTGGAGTAAGTTTTCCAGGGAGGGAATGGAGTCACTGTTTCAGGAAATGTTCAAGAGATGACTGGATGTGGCACTTAGGGAGATGGTTTAGGAGTGATTATGGTGGTGCTGGTTTGACAGTGGGACTGGATGAACTTGAGGTTCTCTTGCAACCCTGATGATCCTGTAAATGCAGAGAGCACCAACACACAGAGCCAAACTGGTGAGAAGAATTCAAGACCACCAACCAATTACTATCTTCTAGTTACATATTGCCGTTTAAATCTTTAAATCTCAAACTAGATATAAAGAAAAAATTCTTTTATGATGAGCATGGTGAAACACCAGGTTGCCCAGAGAGATGGTGGATGCCCCTTCCCTGGAAACATTCAAGGCCAAGTTGGTCACATCTCTGAGCAACCTGATCTAGTTGAAGATGTCCCTGCCTATTGCAGGGAGTGGGGCTAGATGATTCTTAGAGGTCCTTCCAACCCACTCCATGTCGTGAATCTATGATCCAAATGTGCTGGGATGGGTTAGGGTCATCCAAATGTGCATCCAGGCCACCTGCCAGGTCAGTTCTGTATTCTGGACCTGGCAGAAAATGCTGCTAGGTAGGGAGCTGTAGGCATAGACTTTCTCTTCACCTTGTCTTACCAGCAGAGCATTTCTTTGCCCAAGATTCTCAGCTTTTAAAACTTTGCTACAAGCATAAAAAACCACGAGTAAGTCTCAGCACCAAAAGTGTGGATTACTGTAGTTGGAAATAGGAAGTATTAGCTGATAAAACCACATTTAAAATACTGGTGTTATATTGACTGTTAGGTAGAACCTATGTATATATATATATATTATCTGTGGAGTGGAGTCTGGAGAAAAGAGAATGCCCATTTTACATTTTGTTTAGCCAAGGCACTTTTGTGTGTGTTTACCAGCTTCAGGTCTTTGCAATCAATATATGGAGCTATGACCTTTATTTATCCTCATTTTAGCTTATGCATTCTTTTTCTATCTTTCTTTGTTTCTTTCTTTCTTTCTTTTCTTTCTTTCTTTCTTTCTTTCTCTCTTTCTCTCTTTCTCTCTTGCTTTCTCTCATCCTCTCTTTCTCTTTCTCTCTTCCTCTCTTCCTCTCTTCCTCTCTTTCTTTCTTCTCTCTTTCTTTCCTTCTTTCTCTCTTTCTCTCTTTTGCTTTCTGCCAGTCTGCTGTAATTAGGATTTAACATAGCTTCCAATATGCATGGACATCAGTAAAGCAATGAATATTTTTTTCCCGTTTTCACTAACCAAATCCAGTCCAAAGTGCTATTTCTATCTGAGCTGATCTATGCTTTAGTGAAAGCAGTAATAAATAACATTTTAGACCAGACTTCAAAATGCCTTTTTCCTTTGATCTGAGTAATTAAAGTCAAACTGCTGTTCCTGAGCATTTTCTGAGTGAATTACAAGAGTTACACTGTTCTTCATTTGTATCTTATTAAGCATTATGTGTTATTGATGCTGTTCAAACAATTAGCGCCTAAATATGCCCACATTCTCATAAAGAGGCAGTAGCAGTGTTAATATTAATGCTCTGGTAAACAGTTTGCTCCCATCCAGAGTCCACCACCATGCCTGAATGCCATTTAATATCAATCAGGACTTTACTGATGCCCTTCTGAAGTTGTTCTCTTCCGCAATCTTTTAGCTGTGCAGCAAAGTGAGAAGTCAAAAAATAACATTAAGTAAAAATGGCATGTCTCTTAAGGCAGGATTTTTTCTAAGTTCATTGCAAGTTTTGGTTATAAAGAGGCGAGCGCTTCATGGTGATCGGTCATTTTGACGTTTTTATGGTGTTTTTATTACCCCTGGCTCATTTCCATACTAAAGAGAACATTTGTAACAATACTTGCTCGCTCTGTTATGATTAGGATTGCGCTTTGTTCGGCTGTTGCTGCGCCCAGTAATGCTCTTGGCACACGTCCTCACAGACCCTGCGGTGTATTTATTCAAAAGGAAGGAAAAAGAAGTGTCTACTAAAACAATAAACTACTACTGCTTGCGTTAACGTGGCCATAGCTTCCTTGTGCTGCAGACAATCAGTTAGAAAAGCTGTTGGGTAAACTTGCTCCTTCTTTGCTGACAAAATAAATATTCATGAAGCTTACAGACACTTGTTCCTGTGCTTTATTATTGGGTTGAAAACTGTGAAGAATTTTAAAGATAATGATTTAATCAGAGAGATAAGGGTGAAGGTCCAGATCCTGGAACCAATGGGAGCTCAGATCCGAAATACTAAGGAGGACAGTGTAAGGGCTTAAGGCAAACTTTGATGTGTTGCTTCAATATTAATGTTATCCTGCATGTAAGAACAGGTTCAACACGACACAATATTTATTTTGTTAATATTGAAAATTGAATACACTAATATATTCACTAATGCTGTCTAAGACAGGCGGTGAATGTGAAAAGAGGGGTCACGAATGGTAGGGAGGGGCAACTAAAAAAAGATAGGGAGTGGTGTAATGTCACCAGAGGTTTCCAGGGTCAAGTCAAGGCTTTGGCACTCCAGGTGTGTTAGATCCCAGGAGGCAGCTGGAGTACCTGTGGGGACTTCCTCAGAGCCAGGGCAAACTAGAGCACTCAGTGCCCACTGTTGCAATTTCTCTTGAGCCCATCACTGCAGAATGTCTTTCATTTAAAGTGTATTCATGTCTTGCTTGGCTTGCAAAGACAAGGAAGGATGTTTTAAAGTTTAGATTCATCTTTTTTCTTAAGTGACTTGGCGAAATTAGCAACAGAGTAATCATAAGCATCCTAAACAGGAAAGAGAAACTAGCACTTCCCAAGGGTGGTTTGGTTACTGGGTGGAGAAGAAGACCCCCCAATGTCGTTTCCTCTTCCACTAAAGCCAACCAGATAAGCTGAGTTTGTTACCCAGGTACTATCACACAAAAGGATCAACCTGGCTTTTACAATAAAATACAACATTGGAAAAAATACACAAATATGCAGCAAATTGGTGAAGTGCCCATTTATGTTACCTTTGCCAAAACCTGGTAAAGATGTCAGCAAATAGAGGTGACTTTCCTTATGCTGCTCTGTTGTGCAGCTTGGGAGGCTTCTGGTCTCCTCAGCTCTCCCTGTCTGTAGGAACAGGAACCAAAACAAGATGATGAGAGGATAGAAGAGTGCAGGGTGGGATCTCCTGCTGGTCCAAGACCCAGCTTTCATCACTCAGCTCCAGTGGCTGTTTGCTGGCCAAAGCCCTGGCCTGCAGGGGAACCCGGGCTGGCCTCTGCCATGGTTCAGTGAGAGCCAAGAGCTCTCCCACTTGACATCACAAGAGGAGTGTTTTGATGTTTATCTGAAACTCCCTTTCAAAAGTACATTTGTGGCAGAGGCTGCGTGTAAGGACAGGTTCAACCCGCTATCGTGAAGAAGTGATAAAACACTTTTCTCTCATTTTGGTTCTTAAGACCTAATACTCCCATATGCCAGAAAAGATTTGTAAGGGGCCATAAAGTCAGCACAGCTCTGTTTGCACTTGTTTTTTGGTTCCTTGACAGTGCTGCTGGGGCCTCTGTGCAAACATGACTCTGCAGTCAGCATTTAAAGTGCCAGTCCCTGCTGCATTTGATCTGATTTTCCCTCTCTGCTGTAATGAACCCAGAAACCAAAAACTGGAAAATCATATGGACAAATCAATGTTAAAATAGTACTTAGAAATAGCCTACTTATAAAATAATTTTATGATAAAATATGATATACATTGTGTAGGTAAATGACTCTCCATTTCCAGAGTATCTTCACACTACACATTTTTGACCACTAAAAATTTCTATATCCCTGTGAATCATAGCAATAATCACTCTCACTGTATAGAAAAGACATTGAAATACAGATAAATGAAAAGGTCATTACAGAGCAGGAAGAGTAGAAATCTGAGCACCAAATTAATGTCTGTTCAAAGCCATTCCTCATTATGTCAGCAGTGCTTGTTTTGGTACTGGGAAATCACAGGACATCTGTGGTCTCTTCTCCCGTGTAACAAGAGAAAGGCGTCCAGTTTCACAAGGGGAGGTTTAGATTCAATATTATGAAAAATTCTTCACAGAAAGGGTGGTCAGGCTTTGGAGCAGGCTGCCAAGGCAGTAGTGGATTTACCAACCCTGGTAGCCTAAAGACAAGTAGATGTGTCAGTTGGGGACATGGATTAGTGGTGGCCTTGGCAGTGCTGGATTAATGGTTGGACTCAATGATCTCAGAGTTCTTTAGCAATCTTAATAATTCTATGATTCTGTATTTTAGTGTCTTTCAGAGCATCAGGAGTAGCAAAGTAAGACTAAGGTCAATTATATCCCCAAACTAGAGCTGGTGGCAAAATGGGGATACTGGAAGCCCCACTGGGGAGGCTGTGTCTGAGTTCCAAGCTCAGTTTCTCAGTCAATGGAAGGCACAGCCACTTTGTTACTCTGTTCAGGGTCTTCACTTGTCCTTTTTTTTCTTCCAAAACACTGTCTAAAAGGTGAAGCTGTTTCCCCAGGTGCTGGATGAGGCAATCAGAGTGATTTGGGTTAAACTTGGCTTCATAGAAGTCACTGGGATTCTTATGCTGGACTTTCTGGGAGGCAAGTTCATTTCCTTTAAGCTGGCAGCCCTCTGACAACTGCTGTCATCAGCAATCTGGTATATAATTTTTTTCCTTTTATTTTCTGGACAAGTAGGTACAAGAGAAATGTGAGGGGGAATTTTTACCATCCTGGAGGAACTGTGCAAGATGTGTCAACACCAAACCTTTGTCCTATAGCTACTAGAGAAATTCAGTTGTGTGTGGTTCCAACTCATGCATGTCAAGCATTCAGAAGCTGCTGTCCAAGACCATGTGTTGTCCTTAAGAAAGCTGGGGGGAAGATCTTGATAAATCATTCACATTTCAACTAGCACTAAATGGATATTTTACCAAGCAGGTTCAAATTATTTATTAAACACTGTTAAGTCCCTCCAGGAGTATCAGGCAACAAATGATAGACAATATTTTGGCAGTAAAGAGAAGTGGTTGCTTCCAACAACTATGGATGACCAGGCTGTCCAGGAAACATGTTTGGATTGTTAATCTTGATAGTTTTTAATTGTTGAGATTGTGGTTGAAGATAGCAGTACAGGAGTATACCAGGTGTGGGTTTTTTCCTAACTATATGTTACATTTTGAATATTTGGCTACTCAGAGTTCTAAAAATGATCATGAAAAATATGAATCTCCAAAATCATCAGCTTGTGTGCCATTAAAAAGAATTTAATATAAAGATATGATCCTGATGTTTTTTTAATTTTACAGAAACCATGAAGAGAGTTTACAGAGACAAAACCTATTACTCCTGTATTTCGTGATGATGTTACAGCTATTTTATTCTGGTTATTATATTTGTCACCAGTGTTGGTCAATAAGGAAAGCCATTTTGTTGTTTCCAAGACTGTCAAATATTCGAGCTGTCCCCTGGTAGTATTTTTAATATTTTCAGTCAATGTCCCTAGGATATTTCACAGTATTTGGAACTCAGAAGCCAGATTTTTTTTTTAAATTTAACAGATTGAATGTGTAGCATTGGAGACATGTTTTGGTCTTTGCCTCTAGCAGTGCCTGTGCAGTGTGTAAGGAGGACTAGTCAATAATTCCCATTCTTCCAAGGCAAAATATCAAAACTGGAAGCGCCCAAATTCCGTGAGTCTGCCTGGGGCCTGCAGGCTGGAGTGCTCTCCTGTCCAATCTTTCTTTGAAAATTCAATCAGCGTTTCCTTTTCAAACACACCCAGAGGGTTTGACACCTTTGTATGTGATAATCAGGTGTTTGTAACTCTCGCCCAAGGTGTGAGAGAAGGGCTCTGTACCTTGCAGCCCTTGCAAATTTTCCATCCAAAGTCCTGTGAAGTGCTCTAAATCTTGACTTTCTGAGCACCCTCAGCCAGGCATCCTGAGGTTTTCCCTTGTGTGGGGATGAAAACAAATGCTGTGGACAGGCAGGGGAAGAAGGCAAGGGACTTTCAAAGCTGCAGGAGAGCTGTTCAGGTGACATCCCAGCCCCTCCACCTCCTTGCAGCCACTGTGGCTCCCTCTGGACCCACAGCAGGATTGTGTGGGGGTGGTTTGGAGATGGGGGCACTATTCCCTGGGGCAGGCTGTCAGATCTCTCAGTCATGCATCCTGGATCAAGAACCACGGCTGTGCCGCAAGGCTGGAAGAGATGGGCTGGAAATGGCTTTGTCTAACATATCTAAGGCAGGCATGCTGGGCAGGGAGCAAGTTGCCAGGACCCATATTTGGAAGTCTTTCATGGCCATCATCTGCCATCATCTCAAGCCAAGAATCATAAGCATTATAACAAGGAGATATACTTGAGCACAGAGGATTACAGTTTTCTCAAGGATTGTTGTCCTAAACCCCACAGTGGGTAGAGCTTAACATAGTTTATGATAATAACTGAGTATCACATTGCCCATAGCATCAAAAAATGACAGCAAAATTCAGCAGCAGGTGGGCAGCTTTAATTATATAGGCTCCAAAGGGAATAAACACTGGGATGGTTTTTACTGTCTGTCTGGTATGAGTCAGTCCACAATGACCCAACTGGTGCAATTTGGTGAGAATGAAGCATCTCGCCTGTATTTAACCATGCAAAGTTTCTTTTTCTTTTTTCCCCCGTCTCCCTGTGAGAGCAGAGAAAACAGGATTTGTAGGAGGAACTGGGGTATGTGTTACTGTCAGTGATTTGCACACATCTGAAACAGGGCTGAAACAGAGGAAGTACCCGAACAGCTGGGGCGGCAACAGATGTTCTCCAGACAGATCTGCCTCATGAAGATGTAGTGCAGTAATAGGTCATGTTACAGAAACAGAAAATTAAAAAGAGTGATTTTGCATGCATGAGCACTGGCTCCCCAGGCCTGGCAGTATGAGTGACACTGAACAGGGGAAGGCAGCTGGGACCCCTCTGAAGAGATCATTGTGTCCCTTGCCACCACAGCCTGTTTTTCCAACACAGAGATACCTCCAGCAGAAATAACCAGACTCCCAGTGCAGAAACTTTGGGGGAGGTGAATGCAAAATCCCCTCACAATTTCTGCAATTTAAGGGTGGGTTCTCAATTTCTTGGTATTTCTGCCTTAGGGCTTTTAGCCTCTTCCTCTGCCTCTCTTCCTAATAGTCACTGAGTGTGGATTTTCCTTTATACTGACCTAGAAAAGAGAATGGCTGCGGGAAATTTGCCAGGAATCCCTGGGCATTATTCCCTGTAGTCCTCAGACAGGATCAGCAGGACCTGTTGTGGTGAAACCAGGTGGTGATGTCCCAGCTGGGGCTCCAGTGCAGTCTCTGCCATCAGCCACACCAACCCAAAGCACCCGGGGAAGGTCCCAGAGTGTGGGCAGGGAGCACTGCCCTTGCCCTTGCAGTGTCTGCTGCTTGCATGCTACTGACTTCATCTAGGTAGAAATAGGAGATTTTAGGTGATCTTTGAGGCCAAGAGACACTATACCTTCCTTTCCTTCAGATGAAGAGAGTGTCCCCACCACCAGGTCATATGATTTCTTCAGAGCTTTCCAGTATTTTCCTTGAAACTGAGCTGTTTTGCATCCAGGAATACAATAGTGATGAGGTCAGATGGCAAACTGGGAGCACAGAGAGCAATATCTTGTACTGTTATTAATTTTTTTTTTTCCAAACTGGGCATCATTTATTTCCACAATGAGCAACATCATAAAAAAAGAAACTGGCCCTCTTCACTGTTTCCATTTGGGTACACAGAACAATTTTTTTACCTTCCTGTCTGGTTGCTCTATTTGAGGTGTCCTAAAGGTTTTCCTCATTTAATTATTTTCATTACAAAACTGAACATTGCCCTCTTACACTTAGTGCTTTCAATATGTAAAAATTTCTGATGTCTTTCACAGGTATCTTATTCAGCTTTGCCACTATGATGCTCTAAAAAAGCTCCATCAGTAAATGGGAATGGACTCAATGGGATATTAAATATATTTAAATAAACACATTAAGCAAGCATTAAGAAAAGTGAGCACTCTTCACTCGAGGAAATGAGACTGCAAGCACACAAGGGCCCCATAATGGCAATTTCATTACAAACAGGCTCCTGTACACATATTCACATGTTCCAGCCCTCTCTCCTAATATGAGAAAAGTGTGATCTGTCATGTCTTTGCATGATATCACTGCTCTGCTGGCACTGAAATATTGTATTTATTGCACTGTGAAGTGCTTGGGACCAAAAACATTGTGGCCCCGAGTGGAAGGGCCTCACTTTGTTGTGTCTCTCCAATTTCATCAGGTTCCCACAAAAACCCAGAGCCCACCAAATAGCCAAATGTCCTATTTACAAACACATGGGGCATCCACTGGGGACTTCTCAAAATATTTGAATCTCTTTAACCACCCATTTCTGAGAATAATTTAATTCAGCCTTTAGCACACCTCATGCTGTAGAACAGTGAATTTTACCACTGTACTCCAGGTACTGCTGGGAGCTGTAGCAGCCACTCTGGCACTGCAAAAGGCAGCATGGTCACCTCTTGCTGGGCAATTATGCAGACAAATCTAACAGAGCAATCCACAGGCATCCCACTTCCTGACAGTTGCTAATCAAAATCTTTATTGAAGGCTGATGAATTGAAACCACCTATACAAAATTCAGGGAATGATTTCTGAGGAAAGGAAAGAGTAACTGGGATTTCTTTTACACATGTTTTCTATATTGCACTCATAATTACTAATTGATTCCTCACTTGGGATTACAGGGTATTATTTTAAGCTTCAGAACATCAGTGACATGTAGGGATAGATTGATTGCAAATCTCTATTTTTCCTATTTCTGAATAGGGATTACTTTTAAAACCTGGATATTTTCCTTACCTGGGAGATTAGGGTAAGGTTACTATTCCAGGTGTCCTGTATTTCTGGTTCAGACCAGTCCCAAATTGCCATCTCTTTCTGTTCCTGACCACCTTTTAGCTTTCACACTTCCCTCCCGCTTTGGGATCATCTTTGCAATAGTGCCCAGGAAAGTGCCCTCCTTGCAAAGGAAAAGATATAGAGCTGAAAAGGCAAGCTGGATTTTAGAGATACATTTCAAATATTTTCCTGTTGCCCATGGGACCTTGCTGGTCCTGTGACCAGCCAAAATTACAGCAATGAAGAATGATCAACAACTAGGACAGGTCAAGTCACTGGGTTTCCTTATTGACCAATACTGGTCACAGGACTCCTGTGGGAACCTCAGCTTCTCCAGTGCCCAGAATTATGAGTGTCAGTCATGGCACTTCCATGAGCAGCACCTGCTCCCAGAGCACTTCACACAGCGTTACTCCTCCTCTACAACAGGGCAGGACTTTTGGGGCACAGCCTGGAGTTGTTGAGTCACATCTGATACCTGGGGAAATTTCCCTTGTTAGCTGTCCCATCAGATGTAGGGGCTCCATTTTGCCCCTACAGATCATTTTCTTTCTGACTGAGAACCTGGGACAATAAGAAGAAAAAGCTGTATTGTAGTTATCTGGGCAAAAGAAAGTTCAGGAGGGAAAGAAAACACTCAAGTAACCATATTCCTGAAAAGAGACTGACATCAGCTTTCTAGGAGTTTATGAGGGTGGCAGACAGCCTTGCCCACACTTCCAAGACCTCATAACCCTTAGGAAACTCAGCAGTCACGCCCATAATGAAGCTGAAGGTTTGAGTGACCAGTACCCTTGCTAAGCACCTCTCAAGAGAAGAGAACCAGCAAGGCACTAATCTTGCTTTTTTTTTCCTGTCGAAATCACTGTTTTCTCCTGACTGCTGCAGTGAAGCATGGCACAGAAGCTCAGGAACCCACACGCTGAATTCCTGGATAATTTACTGGGCTGCAAAGATGATACAGCCCAGAGTCCAAACCAAAAAAAAAAAAAAAAGGTGTGAAGAGAAATAGGGAGAGAGTGGGGGAAACACTTGAATCTTTTCTAAATCATCAACTTTGGCATGGTCTGGGATGCTTCAACTGGAAAATCTGCAGATGAGGGAGACACAAGAGGCTACTTCAGGAACTGAGAGGCCCTTTTAGGGTGAAGTGCTATGAATAAATGACCAAAGCCAGTGACAGTGGGAGAAATCAAAAGGAACCATAAGAGCATAAAAAGTAGGGAAAATTTGAGGTCAGTTGCTCTAGTTTAGTATAATTGCACCCTCTTCTTTGACCACTGCAAGAGCTAGAGCTTTCATGCTTGATTCTAAGCAGGAGATGTACAAAAAATCAAATTAATTTGGAGGAAGAGGAAGAAGCTGAGTTGAAAATGAGAGAATGGGTTGATAATTTCACTTAATCTACTCAATAATTTTCATTTACACCCTCCATGACCATTTTCCAATTGATAGGGGAGTATTTTCTTTTCATCTGTTTATGGAAAGAAACCTTCACAAGGGCTGGTTTGCTGTGAGAGAACCTCTGCCTGGAGAACTTGGCTCCACAAGTCAGTAAGAAATTTGTTCCCCATTCTGTGGGAAGTTTCAGTGATTTTGCTTTTCCTGTCCTGTAATAAATAAGAAGAAAAAGTAAAATTCTCCACGCCAAACTTCCCCCCTCCAATTTCAGATTGGTTCCACAGAAATTTTTAATCTGAAACATGTGGGACCAGTTTATTTCAATTCTGATGTTCAGAGATAAGGAAAACTCTTGAAAAGTGTAAATGTACTGCAATTTCAAAGGTACTTTAGAATAAAAAGAAATTCTTCATTTAAGAGAAAAAAAAAAGACACAGTTGAAAAGTGTGTATTTTAAAAATGTTTGGTCTGGAGATTATTCCTTCCCCAAATGTTCCTCCGAGCAGGTTGGATTCTGACAAAGCAGTTTCCAAGAAATGTGGCTTCTCTCATGCCAGTTTCCTGCTCTGTCTGGGAGATCCTCATTTCTGGATCCGTGTCTGAGACATTGCCCTTAGACCCGTGTGAAAGAAACTCACACTGAGCTTTCTTTATTCAAAATCTGTCCACTTTCATGGGCTGGGCAAGATGAACTGACTGGCAAGAGGGATTTTTTTTTTTTTTTTTTGCTAGATGGTCAGGCAACATATGTGAGCTGATGGGCAACTTTTCAGTGACTTCATGCTCTTCTCCCACTCTGTTTTTTTCTTTTAAAGTATTGTTGGAGAGCTGGAATAAACAATCTAACATCTAAAGGTGTAAATATATCAACCATAAGTATATCAACCAGACACACTCAGTCATAACCTGGAGCAGCAGGCAGTCTGGTATATCCAAAATATAAAGCACCAGGTATTCTGGAGACTGGGAGAAGATCCAAAACTGAGTTAACAGGGCATTCAGATTAGAATAAAAGAGACCTTATTTGAGGGGTTATAAATTCACTGAAATATGTTCCATGTATAGAAGGAACAAGAGGTCACAGAAGTGGCCAGTTTGGCTTACACAAGGCACCGAGGGCAAAGTGCTGGCAGAACACAGTCGGGATGATGCCAAAGAAATCAAATGTAGCTTGCTTCAGCTTAGGGAGGCCAAGGGACCAATAACACAAAGAGATGCAATTATAACTTGGTCAGTCCCCTGACGCCAGTGTGTTGCTGGAGCTGGAGCTGAAGCTTTTCCATCCAAAATAGGGGCCATTGTGTATTTCACCACATAAAGCTGCCTCCCCCACTCTGAGCTGGAGCTTGGGTTTTCTTCGGGCCACAGATGGGAGGAGCATGTGAGAAATGAAGGGCATGTTCCATGGGCTATTGCAGAGAGACCTTCCCCTCTCCCTGCCCTCCTCACCACACCAAACCCCCTCCCCTCTGCAGGAAGAACCCTTAATTACAGCAGAAGATAAAATGATCCAGCTGTAAGATGGTCTTCAGCACAGGGTGTGGACATTGGAGGGGGTCTCTCATGTCAGAGAGGTGTAGGTTACTATTTGGGGCAGGAGAGTTTTGCTCAAGACACTTCATTTCTAGTATTTCTTGAGGGAAGGGAGAGGAATTACTGACCTGATTAATGTTTAGATTAACAAAAAAAACCTCTCCAGCTGTTAATCCCACATGAAATATATCACCTTCAGCATTTTAAATTTTTCTTTAATAGAGGCACTAGGCTGAGCTCAGAGTGCCAAGAGAGATGGGGTTTGTGAACTACCTTCTTCAGGAATTGCCTAAGAAGGACTTAGGAGCAGTGTCTAATACTAATCCTTAAAGCCTTCTCGTTAATCTAGTACCATTCATACATGCATTTAGTCTTTGGCTCTAATCAACATAGCCCTGCAGGGTCTGGCTTTCCTATCTCTGCATGTTAAGTAACAACACAGGGCTTTATAAATCCTGTCAGAGTTTGGCTGTGTGTTGGTTTAATCTCCCTGGATTGCTGTTTCTAAATATTTATGTTACCTGAGATTTTGTTTCAAACTTAATAATCGGCACTGCTATAGCCCAGTTAGCAACAAAATCAGCCTTTGATATGCACAATGCTTAGAGAAGAGAATAATCTTGAGTGTTTGGAAGGTACTTTGCCCATAGCAATGCATAAACATGCTAGTGTGGAGTTTTGTGCATGTAGAAATAAATAATTTTTGTTATAACTTCTGAAAAGTTAATCTGAAACACAGTTTCCTGTGCAAAAATTGAAGGGAGTCTTATCACCCACACAACCATAGCCATAACTCTGTAGGCTATCTGACTATATTTGAGTGTATTTTCAGAGAAATGTCTCATTTAATATTGTTTTCCTTCTCCTGTCTGTCTGCTGTTCTTCCCATTTCCCTGATAACAGTCACTATTAATAGATTTGTTATTAAGTCACCACTTGGCAGCTCCAGTTCATGGTGTTAATTGAGAGAGGCATATCTGAGACATGTGGAGTGCTTTGTTCAGCTTCAGACCCTACAGCCCAAGTAATGTGTACTCCAGACACATGAGAGCCAAATCACAGGAGAGAAAACATGGGAAAATCACTCACAGGAGGTTTTCAAGTTGAGATAGGTGAATCAGGCCTTGATCTGAGCTTTCATAGACACAACTTTTTGTTTATTGCCTTTAAGAGAAATTAATAGACTCATAGAGTCATTAACGTTGGGGAAGACTTCTAAGATCATCAAGTCCAACCATTAACCTAATACTGCCAAGGCCAGCCCTAAACCATGTCCCCAGGTGCCACATCCATGTGGTTTTTGAACATTTACAAGGATGACTTCTTCACTGCTTCCCAGGGCAGCCTGTTCCAGTGCTTGACAATCCTTCCTCTGAGTAAATTTTTACTAAATTTTACCTAACCTAAACCTCCCCCAGTGCAGCTTGAGGCCAGTTATATTCCTGATTTACACTCAATTCAGATTAGACCTTAATAGGCTATACCTTAATAAGGCATTTAAGGACTGACAACAAAGGAATAATTAAAACCTTCCTGGATGTCTCTTCCAAGACTTTTCTGTGATTAAAAGTGTGTGGAGATGAGGCTGAGCACCTTGGGCTGTAACCTAATGAGTTCCAGCTTTGTTCATGGCATTGGAAAGCTGATGAGTAACAAAAGCTTCTTCTGAAACCTCTGATACACAGAGCAGACAGAACTGTCCTGAATTTACGCAACATTTAAATAAATGTTCTTAGCACACCACACACAAACCTGATGAGAAGAGTTTTTATTTCTATTTCTCCCCAAGGCATTTCTACAAGAATTCTTGTAAGTCCATTTTAGAAATAAGAGCTAAATACCACCTCTTCTCCCTTAACCTCCCAGACCTCACCCAGCCAACACCATCCTTTTCAGTCTTTCTCTAGAAGGACCTTGTCTTCTGAAGATATCTATTAATTAATTTTGACTTAAATGGGATCCTGGGCTACTGGCAGTGTTTTCTACCATGCTGATTGCCGTCAGTCTCCATGGATCTGTCCTGAACCCATGGCAGGAAGGAATTTGCACTGCCAGCACCCTCCTGCTGCTTGTCCATCCCCTTGTCTTGTGGATGAGCTCTGCTGTGAAACGCTCCAGACCCACCAACATGTGCTTCTCATCAGCAGCAAGGGAAGCTGGGGCTCCTAGGGTCACACTGGATGAGGTAACTGTTTTAATCAACAAGTCCCTGAACACAAGAGAGATGCAGCTGCCTGGCCCATACAGTTGTACAGCTCGTGGGAGAACAGCAATTAGCTTGCTGAAACACTAATGAAGAGGTAAAATTGTTGAAGCAATACACAGAGCAAGGTATAAATGAACTGGTGCTGAGGAGCAAGGGGGATATGGAAGAGGAACCTGACTCATTCATGGCCACTCAGCTTAGGGTGGTGAGTTGTCCACAAGTTCAGGTCAGAGCCAGAGAGGGAGAAGAGACTGACCAGGAGTCACCAGGACTGACCAAGGGCTCCTACATGTGGATGTAGACCTTGGTGCTGGCCTGTCTGATGCTTTGCTGTGGGTTATTAACACAGTTCTTACATAGATGAGGGCTTTGGCTTATTAAAGTGTCCCAAGAGGATGCTTCATACCACTAATTAATCTCTTCTCACTCCTCATGTCTCACTTCATTCTGCTTTATGATTCCCCATTGGCCTCTGACTCTGGAAATCTCATTACCACAAACATCATCTCCTGCTCCCTTCAACACTCACATTATTACAGACCCCAACTGTTCCTGTAAGGGAAGGAATGGCTCCACATGAACCTTCTCCTGGGCCTCCCCAGGCATTTTAAGCTGTTCAATTATTTGCCCATCAATTACATGAATTAGTCGTAGCAGTGAAATCAGGACCCACTGTCTGAGGTGCAAATGAGGCAAATAAACATCAGTCCTCTCCCCAGAGAATTCACAATCCACCTGCATGTGCAACACGGGCTCTCCAGGGCCTCTTGCCGGAAAAATATCCTTAAAATGGTATAAAAATTAACCACTCATTGAAAGAAAAATGATCCTAAGCAGCACAGAAACACAAGGAAGGGTGGTAGCTTGGAAGTCCATGAAGAGTTTCTGTCTCTTCAGTTTGTTCGTAAGTTTTTTTTTGTTTTTTTTTTTTTCATTCTAGCAAGATCTAAGATCTGAGATGATGTGTATTTTAGAAAACATTACCGAACATCTGGTTGTTAACTGGATATTGTAGGGGTCATCCTGCAGTATCCCCAGAATCCCCTCTGGGACACATGTTGCACACTCTAAGAACGAGGACTGAATCAACAAACCTCTTTGTATGGACACCTAAAGTGTAACTCACTGGGAAACTGCTCTAACTTCTTAAAACCAGAGGCTAAGTGGGTTGTCTTCCCTCTAACCCTGGCCAGCTCCTCAGTGCTGGTGACAGCCACCACAGGCAGAGGGGATATTTTAGTGTCCCCTTTGTTCTCTTGCTATCACTAATGGGTTGCCCATAGTCTACTCACCACAGGTGTGGTAACTCACTTCTTGGTTGTCTTGCAGGAGCTGAGCTTCAGTCCCTGTTGAGTTGCAGAGCTTCTGAGCTTTGATCAGGGCTTCCTATACATTGTGTCAATACTTCAATTAAATGACCTCACACTGACCAACAAAATATCATCTGTTCCCCTTCTCCCCCAGGTGTCCTGAGGTGTGTGCTCAAAACCAGAAACAGCCAGGCTGAGAAACTTTGGTTTTACTGAAGTTCATCTCTGCTTAATTCAGTGAGGCTCCAGCAGTGATGAATTCTGACCTTTACATGAAATCCACGGCAGAGCAAGCAAGAGTGTCTCTGTATTCTAATTTAAATTTTACACTCAATGGATACACATGCATTTTAAACCCACCTTTTTAATCCTTGCAGCTGAACCATTCAGCTGTTGTGTTGCCACTGAGAATTCAGGCGAGATGTTTGACAGAGGGTGAAGGAGCTGCTCTGCATCATTAGGGAAGGCAGAGGTATGGGATGAGAGTCTGTGACCTCTGAGAAACAACCTGCACTGAATGCATCAAACAGTAAAATGTTGCCGGGAAGGAAGAGGATTAAATCCTTTAAACTGAGCTTGAAACCACATATGCCTAGAAGTAGAGAAATTCCTTCCTATCTTGTTTTCTCCCTGTATAATTAGTCTTCAAATAGGCTTTCTGGTGTGAGTGCACTGTCCCAATCTAAGGAAACAAATGGAATGATGTAACTGGTTTCTTTCAGTTCCCACTTCAGTGCAACTTCACAATACCCTTGGACTTCAGGGGATTAAGTTCCTGTCTTGGCTGTGGTCCAGTTACTGGTCATTGCTATTTGTTGATTACCCTAGCATTCCAGAAAACATTTTATCCCCTTCATTAACTCACAATTGACCAATCACATAAATCAGGTTAAGGACTAGTGGACATGTCTACAAAGAAAAGAGAGATTCTAAGAAAGGCCGATTGAAGAACAGGTTGAATCTGATTTTGTCTTAAGATCTCTATTCTTGAAATTGCAAACAATGACCCCTGCAAAAAAAGAACATTAATTCAACCTACCACTCTTTTGTTCACACTTCGAAAAGATGAAAATAAAAGCATTGTTTATCTAAGACAGGCCTCCACCTTCTTAAAGATACATGACTCATTTCCATCATCACGTTTAAAAACAAATTTTTTGCAGATGCAACGTGTGAATGTGTGAATATGTGGGTGTATAATTATGTCTGTTGTGGACTCACCGTGTCACCAGTGCACAGGTGTGCTGCTGTGAGGACAGCTGGACACTGGGGACACACTGATGTCCTGTTGTACTCGGGGATCACTGCATGAGCCTTCATTCAGTAAGATCAGGAGAAGCCCTGACACTGATTTCACTAAGAAGGAGACTGAGTCCTGTGTGAAATCAGCTTGCCATCTTTACAGGTGATGGAAGACAGCTTTGATGCTGTGACCTCCTCCTTGAACCCAAGGACCCTCAAACCTCCTCTGAGGTGACACTAAGGGCTGCAGTTTTGCATCCTGCCCTTCCCTCTTCGCTTGCAACCCTGTAGCCATAGAACAGTGAAGCAATTCCTCCTGCCTTTCATTGGTGTTTGAAACAGATATTTTTCTTGGTTTCACTTGGGGGAGAATGTTTCCAAGAATGTAACTGGATGGGTTTTAAACTGTACACTTTGCCACGGGCCGCTCTCCAAGCTCCCATGTACATACGACCAACATGTCTGCAGGCAGGACCAGTGAATGCTGCCTGATGATGGGTGATTGCTCTGGCCACATCCTCTCCCTCCAAGGCCTGGGTTGCTGTGGGCTTCTGGAGGAAAGGAAAAATATGTGGTTCCGTCTTCTGAAGTGGGTGGGGTATGATTTTCTGTAGTAAAGCATATGTGTTATTTTTGCGTCCAAAAGCTGCTCTACCTAAGGGATTTGGACCCTACAAGAAGACAGACATTCTTGTTGCCATAGTCTCTTCTTCAGGGAAGAGAAATTTAAGCTAACTAACCAGTACAGGACTCATTTTCTTTATTCCTGAGGGAGACGGGAGCCAGCATGGAGGTAAGCATAGAATAATGGAATATGTTGAGTTGGAAAGGACATCTCTGCACGTCTCTTGGGGCCCATGGCTGCAGCTCATCTACCACCTGAAGAAACAGATCCAGTGCTCATATCACCTCCATGTCTGGCTGCAGTGACAGGGGATCTGGCAGGCCTTGTTTGTGCAAGAGATGCTGAGCAATGAACCATTTCTTTGGTTGGGGTGCAGGGGAAAATGTATAACCCAAAGGTTATGAAGGCTCCAGAGAAGAGCATAGAGGCCATGGCTCTGTCAAAGATTTTTTGAGAAACATCATTGGTCATGGAGTAATGTGAAACTGCATGGTGGGATGTAGGACATGATAGCTTCATCCTCCTCCTTGGTCCAGTAGGGGCCCATTCAAAGGGAGGGCAGAAAACTCTCCAGTGCTAGCAGCCCCAAAGCCTTTAGACATCCCACATTGCCTTTGGCCACATTACCAGGTAAAATTGGGTCACCTACCAGAAGTTTTTGG
>QUSF01000005.1:41690424-41763988 GCA_003676055.1 Chloebia gouldiae | reverse complement strand
TGGAGGAAAACAGATGATGTAGAAGCACCACTGATTTATACAGTGGCATAAAAGCATCAGTGTGACAATATTTATGTAGTTACAATGTTTTGAGATGTGCCAGGGAAAAATTCAAAATAATATAATGAAGAGACTATTCAGGGTCTAAATTTACAGCAACGGCCCTGACATCAGTAGGATTTAAGTCCATCCTTTCAGTATCAATGGACAAAGCCCAGATTTATGCCTTGTAATTCCTCCTCATATTGGGACAGGAAAAGATGGAAGTCAGCATGAATTAAGTGCAGAAGTTCTAAGGAATGGAAGTGGTCCCTTGCTTGAGATTCATTTAACTTAGTACATAGACAGTGATTTAAAATCCCAAATACCATTTGGCATCCATCTGGTGACTAGATGATGCCTAAGTAAGAGCAGTTTTTTACCCATTACTTTTAAGCAGTCTTCCTGGCAAAAGGACAATGGCAGATTGTGCTGCTATTGCATTTGCACCAGATTTTCGCTAAGTGCAGATTTATGTTTATTTAATCACCGTTACTGGTTTATAAGTTATGCCTTATTTCTTTAAACAGTATGATTTCCCACCCCCCCAAAAAAATCTGAGTAAAGGATTTATGATGGAAAATCCATAAAACGTCCCTTTTGTTCCACCTAATTGAATTTCACCTCCCGTTACCATTACCTTATTCCTGTTCACAGGACAGAGAATGAAAAGCTTTGGCAAGTTTTTGGGTGAGTATGTCCAAGAAGTTAGAAATCTTGGCCTTTCTTCTGGAAGGTATTGTGTAAGGCAGACATCATGGACATATCCCTGTGTTTCTCCCCTTTCTTTCTGTGTCATCCCTATAGTGCACCTGAAATTATAGCATAGCTGCCTTCAAGTGTTCTGTAGGGTAGAGTTCCTCAAACCTACATTAACTCAAAAAGCTTTCCTAAGTCTGATTGGCATTTAAATCTTTAAGAAATGGTTCAGACAGCACTGGCAGCCCTTAGCCTTACATTCCCTGGATCTTTGGTTCAGGAGGGATTTCAGCCATGGCAATAACCTGGCAGCATCACATTGAAGCTTTGTGTTGTGCCTTTCCTGTCTCATGTCACTGTATGCAGCAATATTTCAGTGACTTCACTCTCATGAATTTCCATTATTTCCTGCCTGAAAATGACCAGTTTCCTTTGTGTTTTTGTTTTTAACCCTGCTCTACCTATTCTTAACAAAGAAGTGATCTTTGTGTAGTAATGAACTAGCCAGTCTAGATATTAAACTTTCTTCTGGAAAGAACTTGCTGCTCGGAGAGGTCAAAGGCTCACAGCTGCCAACAGAAATATGATTTAACAAGCAGAAGGCATTTTGGAAAAGAAGTATCTGTGCTCTTGACTCCACTCCACAAAATGAATAGGAAACTCCCTGCAGTCCTAAGTGCAAAAGTGAGATGCTCCAGCCCTGGCTCAGCTGCTGTCTGTGTGTGCAGCTGAAGTCTGGGGACATGATTTTTGTGGGGACCTGGATGTGTGAATGACCTCGGATTTCACCTCATGGTACGTTTCACAGCGGTCAAGACATAGAGAGGCACCATCACAGGGAAGGAGGGGTCCTTTACATGAATATTACTTGTGCCTAAGGACACTAGAAGACTGAGAAGCTGGGATAGATCTATTTTGAGCTCTTTGGCACATTTTGTGAGAAGTTAAGGATGGTTTGCTGGGCATCAAAGTGTCTGTGTGTCTATATATATACACATATATATATACACACATATATATAAGAAGTGGTCTCTGAGCACAACCAGCTAAACTTGGAACATGCTGGCCAAGACATCTCACCTACAGCTAAATCCTGCCAGCCTGCACACAACAGGCATTTCTCTGGCTGTTTCACCAGCAAGGTCTGCACCCACTGGTGTTTAGGCACCTGTTAGGACCAGCATTTTACAAAGCACAGCCAGCAGGCACAACACTGAAGGAAGATTTCTCTGGGAAGAGGAGTTCTTGTCATCAACTACTTAAGAGTTATGAGGTCACCTCGGTGGCTTCCACCTCATATCACTCTTCCAGAGAAAACAATGATAAAATAATTTTGCTGGATTAAAAGCACAACTTTGTAAGGTATAAATGAGGTTAGATCCCCTCTGCAGACATTAGACTTGGCAAAAGTCTGACTCATCTCAGAGGTAAGGGCATTCTTATGGATCCAATTAGAGAAAAAACACTACCTGGCAAGAAAGAACAAAACCTATAATACTTCTGACTATACAATGGCAGCTGGAATAAAATTTTCCCATATGGGAACATATGAGCTCAATGTGTAAGGAGAAACTGGGCTTGTCAGACTTAATTAGAGTGAGGGAAATGGCCTATGGTCAGAAACTGCACACATTGTCCACTCCTGGCTCCTGGGGCTGAGCCAGACTCAGAAGTCTGTGGGACAGCACCCTGCACCACAGTCCCAGAGACAGGAGTTCACACCAAGGGCTTCTCGCTGCTGGTGGTGAGAAAAATGTGTGCTTTCATTAAAATGTTGTCTCGTGCTGGTGACAGAACGATAGAGGCTCCACCAGAGAGTCTCAAAGTGCACTCTAAATAGCTGTTAGTGATGGGATAGGGGCCAGCATGTTCCAGCAAAGTGTGCACAGGCTGGAGGCTGGTTTGGACTGCGAGAGGGCCATCGCGGGTAATACATCAGATCCGTCCACCTGAAGTACATAAATAGATGTAATTACATCAGCATCCAAGTGCCTCACAGCACTCCTCTAAGCTAGAGATTTCCTGTTATTCCCAATTTATGTAGAAGCCTGGGGGACAAGGAGACTATAGGGTTTCAGTGGGATCCAGACGTTCAGTTACCCTTCCAAGCCCTACCCTTGGGGACGTGTGTATCATCGTGCAGGAATGGCCTCTGAAGGGCTGCCAGCCGCCTGTCCATGGGGCGCTCGAGCTGGACCCGCTGCGGTCATTTGGGCGCCGGAGCTCACACAGGGCTTGGAAGCTGCTTGGCAGTGTGGAAATAGGTGCAGATTTCCTGGGAGAGCGAAGTGGGTGAGGGGGCTGTAGCACCCTCACTGGCACCATGCACTGGGTCCAACATGCTCCTGCTCTCCTGAGCAAGGACCTTGGATCTTGAGGGATTGTTTCCCCAGTGGCAACTTCCCAGGGGATGTCAAAACAGTTTTCTTTTCCTTCAGCTTTTGCTGAACTAAGAAAATCAACTTGAAATATAATCATGGCGTGCTGTGAAAGGTTTAGAGAGAAAAGCAGCAAAATTACCAGCCTGAAGTGGTGCAAATATATTCGAGATGATTCCAAGGAAAGAAGACTTATCTCATTGACATCTAATTGGTTTTACCAAAATAAAAATTTCCTTTGTGAACACAGATAAGCCATTTTATCTGATTCTTGGTAGTCAGTTACAGGATAATATTATTATTTTGCTTTTATCCATATGATGTTTTTATATTTTATGCTTCCCAGGACAGAAGTTGTCCTGAAGAGTGACCACTGACCTCAGCTGAGGTCTCTGAGTGTTACAAATACAAGGGCAGATCACTGCATGCCTTCTTCAGCATCAAGCCAAAAATTACTTGTCTTACAAACTCAAGATCTTCTCTTCTGGGAAAAAAATCATTTGGGCAAGGGGAAAGAGACGTCCATAAAGCCCTCAGTCTTCAAATTAAGCACGTTCTCCCATTTTATACAAAGGGAAATGAATATACCTGAAAGGAACATAATAAAATCCCCACTTTTTGTTGGCATGGTTACTCTGTTGTGCTCCCATGTGAAAGGGCACCATGTACCCTACTAAAGATCAGGAAGGGCGGTGTCCCTTGGCTCTCTTCTTGAGGCAAATGTACAAGTGGTGTCTTGGGCTCAGATGTATGTCATCCTTTGAAATTTGATTTGTCCCCTGGTCCTGTTGCCTGTTATGCAGTGGGTGGGACCATCATGGTGATGCCCCCATTGGTGACTGAATGTATTTCAGGAATGTTCTGTAATACAACCTGGCTCATTGTTGACAGCCAGAACTTTCCAGGCCCCTTTTCATCTCCTTGGCTCCCTCATTTATTAGGAGGGCACTAATCAAACAGGCGTACCTAGAGGGCAAAGATGTACCACTACACCAAGATGCAAGGTTCAGGCAGAGCAGGAGAAGGCCTTTCCTGGGGAAGAGATCTCTTGCCCCCATGTGCAGGCTGTCCTTATACATCCACCCTTGCCTGGTATATTACCCAAGGGCAAAGATCTGACCAACTTCTAAGCAGGCAGTGTGCCATCGTGACAGATGGGCACAAAAGGGGCAGCCAAGAAGCCATGTATGTGCATCCAGTGTGTTTAGGGGTTGGGTTCCCAGCCAGGAACTTCAGAGCAGCTGTCCACCCTCAGTTTACGTGCCTGTAGTTTAGGGGGATCTTCCACCACTAATCCAGCTTCAGAGATGGTTTAACTTTCAAAAATTAAAAATAGCATTCATTGCCCCATATGGAGAGCGAGTCTTGACCCATTTGCATCAAGGGTTGGTGTGGGTGAATGGGGAGGGGGCAGCATCAAAGAATGGGAGGGTGGGGAACTGCCTCAACCTCCATTTGTCTTTTTGTTGGGATCTGCTGTGGGATTGTTAGGAATGCCTCCACACACCAGTCAGACCTGGCCAGGGTGCCCAAGGCAGGATTTGGTCTCTGCTGGGAGAGAGCAGAGAGGACTGGATTCTTCTACCCTATTTATCTCAGTCCTATAAATCCATGCTACCCTGTGTCAGCAATGGCTAGACCTAATTGTTCAAAATTGTCATTTTAAAGCCCTGCAGTTAAAACTGAGTCCTCATCACAAATATCTAACATCTGGGTGTCAGATTCTGCCACTGACAGATGCCTCAACCAGGCCCTTATTCTCTGTTGGTCTTGCAGAGGTGCAGATGCGACTCTTCACAGGGATAGAATAATATTTTCCCTGACTCTAATTATCAAATGTTCAGGTGTATTTGGAGGTTCAGAGCTAGAACTAATAAAGGATCTAAACTGAAAAATATCAGACACTTAGATGCTCAGCCTGAGATGCTTAACTTCTAGAAAGAGACCCAGACCTGTGATTTGGGGGTTTTAGCCCATGCACTTCACAGACCACTTAAGAAAACGTGTGAACATATGGGGAGCCCTCCTAATTAAACCCAAAGAAAGGCTAAATATGGGTCTGTGTTTGTAATTTTTCACCTCCTGAAATGTGGGGTAGTGATAGCCCAGCAACTGAAACATCTTAATTAAGTGTTCATCTAAAGTCTAGAGATCCTTACATGTCAATCTGTATGACATTCATATGTGGAAAAAGTCACCAGAGCCCAAGATATAAGCTTTTTATTCTCCTGTAAAAGATTATTCTCCAGGCACTGGGATATCAGGGGAAGCCAGCTGTACCTTTGCATCTCCACTGGTCTGAGTAGGAACTTGCCACTGGACCTCTGCTCACACCAGTGGCTCACCCCAGAACCTAGGTTTCAGTTTGACTAAGTCACTTGGTAGAAAGACTGTTGTTACAAATGCAGCTGATAGTATCAGTCAAAATGTTTAGGGGAAAACTTTAGGGTTGCATCTGAAGTACTCGGTGCACCTAAATTTTTTCACATAAAGACACCTGAACACCTGTGTTCTTTTTGGAGTCTGGATGCTCAAATGCACTCTGATGCTAACAGGATTTCAACTTGGAAATCTTACTGGGCATCTTACACTATGACAGATGTTACAAAGAAAAAATTACTATAAATTTGAATCTCATATGAGAGATACACAGAAAAATGTTGACACACATTGTGATATCTTCCAGGGGCCCCTGTGCACACCTCAGTGTTCTGTAGCCTTTGCAGCTTACAAAGAGACCTTTTGGTTTTCCCAGTGTGGTTATCACAGCCATGGAAACCAGCACACTCAATCCTGGTATTTGACTTCTCCTAAATCACTGGTTTCAACCCATTGTCTATGAATAGCTGGTGTTTGTAGGTGTATTTTCCCTGTTTACTGAAGGGAGAGGGCACTTAGTAGTTTTACCTCTTTTTTGTTTTACCTCTTTGCAAAATAATTCTACACCATATTCAAACCTTAACATCTTTGGGGTTCCCGAGTGATAATAGAGATGATAATTTGCCCTGTTTGTCTCAGGTGGTGACTTTCTTCTAATTCCCTTCTCATAATCTCAGCACATTTCATTCATCATCTGCAAACACTCTGTACTACAATGTAAACCAGGGAAAATAATTTCTGGAAATTCAGACCTGGAAATGGCATTATTAACACTGAAACAATAAGCAGAATTGTAAGAAAGGGGACATAACAAATAAATATAAATTTTGCAGAGTTATTGGAATAGATTAACAAGAGCAAGATTCTGGTAGAGAGTTAGTAACCCGGGAATGCAGAGCTCTGACAGCACAGGATTTACCCAGTCTCCAGCTGCTGTCTAGGGAATTGCCTGATTTGTGATCTTCATTAGGAATCTTATGGCATGTGAAATTCTTCTTAAGCACAGGACTCATGGAGTTAAAAAAAACAAGTCAAGAGTAAAAATGAGTATGACGTAAAGATGAGGGATATGCACTGTAAAGGTTCTCAATTACAGAAGGTAGCAATTGGTTAACAGTTTAATGGTTGGACTCAAAGATCTTAGAGGTCCTTTCTAACCTTAATGATTCTATGATTCTGTGATATGACAGAACTTTATTTGAAGCAAGGAAGGATGTTTACCCTCCTCTTCCTCATATTCAGCTTTTACCATCTTGCTGGCTGACTGGATTTCTTCCCCCTTCATGGGAACAGAGCCCCTTCACCAGAAGCAACCCCGCATTGGCAGGGTGGTTAGGGCTGCTTTCAGGAGGAATTAAGACTGTGTAATTTGGGAGCAGCATGGGAAAAATCAGGGTTATTCTCCACCCAGGCTGGAGCAGGGATGTCTGCAACACCAGCCTGTCCTGCATCCTCTGGTTCCTGCTGGCAACTTGGCCATGCTGGTGTCTGCATCCCCTAGCAATTCCCAGCCTTGGCATGTGGAGCACTCAGTGTTGGTGGATAAAGAAAAGGCCTCTGTAATAAGTGAGCAGAATAAGGCTTTGCTTTCAAGAAGTTTCTGAACTCACCCTATTCCCCAGTCACTATAATGTTCCAGCAAATACTTTGTGAGACAGTTTTCACACTGCTTCTAGGAACACACAGAATATTCAACCAAAATGTCATGTGTTGTCTCTTTGACCTCTTGGCGTTCATTGATGCAAATTTACCTCATAGCTACTATTTTCCTAATAAATTCTGTTTAGGGTTTGTTTTTCAAGCACAAATGGAAAATCCCAAATTGTGTCATGACTAGAGTAAACACTCCTACATGCTGAAAATGTTCTGTTTTCCACTGCTCTTTTGCCAAAGTCTGGGGGTGAAAAAAGGCTCACACCGGCTGAGTGTCGAGGGTGTAGTAGAAGTGGGAGGTAGCCAACTTGGAGTCTGAAGCTTGTGCGTTCCTTCAACAACCAAGTTGCTATTGCCCTGATCCATCCACAAAGTATCAATTAATCACAGGTTTCTCCTTAATGAACAGATCCAGCTATCCCTGCCTTGATTAGCTAGTGGAAGGAATGTTTTTCAGAGAAAGAGGTATAATTAACTCACACAGTGCTGGGCAGACCAAAACCAGCTTGGAGAAGTGTGAATCTTGCACATCTGAATGCTGGACACCTTTGGACCACAGCACTTGGAGATGTGTCGGTGCAGCAGAGTTCCCTGAGGCTTTACCATCTGAATCTGAGCTCTGCCTCTTTGCAAGTCTGAACTCAGAGCAGCATTTCAGGGAAATGAAGGAATTAAATTCCAGAGAGGCCTTGGGAAATGGTCTGGATGATGAGGTGCCTGAATTCTGCTCCAAACTTCTTCTCAGCTTCCATCTGACACAGCAGGTGCCTAATTTTCTGCTAGAAAGTTTAAACAAACCTGCCAACACCTGGCAGAACTCAGATACCTGGAGACATGCATGAACCTCATGGGATTCCCAGAAGAGTCATTCTTCTCCCACTCCTGCCTATGGACCAAAGGGATGTTCAAATAACTGGGACATGCCTTTGAGATCAGCTGCAGACATGTGTTCTTGCAGAGAACCTTCCCTCCAGCTCATCTGAGGCTGGACTATCAACTCATGCTTTGTTTGCAGGGTCAGATAACCTTTAGGTTATTGAAGAGATACACCCTATTGAACTCCTATGACTTTCTGTACACAGTCAAATATCCATCAGGTTGGCAGACAAAAGGTGGGGTGAGCTGGAGGAGGAAGATTGTTTTCGAAACTTGGGTTCAAACTCCTACATTTCAGGTGTGCATTTTTAACCTATGGTTAAATTAGAAGGTTGTAGGAAAGGCAGGCCAGCCTTGATGACAAAGTAGCAGAGGATTCATAGCTGAGTTACGTACCTAACTGCAGGGCAATGTTTAGTTTACTTTTTTTCAGTTTTAAATCCATTTTAACTACCAAGACCTCCCTTCACATTTTAAGTGCAATTTCTAAGCTGCAGAGTCTTTGTATTCAGCACGCTCCGGATCCAAGCTAATTTCTATAAAATCAGAATACAATTTAAAGGCTGATTTTTAGACAGACTTTCTCTTCTGTTATACTATATTTAACCCACAGATTTCAGTGAGGAACTCATTTTCCCTATAGGGAAGGGCGAATAATTTTACCCTGAATGAAGCCAGCTTTGAGGTCTGACTGATGAACACATGTTCAAGCACGGTGTGTCCTCATGTCAGTGGTTTCCCAGAGCTTTCTGAAGAGGCAGGCTGACATCTAAGCTCTCACATGTGAGAAATCTCAGTGCAACTGAAGTAAGTGACAAAATTTTTGCTGAGTTTCCACTGGGAATGATTTCGCTGAAAGCAATTAGAGCTCAATAGCAGAAACACAAAAACCTCTCAAATGATAACGTGGCCCAGACATTCATGCTGGAATGAGAATTGTCCTGCTGAGATATCTTGCTGGGGAGAAATAGTTTGAGAAGGATTTACTCATTCCTCTTATATGTAGGAAGTGGGGGACTGAGTTAACTCCTTCTGCAGGTCCAAAGGGACCTGAATTCTCACAAGGTGAACTATCAGATCCCTCTTTCTCAAGCTGGACACTGCAGAGCAGAGTTTCCCAAAAACCGCTCAGAAGTGCTTGGCTCTGGGGTTTGTCCCAAAAATTTTCTTGACACATCCAAAGATAATCTCAAGTCTGCCAGAAAGACTTTGGAGCCAAAATATTAACCTTTCATTTTTCATTTCTGTCTACACTGAGTTTAGTCCTGCTCCCAGGGAAGAAGCCACAGGCTTCTCCTGCAAGCCACTTTGCTTAAGCCATTCACTGCCCACATCCAAGTGTTTTTGCAAGGAGAGAAAAGGCAGCTCCCCACCAGGGAGCTGCTTAAGGAAAGCAGGAAGGTGGATAGCAACTAAGGAGCTTTTTAACACTCCAAGAGCTTGGTCTGCTCTTTCTCCTCACTGGAGCTGATTGGCATCCAAGACACATTTAATCCTGTTCAGCGAAAAGGCAATATTTTAACAACTAAATGGCTCGTTCACCTGAAACCTCATATTTTCCAAAAAACGTGCCAAACTGGGTTTGAAAATCTGCATGCAAATGGATCATGGGATATGTGTGATAATTTCATGACTTTTTATGATATTTCTTCCGAGGATTGCAGCAGGCTTTTGTGTATTAATGCAGTGACTGATTAATTTTCCAGAAACCCTTACCTTATGGTAGATAAGACAAGTATAGATGTAAAATACAGGGCTTGCTTCATCCACAGGCAAGTCCAGCTGTTTCCGGGTGGAAGCCTGCCATATTTTCACAGTTCATAACTGCAGTGTGTAAAATTCTCAAGCTGAAATTGTATTTCTCCCACATACTGTAAATGTTGCCACAAGCTGCATGCAACAAGGTGAGCAAGGGGATGCTGACTTCACCTGTTAGTAGAAGGTGACTGGTCAAATTCTGCCTTTAAAGCAATCTTTCATCAGTGCCTTGACTCACCTTCACTTTTCCAGTGAAGAAAGCATGTCTTTATCAGCTGAGCTTTCACCAGGATGAATTTTCCACAAATGTGTTAAGGCAAAGAGCATTTAACAAGGATGCTCCTTAGAAAAAACGAAGGAGGAGTTCATCAATCTGCATGGGTGAGGGTAGTGATTGAACCGGGAAAAAACCTAGCATAAGTATGAATTAGACCAATTAATAACAAAAATAAATGAGTACAGATACTGGCACTGAGTTGAAGAAACAGAGTGTGGGATAGAATGAGAAGAAAGCAAAAGAGTTCCTAAACAACTTGTTTGACTGGTCAAAAGGATACCAGCTGGTGGGAAAGTAATGAGAGTAACTGGAAACATTGGGATTGAGGAGGTGTGAGCAGGGAGGAAGAGGAACCTTAAAAGAGGAAAAGTAGGCAGTGTTAATAAAAATGGGAGTTAAGTCATAGAAAAGTAAAAGAACTGTGAGTGTAGCAGGAGAAATAATGAGGTCTGGGGCAAAACCCCAACATGCAGGGAAGTTACAGCCCACTTCATGTCATGAGAGTTGGTTTTAATAGGTGGTTTTACAGATTATATATTAGAAGAGACTTAAACAGCAGCAATATAGGTTGGCAGTGGGCTGTGTGATCCTTCTACTCACTGTATCTGTCCACCATGGGATTTGATTTCCCTCCAAATGCTGGGCTGACTCACACTTTAATGTGTTTGCAATTGCACAACTGCTTTTGGATTTCTGTGAAACAGGCAGACAGTTCGTTTAACCTCCAACCTTTGTCTCTGTTATGAGCTTTTGATGCTGTTGTTTTGTGTGTTCAACTAAGTGAGAACCAGAACCCGTGACCCTGTGGGCTGGAGAGGACCCTTCTCCTGGCTCACCCAGGATTCTTAGTTCCATGTAACAGCATAAATGTCCAAAGGCCAAACTCAGGGCTGCTGGAGGCAGTGGAAAGGATGCTACGAGCTCAAATGATCCAGGGCTCAGAGCCAAAAGCTTCTTTGAACAAAGAAGAGGAGACACTTGCACTCTGCCCAGCTCCTGGAGACTGGTGTTTTGTGATTGATTTCCTTTTTTAGTACATTGTGGAAGGAGAAAGGCCTTTCAATAGGAATAGCCACAGGATGTGTAGAGTCAGCATGAGACTTGTGCTCTTTACAAATTATACACACTTAAGAACTGAAGTCACTTAAAGCCAGACAAGTTCCTCTCAAAATGACAGCTCCTGAGGAAATGGATCGTGAAGTTCAGGACTGAACTTGCACTTTCTTGGAGAGAAAGAACCAGAATCAGAAGTCAGCAAGATCTGGAGGAGTTTTTTCACTTCCAAGGAAAAAGGAAGGCAGAAAATGGAATAACATTACTGCACAGTGAAGAGGGGGCAGCTCAGAGGTGTTGACTCCCATCCTGAGGCTCAGCCCGCTCAGCCTGGAGCCCACTTGGCCAACAGGCACCTTCTCCAAGCAGTCCACAGTGCAAGCCAGTGGGCCAGGGGAGAGCTGGCAGGGCTGTTTCTTTTGAGGAAACATAGGAAATGGCAGCCATTTGGGACACCATGGGAAGTTCACCCCACCAGGGAAGTTTGTGCCTGCAGAATGTTCGCCTTCCTGGAAGTGATGAACAATCAAGGAAAAAGGGTGGGGGTGGGGGGGGGTGGGAAAGAAACATCCAGAGACAAAATGAGAAAAAAAAAGTGCTAAAAAGCCCTTTGCAAGAAGAAATTTTATTTGACTTCCTGTTCTATGGCTTTTTGGGTTTTTTTTTTTTTTGGGTTTAGATTTTTTTTGCTTTGGCTGCTCTTTTCTTTGCACACCCTGAGCTTCATTAAAAGGCCCTTTATTTCACTAGTTTGTGCATCAAGCTAATTATATCCTGTGCACAGCGTGCTTGGACTGGACAAGCCAAAAGGGACAGCTAGGACTGGATTCATTAGAAACAGTTTTTATTTTTATTGAACTATAAAATATAATAATACAGTTCAGTCCCAAACTTGCAGTAACCAAATTTGTATGGCACAAAATCCATTCCTCCTAATTTGGACTTCCTAGTTGAAGCCTCAAATACTATTCATTGCTGTATATTCTCTGTCTCGAGTCACTGCCTCATTGAAAGGTGTCAGAAATTATTTAACCAGTAAAATTAAATTGTTGTTTTTCTATCAAGAGTAATGCCTAGAGTTGGCCAAAATGGCATAAAAGATTCAGGAACACATTGATTTAAAAATAACATTTAATTCCAATATAATGTGGTTCCAAGGGCCCTTTCAGTGAGATACTTTAAAAACATAAATATAGGCAGTACTGGTCTCAAAAGAATTTATATGCTGGAAGCTCTGATCCCACCAATATAAATCTGCGCATAGATGGAGGATTCTATCTGGTGGAGAGTTCAGTACTGCTAATGGTTATTGAGCCAGAAATTATCCCATTTAAATCTCAGCTCCCCAGCTGAGCTTGTGAGGCTGAAACTCCCCAACAACAGAGAGAAGAAAAAAAAGAACAGAGAGAAGAAAGCTGCTCCTGAACTATTACCAACAATGACACTTTTATAGCCATTTATTTCTAATTGCAGCTGTGCCATAAATAACAGAAGATAGCCCTTTTAAAATTGTTTAGAATCTGGAAGCCTAACTAATAATTTCCAAGTAACAGAACTTTCACTTCTAAAAGGATGGAAGAATATGAGAACTTGGAGCATGGCTGAGAAATGTCATCCCACAACTCTAGCTCGGCGGTTTTCCAAGACCGCCCTTCTCTGGCCAATTATGTGCTGTACCCCACAGATATCACTAGATAGAAGATTTTTTTGGGGCAGATTTTGCCTAAAGCAAGGCTGTTTGGTAGACCCTGCCCCTCAGTATTTGGTTTGAGCTGATCATGGGAAAAGGTGAGCAATATCTTCTATGCTGGGTCACTCCTGAACACAAGATGCCCTGAAGTCATAAGAGCCTCAATATATGAAAGATTTACCACCCAAAAACCCCCAGACTTCTCTACTTTTGACTATAAATGTTTGGATCTTCATGACAGAATGTTTACTCTGGCTAGACCAGGGTCCCCTGAGTTCACAGTCATGAAATCACCAAATGGCAAGACCATAACTAAAGTGTCCTAGAGGAAATATAGATGGACAGAGTGTCTGATGGACACAAAATTAAACCATAAACATGTTTCAGAAGGACCAAAGAGAAATCTGTTGGAAATAAAAATGTTTTGTTAACTTGTTCCATAGCTGGATTTACCAACAATATTTAAAACCAGAGTTTGGAAGCATATTTGAACTGAGTATGTGTGAGCAGAACACCAAGAGATTTCATTTTAAATTCCAGACATTGGGATTTAAGTCAAAAATTGTTCACAGCATCTTCCCTCTTTGTTTTCCACCAGTTCTCTGACAGAAAGTATTGCTCCTTCTGGGAGGCCCTAGCAGCACAATTGCCTTCTTTCCCAAATATTTGTTGGAATGACCTCCCTTTTCACAAACCAAAGGAAAAAAGAAAAATAATTAAAATTTCTCATTAATCAATATTAACTTTGATGTTAGCCTCCCCTATGAGCAGAAGCCTTTGTCACAGAGGACGAGCATTCTTAGCCCATGATAAGAAAACAAGTTATTTAATCAATATATTTTCCAGCATACGTGTTCTTTGGCAGAGGCTTTAAGTTGCCTCTTCTGAGGGTGCATGTGTCTCTGCTCGGAGATGTGTGTGTGTGTAAGCTTTCCTGCCTCAGAAAACAGAGCTGTTGGACATGGATAGGAATGTGTCTGGCATCTTTAGAAGAAAAGACTCAGAAGGAAATCAGTATTGGAGTGAGTTTTGCAAGATATCCAGCTCTGACTGTTTTGCGGTTAGCTTTCCATTCCAAAATTGCTAATGGTGAGCTGTCCAGACCGTGTCTCTTACCAAAGAATTTTGGAATCATGAGAAAACAATGAGTTAGCCGTTAGGAAAGATTAACCTCCCAATCTTAATCCTTCCAACTATCGCTTTACATAAAAAGGGCATTCATGTCTAAACCACTGCTAAAGACTCGTGGATAATATTCTCTCCTAATTCCGCTGAAACTGTCATTTCCACACCAAATATACAGTGATTTAATGTGAGCTGGCTACAGTTATTGTTGCAGTAGTGTTCAAATTCCCATCTAATATGGGAGTCCTGGTAATGGTACTACACACTGCATTTACACAGAGAAAATTTACAAGCTGAACAGACAAGAGACACAGAGGATTGCAGAAAAAGGAAGTATTTTTATATTTTAAGCAATAAAGTCTCATACTAATAAGATGATTTGCTCATAAATATATAAAGAATTTGAGAAGGAATGTGAAATAAACCCAACTGTGCTAAATCCTGCATCATCCCTCCCTATTGCTTTATAAAGGACATTAGGGTTTAATTTATTGTGGAAAAGGCATGTTGTCCCTTCTGATTTCACTGATCCATCCACAACCAGAACAAAATGTAACACTTCAGAATAATTAAAGAAATTGTTTCCCAGAATAAGTTTGCTGTCAGTTGCCTGTAACAACAGCATTTTAGGCCTAGGAGAAAAAGGATGCCTAGTGCCTGTCATTTACTCAGGCATTTTAATTCTTGCTGCTTTCCTAAGCAGGACCTAGTCTGCTCAATATATTCATAGTGCTCAGGACACTACTTTTAAAAGTCAGAAATAAAGAACTTTATCAAGATAGGGCGGGGGTTTTGCCTTTTTTTTTTTTTAATCTACCTGTAACCTACCTGTAAATACATGTCCTGTCTCTCTCAGTGCTACACTGCCTGGCTGGTGACACAAAATTGGTGGTTGAGACCTTGACATTTTCTGTCTATATGGTTGTATGGCAAATCTTGCACTTTAAGTTGTGAGAACTGTAGAGACAGCAGATAGATCCTCTTGGAATTGCAGCCTCTGCACTCTGATGGCTCCAGGTGAGGTGGTGAGAGAGCAGCCAGCTCTGCTCCTGTACTACGGACACATCCATCCTGGGAAATGTGCTTGTTGACCATCTGAATGTAGCTTTCAATTAACATGTTTTGGATAGGAAAAAAAAATTTTAAAAAAAAAATCCATCTTGCCCAAGTTTGGATTTTGACCCTGCTGTAAGAGTTAGGGGAGTTTGGTGATGCTGAGCCCAATAACTGAGGACTGACGCCGATTTCATGGATACCAGCACAGAAATGCAGACCTGTGTGATGGTGTGATAGGGCAGAATGGAGGGATGTGTGTTCTATTCTACTGACTCTGCAAAGGGAGATTTTTGGTGTTAAGGCTCAACAGCTGTAACTAATCCAGTTGCAGGTTTGCCTCTGGCACCAAGTGCTGCAGTTTTTAGCCAGCACAAGTGGTCAGCGTTGTCCTTGACAAAAAAACAAGCTCATAGCAAGAGGACTGACAACTTGCAAGTGTTATGGACAGAGAAGTTTTTGGCACTCTAGAGCCTTTCTATTATTGCAGTGCACCAAATGAAAGCCTGCATAAAGAAAGGGAAGAAAGAACCGTGTGGTTCTTAAAGGTCTCTTCCTCTGCTCAGCACTGGTGAGGTCACACATGGAAAACTGGGTCCAGTTCTGGGTTCCTCAGGGAAAGAGAGACATGGACATACTGGAGGCAATCAATCAGAGGGCCATGAAAAGCCTGGAGGGGCTGCAGCAGCTCTCCTGAGGGAAGGCTGAGAGAGATGGGACTGTTCAGCCTAAAGAAGAGGAGGTTTGGGGGTTCTTATCAATACGTAAATAAATAACTGAAGAGAGGCTGCAGTGAAGACAGATGGGATTCTTTTGGTGGTAAAGGAGTGAGAGGCATCAGGCACAAACTGAAGCACAGGAGGGCTCCTCTGAACATCAGGAAACACTCCTTTACTGTGATGGTGACTGGCACATGTTGCCCAGGGTCACTGTGCTGTCTCCAGCCTTGGAGATAATCAAAAGTTTTCTGGACACAATCCTGGGCAACCACCTCTAAGTGATGCTTCTTGAGCAAGGAATCCAGACAAGATGATCTACTGAGGTCCTTTCCACCCTCAATCTGTGATTCTGTGACTGGCCAGCTGGAAGGCTTATGTGGTTTTACAGCTGCCAAAATGCTGAAAAAAATAGTTTTAAAAAGTTATGGATAATACTGCTTTTGGTCTTCTGGCTCAGAATGATGAGCAGTGTTTGAGCAGTGCCCTTCTCGGGTGCACAAGCAGTGTCTGTGATATAAAGGGTGCTGTCAATGTGCTCTTCCTTTCTCAGGAGGTGAAGGAGAAAACCTTTTATATTTTCAGGATGCACAAGGCCTCCCACTCCCCTCTTGCAGTAGAGGTACCTGCTCTATGCTGCTGTGCTCACTGCGGAGTGTCTCCAGCTGCAGAAATATTTGTTGTGACAGCAGGACAAGGGACGTGTCAGGAGGCACAGGAGATAAATGGCACAGCAGCCATGCTAATGCTCTCTCTGATAATGCAGGTGGAGAGTTAAGAACCATTTGCCTCACTACTGGATGAAAAAAATCAAAGAAGGCAGCTTCTCTACACAATGTACACTATTGTGTCAACAAAAATTATCCAGATGGGAGTTTATTTTGCCACATGACTCAAAGTTTTGAAAATGAATTAGAAAATTAATAAATATCTTGATATCTAAATATCTTGCTTTGTTGGATTCTTATTGTATTTCAGGACAGTGAGCAGCATTTCCTGGTCAAATTATTTTTTAGGTGGCTATTGTCTGTTGAAAGAATAGGAAGAAAAGTAAAAAAGAAAAGTGGGTTTAATTTTCTGGTGTTATTACCACCATCTATGCCACAATTGCACCTGCAAGCCCCCTGCAGTGCAATGCTAACCCATCCAGGAGCCCATCCTCATTCCAAAGTGGGCAAAGAGTCCTTATACTGCTCCAGGAGAATGTGACTGTTCCAAAACCAGAGGTGATGCCTGTTGCAAACCCAAAAATGGGTCCAGTCTTAGCTCAAAGTTTTAACACCTGTGTAACACTTCAGGCTGAGGAGCTGTTAAATGTTATGGGTTTCAAACATATAGATAGGGAGCTATATGCACACACAGACTTTAAATATAGATGACCTCCATCACTCCCATCCCATCTGCTGGCAGTGACTGGGTGGAAGCACTGTTATCCAAGAGAGATGACCTCAAGCCCACGAGCCCTGCATGACATGGACCTTCAAAGCCCCGGCAAGGCTGAGGCTCGTGCCCAGAACAGGGCATAAATTGTTTTCCTGAAAGCAATAAGGCTCCTTGTCTGCCAAAAGCCAGCTCCAAAAGCCTGGAGCTTTAGTTAACAGAGATAACCAAGTGCATAAAATTTCCTTATTTAGTTCAGTAGCTGATTTATTTTTAATGCTCTGAAGAACTACACAGCCAGAGGAGATTTATCAGTTGTCTGGTCAGACCTCTGGGCAAAGCCAGGGCTACTTATTCCCTCCAGCAGTTCCCACATCAAACCCAGCAACAATAGACAAGGAAGTGTCAGTTATTAAATGGGCTGAAAACACTTTCCATTGTTAAGTAAAGGATTTCCTTATGATTTCCCATACCAAATAATAAATTCTAAGTTATACAGTGTATGCCATGACAGACCAGTACTACTGCGAAGAAGGTAAATATTAAAACCAAATGACATCTTCACAATTTCTTGTCAAAGCTGGCTCAGGACTATCCCCAGTAGGAGCAAGGTGGAGTTTAACTCTTGTTTTTCCCCTTCCTCTTCCATTCTCAACTGGAAGAGATGAAAGGGGAATACGCCTTTTTGAGGGAGAGCTTTTCTCTTACAATGAGGAGGGCTTGTCCTCCAGCCATTGGAATTGTGGAGCAGCCTGGTGGGATCTTGCTGTGATCCTTTCCATTTCCCTGGAAGCAAGAAATGCAAACTTGTTCATTGCTTCATAAATACAGTAAGTGTTACAGTGAGGGTTTTTTAATGGATTTTTTTTTTCATCCTTATTTTTCCTCCAGTAACTAGAAATTGCAAATGCTCAGGAAAAGAAGAATGATTGTAGGGGAGCCCAATTCCCTTGGGCAAGCTGTTGTACACGTGTACAGGAAATTGAATGCAGAAATTATTGCATGCAAGGCTGTTAAAGAAGTGTTGGGGTTATAAAACAGATCTTTCAGCTGCCACCCATTGTGGACATTCCAGTTGTAAAGGGTCAAGTTTTAATACAAATCTGCTGTCCCAAATTACATTTGTCTTTTTCCATAAACTAGAAGTCGTCAAAGATTTACAGGAAGGTAATTTTATTCCTTGTTACTTTAACTCATTTATCTTCTCTCTGAATTTCAGAAGAAGGAGAAGGAGAAGGAGAGGGAGAGGGAGAAGAAGGAGAAGGAGAAGGAGAAACCCATTGGTTTGGTAGAATTTATTAGGATGCAATGCTATAATGGATTCTCTTCTTGGTCTGCTGAAATGTCCATGAAAACTGTGAGGGTCTCTTCCAACATACCTTAGATCTCTTGAAATAGGGTTAAAAATAAATAGAACACAAAATTTTATTGTGCTTGATGTGACTCATTTATTACATACATTCTGTTCTCCTGGTCTTATATTCCACCCTTTGCCATGTGAGATTATAGCACATACTGCAAGTGAGATGACTTGTTCTAAATAATTGTGATAACGAAGAGTTTGATATTCAGATTCTCAGTTGCTACCAGGAATTTTGATTACACTTCCCTTTCTCTGCCTCTACTTTTCTTCCTGTTTTCAAGGCAACAGACGAAAAGATTTCTCAAGGCCATCTGCAGAATTAAATTTGAGATTATGATGCAATGAGGCACAGCACCAGTTAATTTAATTGGTTTTGAAAGAGGTAAAAGGAAAACAAGCTTACAGCCCCATCACTGAAATCATATTCCAGAGGCATGCTACTTCATGCTATTATTTTTCCTGAAATTAGTATGAATTTTGTTATCAGCAAATCAAAAGCTGATCTTCCAAACTTAACATAAATTCTGATCTAAATCCTTTTTTTACTTGAAGCCAGACACAAAATATATTCTTAAACACTGCTGCTCAATTTACATCCTGGCTATTAATGTTTCATCTGACTGTTCTAGTCCTATTCATTATTCCTTCAGACTACAAATGCACAGGACAAATCCCCCAAGTTTTGATTTTCAGGCTGCAAATTTAATTTTGGTGACTCTACATGAACTTTGAAGCTCTGGCTGGAGCCAGTCGCTAGGAACTGCAGCTCCTACTTTGCAGAGGCTTAGTCTTGATTTTGCAAAGAGCTTTTGTGTAATCAGTCAATTAGAGCTGTGACCAGTGATCCATATCAGCAACTGATAGGGAGTGCAGGATTGCTACTCCTGGAATCCAGGTTTCAGCCTTTCTGGTTAGGTAGTGATTCTCAAACAGCACCAATATTCAAGGTATTACATCGATCTCTTCAATTCCTTGAAACTACAAACACTTACAATCAATTCTGTATTAATTATAGCAATTCTGGACATTGTTTCTTTCAATATTTCCATTTATGCTGGCACTATTAGGAAATCCTTCCCCAACAGTTTTCTGTAACATCATCTGGAAGTGTAAATAAATGCACTGATATAATTACAATCAGTTAATAACAACCAAATCCTGCCACTACAGCTCTAAGTGTATTTGTTTAAACTCTGAAACGGTGTATTTAGATTGTTTTATCTCTTTGTAGAAGCCTAACTTTTAAAAGAATATTAAACCAGAGTAAATTTTGTGAAAGTGGGTGCTTATTTAAAGGCCACATATTTAACAAGACACTTTAATAGCTGCTGTTCTGTAAGAAAGAGTAATTGGGAAAAAAACTTCAGAGCTTAGCATTATTTTATAGTTTCCCCTTTCAACGACCCCCTTAGATCACATTTGCTGAGATCTCTGTTGTCACAAAATGCTCACATGATTACTGACAATATTTGTTGAATGCAAATGTGTTCTCCACCGCTGAGAATGAATGCTGTGCATACTGCCTGCCACTGCCTTTAAATACTCAAATGTGCTGTGAGTCACGTGCAGTCAGTTTGACTTAAATATTGCTAATTCATCTCTGAGTGTAGTTTTGTGTACTTAATAATGGAGGAGCCACCAGAGCCTGAGCAGTTGTGAGCGTGTCATGGGAAGCCACGTCCAGGGCTGAAGCAGCTTCCACCTTGGATGAATCCCTGAGAATAAGAACTGGAGGGAGATCAACATGGTCATAACAGCAGCTGGCCTTGCTCTAAGATTCAGGCATTGCTCCTGAATTTGCTCACAGACATCAAGTCTAAAGGATGCTCCTGAGGATGCCTGACTGCTTCCCATAGAGACGTGAGGGATAAGGGGGCAGTGCAGGGACAGATGAACAGAGAGATGTTTTCTGTCCAGGCACTGAAGAGGCAAATCCTTCATGGAAGTTGCTGTCCACAAGGAAAATGGCACCAGGAGGAGGAAGGAGGTGGATGGGCCTGAAGCTCAGATGTTCAGGAGACAGAACATCTGGAGATGTTTGGAGAAACCAAATGACTGGATGCAGCAGAAACTGTTTGGTAGTTAGAGAAGGGAAAATCCTGGGGCTCTGCCACTGGCATTATTTTTGCCATTTCAGCTGACTACATCAACTGTTCTTCAAGAAGGAAATCAGTTCTCAGGTTTTCCCCTGAGGACGAGTTCCTGTACTCCAGTACCAGACAGCAGCCATCAGAGCTGGCTTCTCAGCACCCTCTTTATCACAAAGGTGTCTCTGGAAGGGATGTACCCCTGTCTGCAGTGCCCTCCTCCTCTTCCTCATGGCAATATGTGGTGTTGAACAAGTTGTGCATCACCTAATGAGGCACCTGTGTGCCAGGTCTGCTCTAACTTGTGATGAGTGTCACATCAGCCTGCCTCACTGCCTTTGCACCACAGCTGGCTGCTGCACAGCCGCCCTGGAGCACTTTAAACACTTCGGTGTTTTAAGGGAAAATATTTTTAAGTAACTGAACCCAAAACGAAGGTGGGTCAAGCAATTGGACCCTCAGCATGGGAGAATGGCATTCAGGCCACACAAAGGCCCATGAGACACACTTTATCTGGGAGTGGAGCTCATCCTTCCTCCAGACCATGGGTACCTAGTGCAGAGGCCAAGTACCTTCTAGAGTCAAATAGGATGGGGTTCACCGCTGTTTCTCCAAAGACTGGAAAGAGAGAGAGAAAAGACTCACTCTTTCAAAGCATGGCTGCAGAAGAGAAGGGTCCTAGTTTTTCATTGCTATCTCTCTTTTCCAAAAATGTGACAGAAAACAACCTGTTGTTAAGGACCAGAAGCAACACTTTTACCCGTGGGATCTTGTTGATGCTGTTTGTTTTTCCGTCTCCACGGACCTGACTTGGCTTTGGTGGGAAGGGTGTGGGCATGCAAGGACACCTGTCCTGGGCTCACGTCCATCATCTCCTGCCCTCCTGGGGTATGATGGATCCAGACTATATGAACCCCATGGCTCAACTGGAGCTTAAGCAGAAAAATGGCACCCTCCTGTGGCAATGGTTTAAAAAAAATAAAATAAATAGCTGTGACTAAATTCAGAGCAGGGTCTAATCTTATCAGCATGTGTTACCCCTGTGAACACCCACCAAAGGAGGCTGCATGAGGGATGAAGGCCCCCTGTGTTTGCACAAAAACATTGGGATTTGAGAGCTGGGGCGATGCAGGGAGTGCACCAGAGCACATCCAAGGCAAAAAGCCTCCAAGGTCAGGCAGGGAGTCCTGTGGCGAGCTCAGAGGCAACTGCTCAGCAGCACGGAGCCACTCTGGATCCCAAAGTCCACATCCGGACAGCTTCAGAGCCTACATCCTTTTTTTGGACTTGGCTCTTTGTCAAAACCATAGGGTACAGTGCCTGCATGGACTTCAAAGGGAGGACACCAAATGTGATTTGGCCCAGGCAGTTACGACCATTTATTGCCAGCATCTTTCTCAGATACTGCTGCCAAGGGTTAAAATGTTTACATGCCCCCTGATTTTAAATGGACCGGGTAGCATGTCAAATGCCAACGAGAGGGACAGCTGGAGTATCTAAACCAAGAGCTTTGATCTTGGTATCTGTAAAAAAGAGGTCATTTAGTCTCCCCAGGAAGCACAGACATTTAGAAGGTCCCCGTACAACTCATGCAAGTATTTTATTAACAACAATTTCTATTCACATTTAGGTAGGTTGTATTACTACTTACTTAAATTCCTCTTATATATGCATGTATATGCGTATATATGTATGAATATCTGCATTTTGTGGGTGTGTGTATGCATATATGTACACACACATATCTCATACACACGAATCTGTGTGCTTGTGTGATTATCTGTGTGCTTTCTAATGTCCAGTATTTCTATGCAGATGTACTGATCTGTCTAACTTACTTGCAAACAAATGGCAATGGTTTAAGCATTATATTTTATCTCTAAATCAGTGTTTGCAGAAGCGACCTGAAAAATTTGTCTGTGTGAGATGCTTTGAGTAAACCTGCAATTGTAATAATAGAGTGTGGTGTTTTCAAGAAAATGCAGGCATGAAACACAGACTTCATTGTGCTGTAATCAGGTCTGACATTGATTCAGAGGAGAAGAATTCTAAAATACAGTATTGCACAGGGGAAATATTTTTATTCTTTAGTGGGGGATTTGGTGGTTAGTTCACAATGCAATTAAAATAGCCACCAGATGTTTATGACTTCAGGCAGCAGTTAACTTTAATGTCTCTGATCACTGTCCTTCACTTCTTTGTGAGAATAAATAAGTATGTTTCTGTGCTGGAGGGAAAAAATCCTTAATTTTTAAACATACGGGGGTGGGAGGGGTGGGTATTTCCATTTGGCAGAGCTCATGCTGTTCTGTGACAGACTTCTAAGAAATTATAATTTTGAAGTTAAAATAAAATCTCTCTCCAGGATGAAATAAACATATTTACTCAAATGTGAGATGAAATGTACAGTAATATCATTAAACTGAAGTGATTTGTGAGAAGCAGTATTGTAAAAAGCTGTGGCTTTTCCAGAGCTTATAATAAATAGAAAGATACAATTTTTCCCCCATTGAATAATAGGATTATTAGCATGCAATTTTTTTAAAAGACACATTTAAAGAGAGCCTGCTGGGCTCCTATTATGGTAAATTTTTTAGTCTGTTATTCTTATTTGTTTCAGGGCTATTAATTTTGAGGCCACATTATATTCAAATTATATTTGATTACCAGGCTCAGTAAGTGATCACAGTTTGTGTTCTATCACCAAAAGGAAAGTTAATAAATGAAGCTGCACACTAACATTTTAAGAAATAAATTATTGAAGTTCTGCAAAATAAATGAAAAAAAAAGAGTTAAAAAAAGTTAGAGAGACCTGCTGGGCACCTTATCTAAAGGAGGAAAGCCCAGACAGGGGTTAAAAAGCCCTGAAGTGTCCTAACTTTAAATGCTGTATTTTAGCTATTCATTCACATCTGAGATGATGTGTTGACAAAGTAATCAATAATTTAAGACTATAAAATTATGAGATATCTCAGATAATATGAAAATAGATAAGAGACTTGTGTTCATGGGTACATGGCAGTTTTAAATAGTTAAATAACAGTATGATTTTCAGAAACAAAATTATGGCATTAGAAAAACCCAGCAGAGTGGAAAGAAAATAATAGAGAGTAAGAGAATATTTAATTTTGGGGATGTTGATAAAGTCTTGAAGGTCTGTGTCCATGCACAGAAACTGGCACTTTCTCACCTAAACCAGGCAGTGTCACGGATCTGTGTTAATGGAGAAACCTCCACAGAAACAAGCAAAAGGATTTGAATTTGCTTGGCTCTGCTGAGCCCCGATTACTGAAAGATTTGATGTTCAGTCCTTTGAGGCATGCAGACCCCCCCAGAGCGTGGAGCCACCAAGATTACTGCTCCTCTTGGGGAAAAACCTCGCCAGATTGCAGCGGGCTCGTTCGGCCGTCTTGCACAAACACATCAGTGGCTGTTTGGGGTCAGAAGAGAGGTGAGGTGGATCCCCCCAGCCTCCCCCCAGGCTTCCCTAGGCGCTGTCAAAGTCTGAAAGCTGCTGCAAAGCATTTCAGCTGGGACAAACAGGCGTTTTCCACTCTGGAAGGCTGCTGCTCTCCCTGTTCCCACCTCTCTGGGTTTCTCTGGCAGTTGCTGATGCCAGGAGCTCTGGTTGTGCTCATCAGCTCCAGCCCCACGGGCTCTCAAATGGGGGACTCAGAAACACCCAAAGTGACACAAAGGATGGCATATCAAAGGCTCTGACACCATTCAGAGCTACATTCAGCATTTACTCCTCAGTGTTTTTATTATAGCAATCATTCAGACTGAAAGAGAAAGTGTGGGTTTATAACTTATATTAAAGTACACTGTGGTTTTAGGATATGAAAGTCACAGGGTGCTGGGTTTGCTGGCAGTGTTGTTCCAGCAAACTTACAGTTCATCCCTCCTGCCACCCTGGAGTGTGGGACTGCACAGGGTGAGTAGGAAGGACTGCAGCACGACAAAGAGTTAATCACCCAACAACCAGAAACTGTATTTTTGTAGAATACAAGTGAGTCACTCAAATCAGGGCATGGTGCCAAAATCGAGACCAGCAGGTCAAAAGCAAGTCACCCTTGAGTCTCACTGCAGGCTGCCCGAGGTAATGGAAGGGCTTATTTTGCTCTGTCTCTAATCCTGGAAACTCAAATTTGACTCTGAATGAGCGACAGTACTCCTGAGTATGCAGATCTTAAACAGTATTATTTACAAAAAAAAAATTGATTTTATTTCTTTTAACCAGCTTTTTATGACTTAATATTTCTTGGTAATAGGGTTCAGGTGTAGAAATATATCACAACACAAATCCCTGCCCCAAAATGCCTTCCAGCCTCGTGTGTACAAACTGCTGTGTCTCAGCTGCCACTGTTCTCTCTCCAAAACCCAAACTTTGTGATATTTTATTTTTATCCTGCTGTAGGTGGTAGAGGGTGTCTACAATCAGTGTCAACCAGTTTAGCAACATCTTCCAGTCAATGCTGCAAAATTGTCCCATTATTGTGACTATATTTTTTCCTTGCTTAGTTCCCTTGTTGCATTTTTTTATTAATTTCCACTTTTACTTATTGCAATCAGGAGAGAATTGTGTAATTTGATTTAAGGCGGGTATTTCCTTTTTTTTTCTTACTTGTTCAGCAAAAAGTTCCTTACTCTTTTATTATAAGAATTTAAATAGCAACACTATATTTCACAGCCTGAACTTATTCACTACTTACTGTATTTTTTTCCTGTCCTTCCTTCTCTGTGACCCCATTTTCTGGTGCTTTTCAGCCTCACTTCAGCTTTAGGGTCTGGGGCTTGCAGACACTCCCCTACTCAGACATTTCCCTGTCTCAATGGCAATGCTCAGATGTGCAAAGTAACTCAAGTACTGGAGCTCTTGGAGAGCAGGACATGAACCAGCAGTGATCTGAGTGCAAACCAACCAAGCAGGTTCCAGAAAAGCTTTTCTGAGCCCAAATGATTTCAATGTGCTAAAATTCACAAAATGCAAGGCAGATGTGCAGTGGTTGGGAAATGATGCTGGCCATGAGATAAGAGCTGTGATTACTTCTGACCCTCCTTTTGATGTTATCCATGTGATGCCACACCACTAGCAGGGTCACCTAATGCAAAATAATTAGTAAGCAGGGAGGAAAAATGCAATTGGGAAGCAATTCAGCAATGGTTTGCAAAGGCTGTTTTCAGCCCACTGGAAGTTGTAGCAGGGCTGTTTGTGTAACAGCCACCCTGTTGCCCAGAAACAGCACACGAGACTACTGAGTGTCTGTAGAAACTCAGATCTGGTTTGTTTGCCTTGGATGTGCAGGAAAACTGATTTTTAAAGGTTACTTCTGCTTTGAGTCAGTGATTACTTTGGTACATTTACAAGCCTTGCCTGGAAATGGGATGTTAATTGTTGTTAATGAGTCTGTCCACCTGAGTAAGCTCTGCAGGGCAGAACTCACAGAACATAATTCCTCTATGATGTCTCTACAGTCTGCACTGCTCACCCTGGTGTCTCTAGCATTTAAGAGCAACAGCACCAAATCTGCTCCTTCAGACCTCAGAGCTTTCTTCTCATTCCAGGATAGTAGCCAATTTCTGTTCCTCTCTCAGTCCCATGGGAATTTTGGAATGGAGTAAAGCCAAGGTTCAGCTCTTGCTGAACATCTTTGGCACAGGGAGAGGACACTGGTGGGTATGGGGCTGTGGGATACTGAATAAGGAAAGAAGAGTTTGGATATGGAGCTGGAAATTTGTATTCAGCTTAATCCATGGTGTAGCTGTGAGTAAAGGTGTACTGAGCTGCTTGATCCTGATGGCATTTTTTTTTCTGCATTGACAACTTCTGTTCTGATTGCTTCAACTCAATTTTCATTGACCTTTCCTCTGCTACAGTACCTTAGAACCTATGTTTATGGCATTTCTTTGCAATCTATCAATCACGTTATTTGAAAGATAGTGAAGCTTTATATTTTGCTTTTGTGGGTGATACCTGCCTGAACACATGTTATGGCCTTATTCACATGGAAATAAAACAACTTTAAGACCAAGTTTTTGTGTCATAGCTGATAATCCCATTTATCTACTTCTAGCTCACCAAGCTTCTTGTGCAAAGTACAAAGTCAAAATTGTCACACGTGGCATTGTTCCCCAAAGTTACTCCAGATATGTATCCAAAGTCACCACAAGGTTGTATTATGCCATGAATTTCTTAATCTATCCTCCACTGGAAGAGCCAAGTAATGGGTGGGGTTCTTAAACCAGCAGTAAATGTCACTGGGGCTTGGCTGCTTCAGGCTAAAAGGAAGGGCTAACAAGCTCAGAGACAAGAGCCCTCTTGGAAAATTCCCTGTGAGCAGCTGCTCAGCCACAGGAGCATCAGATCCAGAGATCAAAGCTGGCAGGGCATCCCATGAGGAGGAGGGCAGTGATTCAGCCAAGCACCATTACAGTCAGCAACCCCTACAGAGGAGCCCTGGCCACACTGCCTGTGCCCTGGGGAACAATTCAGCTTGACAACATTGCATTCCCCACACAGAAATATTCTTTTTGTGTTACTCTAGATCAAATTTTTCACTCTGCACACAGTGTCTGTATGCGTACGTGTTTCCAAACTCATTTCTGCAAGAAATAAAAGTTTTTCTGATGGCAGTAAGGTTTGCCCACTCTTGGGCTCATGGACCCTCATGTTCCCAAGTCCAGCATCTTCATCTCACTGGTGGAGCAATTACTTCAGCTCAGTTATCCTCCACAACTGGAGACTGAGGCGTCTTTTCATTGACCCCCTGTATCATTTTCACTGTGCTGCTCCCTCATTTTGGGGTGGGATTTTTCTTGTTCATCTGTTGTCTTCTTTAGGCTGAGTTAGTCCCCAGCTCTGTTGGATGCAAAAATCTCTTTCCAGACTGAGGGTGGTCATGGCATCCAGGATGGGCCAGGGATGTGCTGCTCTTTCTGGTCATACCTAACAGTCCTCAAATTAAAAAAAAAAAAAAAAAAAAGTAAAGCGGAGAGGAAAAAAAATTTAAAAAAAATCCTCATTATTTACAGTGAAGAAATATCATGTTGCATGCTATTGAAACTGTAGTTAAAATCACCTGGATTACTGCTCTTTACACAGGTAACTCCTGCTCAGAATTTATTTGTTCATTGGCCAGAAATGGTGGCCTCAGACACACAAAACCCCATTGTCACTTTGTCCCCTTTCAGTTCATTTCACATGGTCTTGGCAAAATGAAAAGACAGTTGAAAGGCACCTCTATCTCCTGTCACTGTTGCTATTAAGGGACATGTTCTGTACAGTGTCCAGCCCACGTTTTAAAGCTTTTGAAATGTTCTTTGTCATTACAGTGCTACTGTCGGGTTCAAAGCAAATTCAGCTATGATGGGATATAAGAATTACAGAAGTAATTAACAAGAGTTCCATTTTGTAAAGAAAACATGGTAGAGGTGTAAAATTAATGTCACTTTTATTAAAAAAAAAAAAGCACACCGTTTACAGAGGAAGAATTTGGACTTATTTGCAAATCGGAGTTGCAGTACTGGTAACTCGTATTATTTATTCCTTGCAGTATTTTCCCCCTTAACAAATGCTACTTAAAATTGCAAATCAAGTGGCCAAACAACTTTTAAAATTCTGATCAAGATTCTTTTTTTTTTTTAGTTTTAACTTTAAAGAAGTAAGCTTTTGAATCTTTAGATAAGAGAGTTTTCCAGAAAAAAAAATGCAAGAACTGATATCTGATTATGGTCAGATTTTATTCTTACAGTCATGATAAATCTATTTCTTTTGTCTTCATTGGGACTAAAATCTAGAAACAACCATAAAAGTTACAATATCTGCCCCTGTGAATGGAAATCTTTGCTCTACAGAGGTTTTGAAGATCAGACTAGAATAATTTTCAACTCAAATTCATTTAACTACCTAGCAATTAAGGAATAGCTTCTTAAATGTGCTTTTTATATTTAATTCTATTTATATATTTTTAGATATGTAAAATATAAAGGCAGACTTGTGGAAAAAGCAGAGTGAAAAATGGTTACAGTAATGGTTCATATGGTGAGCTGTTGAATGTATTATTTTGTGCCTGTATTCATGCTAAGGTTATTCCTGTGGAAGATAAAAATATTTCAGGATTCTCATAAAAGTTGAACCTGGTCTAAATTAATAAAAGTTAGGCAAAAATTCTAAATTATAATCTGATACAGGATAGTTTTATGTTTACATGACTTTTAAAAAGCAGGAGAAAAATTAAACTAGACCCAAGTTTTATACAGCCTTATGATAAACACCAGAAATGTGGCAATGACAAATGTAAAATTTATTCCTGCATTTAGTAGCTAACAATATGATATAAAATGCATGTAGCATTATACTATGCAAAAATGTTATAATTTAAAATTAGCTATATACTCATATAATTTTATATATTATCTATATAAAATTAGAACTACTCACAGAAAATTAATTTTATATATTAGCTATATAAAATTAGAACTACTCACAGAAAATTATTTTTATATACTTGTTCCAATATTTCTAAAAGTATATTACTGATGTATTATTACATTTATTCTATAAATATATAATAAAAATAATTATTATATTATTATATCAGATGAAGAGTATTATTAATATATATTATCACAACATCATGTTATATAAATAAAATGCAACCACATAATTATGTTTAAATTGCTTATTACTTTTCAGTATTTTTCTACTTTAAATAGCTATATTTTCAATATTATTTTAAATTAATATTATTATTATTGTTATTATTATTATTATTATTATTATTAATAATAATAATAATAATAATAATAATAGTAGTAGTAGTAGTAATAATAATAATAATAATAATAATAATATCATCCTCTTCAATTTTGAAGAAAAGGCTAATTTTTTTAGTGGTCTGTGCTTCTATGTCCAGATCACATAACATTAATATTTTTTCCCATAAAATTCTATAATGTTAAGAAGGAACTTTTCTCTATTTTGTCCCACAATGTTACTGCTACTGAATATATGTGGTACCCTACACGGGCTGGCATATTCTGGTTGTATGCCATGTGGAGGTTTCCTGAACTTGCATATAAGAAAAATAAAAATACATTCTACACAGCTTTAGCCTTTTTCAGATTTGTTTTTACATTTGTTACAAATTATTTCAATATTATAGGAGAATGTACACGCACCTTTCTATTATTTCACACTTACTCAGACAAAGAAATATTTAACAGAAGACAAAATAAATCAGGAAATGTTAATTTAAAAATTGAGAGGATTGAGCTATGTCTGCTTTCTTTTACATTCTTTGGAGAACTTTAAAAACATTCAGAAACTATTTTTAAAATTGTCATAAATGGTCTTACTCCCTCTGGAGAAATAAAAACAATTATGCACAGAGTTCTTAATTCCATTTTTTTTCCCTCTGTGTTATTTTTTTTCTAACTTTTCGTGCAGAACTTCATCAATAAATTCAGCAACATCACAAATTTTCACTTCTGAAAACAAAAACCCATACCTCATTCTTAATACATTATTTAAGAACTGCTGCATTCTGTCCCCCTTTCTTAAGGGTATTTATAAATATATGACCAGCTATTAACAAGAATTGAAAATCCTCTGACTCATCTTTGGTGAGCCCAAGGGCCAGTGATCACCTTAAAAGAAAAATCCTAAAAATAGAAGCTTTCACTAGAAATAAACATCAAAGCTTTTGATTAAATAATGGCTTTGGGTCTGTGGAGGAAAGGAAATAGTGGCTCTGTCCTTCCTTTCTGAGGTCAGTCACAATCATGGCAGGGTTCATATTTTATTCCCATTTCCAGTACTCTGGACCACTCTGCCTGGATTTCATCCAGTGTCCTTTCAAGCCTGACCAGTATAAGGTGAATATCAATGCAAATAAATTCAAGGGCAAAAGCATGGGGCAGTGACATGTCCGCAAAACAAAAAATAAGGCTCTACAACAGCTGTGTGGTATCAGTTTTGCTCGATGCTGCAAAGACCTGGGGCATTACGCAAGCTGACAAGAAAAGATTTGATGCATTTGATAGCAGGTGTTTAGGAGGGATCAGTAATGTCAAGTGGCATCACTGTGTCAGGAACATCGAGTTTCAGGACAGAACAAGAAAGGAGAAGATTGTGGACTTCCTAACAAGGCAGTGACTTCCATGGTCCCACCACTCCATGAGCATGAAGTGAGGCTGGAGGGTAGGGGAAGGTCTTGTGAGCTGGGTTTGCTCCTCCTGGCTTCCCAGCCCAACCTGGGACTCATCAAAGGCTGGGAAAGACAGCAGAAATCTCTGGTAGATTTTGATTTAATTGTCTTCTGAGGATGAAAAAGCTTTGGAGCAATGACTGTTCTGCTTCTCTAGGGTGTAGAATGTGGTCCTACAGGGAAGGAGGTGAATGGGAAAAGGAAAATAAAAGACATCTTTTTGCAGGACTGCTCTTCAGCAGGAATATTCACACGAAGCAAGGATTTCCAAACAAGCCTCTAGGGTTTTGTAGTGAAAACTTAGACCACGCAGATAAAATGGGCTTTAACAGACTGCAGAGCCAAAATCTACAGCGGTAGGCTCAGTTGACTCCAATGAACTCCCACATATGTGAGAGCAGAAAAGTCCCCTGTTGTTCACATTTTCTCCCAGAAACAGCCTTTCTGCATGTGGCTGAAGAGCATCTCTCAGTAAAACACAGCCCAAAGAAGATAACTCAAAACAGATGGGAGAAAGAAATACTGAAGCCAGGCCATATGGGTAGAGTGGACCCGTTTGAAGCAAGTGCAGCCAAATGGATTATGATGTAGTAATGTGTGAAAGAGGTTGCACTGTTGTATGGACTATCTGTAAGTGGCATTTTTTCATGATTGAATCAAGAAAAGGAAATGTACTCTATCCAAATGTTAATGAGAACCATACTTCAAAAATATCCATGTTGAGTTCTTGTATCAAATAATGTCAAAAATAACTCACTGTCCAAACTAGGATCTTACCTTTTTGTTATTTATTTTAAAAAACTCTTACTGAGGTTTTAAATATTCTCCTTAAATCTGCAGCTGATGAAGCTTTTTTGTTTGGATTTTTTTGTTGTTCTTTTTTTTTTTTTCTAATTTACAATGTCTTTAGGCTTCAGAAAACGTAGATAGTAACTGAAATGGGCCATCAAGGTAAAAAAAATCAAATCCCTCTTAGCTCAAAACTCTGGTTTTGAGCTAGAATGTTTTGCTTTACTTTTCTATGAAGAGTTTAGGATAGCCTTCCAAAACCAGACACAACTAAAATATAATACTTCTAGTGGTAAAAATGCTATTTCTTTGCAATATTCTAAGCTGTGTTTTAAAAGCCAGCACAGGAACACTAATCAATGATTCTATAAACAGAATCTATTACAAAATTAATTTTAAACCAACAATACTTACCCCAAGCTATTTTCAGTTGAATGTTTGGCTCTAGCGTTGACTAAAAGAAAGTGAAAATATTTATTCAGGCAGCTAACTGGCCTATCAAACATCCAGCATTTGGGAGATCTCATGACAGAGCAAACACACGAGTGCTAGGACAGCACCACATTTCAGCAGCACCACGGCGTGCCAGGGCTCTGCAGAAGGAGACCTGGGTAACACCAATGACATTTAGCAAATTACTGCAGAAAACTGATAAGGGCATGATCCTTTTTTATGGAGAAGATCATGCATAATGCCTGCTGTGCCTCAGCACCTTTTCATAAATATAGAATGAAAGCTTGTGGCAATATGCTGACAGATGCCACAGAGCAAGCAGTGATTCCCCCTGCCCTAAAGCCTGGAAGCTGTACCTGGAAGCCCCACGGCGTAACACCGTGGCTGATCCCACAGCTCAGGAGGTCATGTAGCAATTGTGCAGGACAGAAAGTTGGATGAGGTGCTGAGTTTTGAAGGATGAGATTAACTCTTACTGTATTATGTGGCGAAAACAAAACACGGCCTTGTTTAGGCAGTGTGTGGTCTCATTCTGCATGTAATTTCATGTGTGTGCGTGCAAATATACATATACAGCGTGGGTGGAAGAGAAAGTGTGCTAAAAAGTGGGTTTAGAGAAATTTATAGAGAAGACTTGGGCATCAGGACATGATAATTACTATTAAAATATCTTCCATGTGTGTCAAATAAGGGACTACACCTAAAAAAGGGAAGAATTGTGACAAGCCTCTTTCTTACACTAAGATTGAGTCCTGACCTAGGTCATTTGGGGCCTTTCCCACCAAAAGACCCTGGAGACAGGACTCCAGCCAATGGCAGCTAGATAATGGCATGTGATTAATGCAGGGATGGACAGTGGCACGTGGATAATCTGCCAGAGAAAGCACAGGGATCCCTTGCTGAAAGATGGCATGGGAAGGGTACCCACCTTCCTGCTGCATGTTAGCCCCAGGGGATCTGAGAGTTTCAAGACCTAACAGATAATTGTCTAAAGGACTGTCAGACCCATGGAGGCCTCTCAGTGTCCCCATGCTCTGGTGACACCATGTTTGACCCTTTGGCTAAGTGCATGTGATAGGGGTGGGCCTGCAAGGTTCATCACCAGAGGCCCATTTCCCAGGGGAACACCTAGCACAGCACAGAGGTATCACTTCAGCACCCTATAAACTCCAGGATTATCAGTGGGAAAAGCACGTACCTGGATGCATCAAGGGCAAGTACACTTTTCCCTCTCTATTCAATAGTGATGGCCACTGTCTAATATTTAACCTGAATGTCCTGGAAAATTTTCATGATTATGGCTAGTGGAGGATTTCCTAAATACCTTTTTCTTTAGAAAAATTATCTGAATCTTCTCCTCCCTTTTAGTTAGGATAAAGCCTTCTCACTCAACTCTAGAAGCAAAAAGGCCAAATCATTGGGCTAGTAGAAAGTAGCATCATGATCTGGGTATATTTCAGATGTATATTCAGGGGTGAAGTATACTAATACAAAAATTATTGGTAACTGCAGTTTTGCAATTTTAGTATGTTGTTCATGTCATTTACTGTTATCCCATTTGAAAATTATAAGTGCAGTGCTGTGCAATTTTTTCATGTCATAGCCTCTGTTTTTCCTGACCACTCTTCTCCTCCAGCAGGGGCAAGAGTACCTCTGGGATTGAGAGAGCAACCCTGATTGTGCTTCTGCAGAGAATGACAGCAGCCCTTTCTGGGAAGTGATTGCACAGCATTTCTTACAGAAGAGGCAACACACCACTTTGGGGTTTTGTGGTATTCCAGATCATAGGATGGATGTAGCATGGCAGACTAAGTGCAGTGTTAAGTGCTAGAGTTTCAAGTTAAGGTGCAATTGTCTAGGTAAGAAAGTCTGAGCGTCTTGGCCACAGCCAGATGTTTCTCAAACTCTACAAACCCCTTTGATTGGGAATAGCTCCCTATGGACTCTAATTTTGCTGGGACAGAGAGTTAAGATCAAATCAATGAATGGCCTCATTCACAGAAAAATATTTTTGTGGCAAAAGATTTTGCTGAGGCAAAAAGACCTTTTGAAAGAAGAGTGTGGGTCTCCTCCATGTCTCTGTGTTCTCCTGAACTTGGCAGAACTAAGGAAAAGACTACAACTAGATTATGATTTATATTTATATAGCTTATAACTGTTATAACTAGTAACTTTTCTTTTGTTAGAATGATACTGTTCTGTCAAAACAAAAATTATTCTGATAAATTTAACTGGTTTAAGAAGATTATAGAAACTTTTAAAACTATTTTATCTATTATAGAAAGAAGAAATAAAAGCAGTTTGGCAGAAATATTTCAGCTATATTTATATGTGGTTGCCTCAGGTGATGGGGGAGCATCGGGGGTGAGGGGTTTTTTTCCAAGCTGGAATTTCTAGACACATTCTTTTAATTCTGCTTGAGAATGGAAACAGAATATGAAATGGCAGAATTTTCCACGGGATAGAAACTCCAGTTTTGTCTTAGTACTAAGACAGAAATGAAGATGAAAAGTTCTAGCAAAACAGATTTAAACACTCATAAATAATAAATCCAGGCACTTCAGATCTCAAGTAATTCTTAGGTGTAAGGGGAAACCTTAGAGTTGTTCAGGTCTCTTTCAAGGGCGCATGTCCAAGATGCCACTTTCCTGTCTTGCACTGACAATCTCTGCTGCTGGCTCAGAGGGACCATGGTGAATCTTTTCTACTGCATCTTTTTCAGAGAGTACTTGTGAACATAAATTACATGGAGCTTATGGAAAGTGAGCAAGATTATCAGTCCTCATGCACACAATGTGCTCAGGTAAGAAGGAGCTGACCTGTTGTGTATAAGTCATCCAAACAATACCTGGCTCACCATCAAAGGTAGGTGAGGAGGGGACAAAAAGGGCAAGAATGGCAACATTAGACACCAGAATAACTTATAAAGGTCTGAAAGGGGGAATTTCCTTTGTTCCAAAGTAAAATCTGGCTGATCATGACAGCTTCTACGGATTTACAGTAGGTAGAGGTTCATGCCTCTCCTGCACCAACACAAATTTTATTCAAGATGATCAGCAGAAAAAAAACCATGGTTACTCCTTCACACTGTGTATTATGTTGGCAGCCCAGTGGTGCTGTGGCAGTGGTCAGTTTGTTGATTAGGCCAACACGCTTGCTGGCAAAGAAAGCAAGGTGGGTGAACATTCTCCACAACCAGCTTCAAGGGATCACAGGATGGTTTTTGTTGGAAGGGACCATAAAGACCATCTAGTTCCACACCCACAAACACACCTTGTATCAGATCAGTTTGCTCAAAGCCCCTTCCAACCTAGCTTTGCAGCCAAAGGCTGCTTTCTCTTTTGTCCTGGCCATCAGAGACTGTTCCAAAGGATTTTAGGGTTTGGGGTTACAGTTCATCTTCCAGATACTGGTATTTGGCATATGGTGGGAAAATAAACCTTGTTCTTTCTCTTCTGGCTTCCCTAGTCACATTGAGGGTTTTGCTGCTTAGAAGTTAATCACTCTAATTCGTGTTAAAAAAACTCTGTACTTTTCAAGTTTGAAAGCTTTTCAGTCCTCTGTAGGACATTCACCATAGGAGCTGAAGTGTTCCCCTTTACCTCCAAACCATTGACATTTTAGGGTCCTTCTTACGTATATCTTTGGCATTTTCAAACTGAAAAATTCTACTTCTCTTTCCACGAGACATTCTTATTGCAGACCTGATCCTATTCACCTTCAAAGCAAAACTCGAGAGAAAGAAGTAATTCCAAATAAGTCTATACAGAGTCATGCTATTTTTCTGATATAAAGTTTTTCATGTTGATTTTCACTGAAATACTGTGCATAGTTTTCAGTCCATTGTAATTCATGGCATTGTGATGAGATACCCTTCTTTAGAACGAGAATAACTTGCATGCCACATGGTTTTGCTCCTAAAAATGCACTTCTAAAAAGAAAAAAAAGTCTTCCAGAGTCAAAACTTCAGTGCTCCTAAACTACTTAGGGGCTTAGCTGATCTCATTGCTGTTCCCTCTGAAAGCTCAAAAAACTATATTGAATATATATATATTCCATAAACAACAACTGGGACCTGTCATTTGCAGGGCCTTTATTGCCTTTCAAACACAGAAAGAACCCAAAACTCATGTTCAGATCTGCATTTCAACAACACAACGTGTACCTAAGTCTGTGCCTTGGTGGGAGAAGGGATTATGAGCCTGGAGGATCACCAGGTTCAAAATAAAGGTTGCCTGTCCTGAGGATTCACAGTCTAAATAGATCAGCAGTTGTAAAGGAGCAGGGGGTGTTGTTTTTAGTGAAATCCAAGGTGACAGCATCCTTGGAACGCGGCTCTTGTTTGTACAATGGAGCTTTTACACCAACATTTGCAGGGCTCAGCTTCTCCTCTTAAGCTTTTAAGACCTTGACCTGCTTTGCAGCGATTTAAAGGGCATTGGTGATTTTACTCCCCAAGCGTCTCCTTCAGAGTGAAGCAAATCCCACATGGAGTGTGCAAGTGCCTGTCTGGGACGTGGGTAAGGAGCACACAGCAGGGGGGAGAGGGTTTTATCAGATGAATGCTGGGCTGGGCACGTAACAAGTGCTATGAATTATGCAGGCAGCCAGGGGAGTGCCATCAGACCTGCACCGCCCTGTCACACCCTCTGCTTGTGCCCCTTCCCTTGCAGAAAGGGCTATTTTAGGAATGTTTAGGAGAGCTGAAAAATATTTAATTGCGACTATTTTTTACCATCCTGTTAATAAAGTAAGGGGCCTTAATTGCTTTGGTGTATCACGTGCCTTCATTCTGACCAAAAATAGCCTACAGTCTTCATAAGAACATTACAACTGTAAATTCTGATAACTTGAGAACCAGGAATGAGCATTGATATCTAAAAATGTCCCTTTTCGACAGCACTGAGAGACAAGGGCTAAATCTGGATATGAAGCTATGGCATTTTTTACTATAAACAAACACTGTCAATGACTGAGTACTTTGATCTGATAGACCACGAGCCAGAGTGGGGAAATAATTCCAATGACAAAGCATTTGCAAGAGGGGAAGGGACAGGGCTCAGCTGGGAGCCTATATGTTGCCAGATCAAGAAATTAGAGGGTGGATTGCAGATGAAGCTAGGAAAGAATGTGTTGTGAAGACATTTATCATAGCCTACCTAGGACCTGAGCTTTTTTTATATTTATTCACCCCCTCAACAATATATTTATTTAGTTGTACATATGTACAAATATACATACATATATTTATGTCAAAATGTGTGATGCTCTCCTGCCTGTATTGGCATGAAAAAAAATTGAGGTATTTATAAATAAAGATATTATATTAGTATAATATAAATAAATAGAGGTATATATGATTGGTTTTTATCTGCTAGATCTGGAAGGGAAACCATTCCCACCAAGGCTTACATCAGCAACACAGTGGCACAATGGCACCCTCTGTTGCCCTGCATGATTCTTTTGATAGCTAATCCATACACGTGGATGTATTAATTCCTGAAAACATCTGTGAATCACCTTCTCCAAATCTGACTCCTTCCTGCCCAACTTCCTTGTTTGTTTGGAGTTCTTCTCTGTTATTTCCCTTCTTAACAAAATCCAGTTTGTTCTTTGAGCCTGTACTGGAGGAGATGGCGAATTGCGAGATTAATTAGCAATAGGAAGCTGTGAGAGGCTGTATTGCCATACTCATTTTGAGAATAGCAGCCTTCTGCCCCCATTTTTTCCTCTCTAATACAGCTAATGACAGCTTCCTGCAACAGTGGCATTAAACACTGAGCTCAATCCTGCAGAATAGTGATCATTTCTGGGAGATGCTGTGGGAGACGGCGCCCGACGCTTCCTGGAAAGTGATTAGTCCTAATGAGATCGGGTTGTCCAACTCTCATTCCACTAATTAAATCACAACTTCTTCCTTTTTTTTTCAGTTACACAAAAGCTTGATTAATGAATTAAAATACGTAGTGAATCTGATTGTAACCGTGATCCTCTGTGTGTTCATAATTAAACAACCAGTTCCTTTATGAATTGAAACAAAATTCTTTCTGGGGCATGGTAAGTTTTCACTCCTAAACATATTATTTACATCCATGTGACTACACTTTAATTAGTATGACACACAACCACCTTGTTCTTGCTGGACTTTCCTAATTATGACATTTTTGAACTTTAAGGACACCTAACTCTTCTTATATAGTAATTTTTTCTGTCCTTTAGCTTCCCACACTCTGTCATGTTACTAAGAATAATAAAACTATCATGCTCTAGCATTATAATTCATGACTGATTTTATTGTGTTGGCATAAAAAAAATTAAATATATACTGTCCATTATTGCTGATATAACTGCCTGCTTTCCCCATTGGAGTCTGAAAAAATGATCAAATGCTTTACTTACAACTGATCACTTAGGAATATTGTCAACATCAGAAGATTTTAATTTAAAACCCCCATGTTTTCTTTGATAGGTGTTTTCTAGATAAAATCTTTTACACTGAAAATCTTCAACTCTTGTTATACAAGGGAGATGAAGAAAAATGCAGAGAGAAAGCAGAAATTTGACATAAAAATCAGTTTGGATTTTGCATGTACAGAGTAATTTTTCAGAATCCATACCACATTCACTTGCTTTGATACAAAGAAGATGTTATTGAGAAGTCAAACTGAGTTTTATCCCAGGCCTCATAAAAACAAGCATGTTTGACAGTTGTGGGAAAGAAGGGGGCTCAAGACGGATCTATTGTTCATGCAGAAAGATCTCCTTTCAAAAGTTAAATTACTCGTAATGATTCCATGTTAATTTGTTATTTGAATCCCTGGCAATCCCACTTTCCCCAGACAGAGCTGGATGAGGGGAGATGGTAAGGACGTTACTTAAGCTTTTTGGCTTAGAGTCGATCTCTGCTGAAACAAGTTCTGATTGCTGCTGAACTAGATATGCGTTATTTTCTTTCAAAATTAAACCTGGAGGTTTCAGAATTCAACAAAACAATTTCTTTTCTGATTTTTACTTTGATTTTGTTACAAAACCACCCAACAACACAATGTTAAATTGCCAAAGAAAAGTTATTCAGAAACAAAACCAAGCCCAAAATAGCAGTATTTAAAAAATAGCACATTTCAACAGGATGGAAATTCTTTCCCCTTTTTATTTTCTTAAACTAAAGTGCTGACAAAATCAATACATTTTCTGAAGTGTTTCATTTTGACCAAATTTGCATGTACTGGTAGAATAGTGGATCCACTAAACTGATTATGAATAGTTGAGGCTGCATGTTTTTCTTTTTTGGGTTAAGGCCCCTACAAGTCTACTGAGATTGACTTAGTCTTTGGTGAATAGAGCAATTATTCTACTAAAGACAAAAACTCCAAACCAAACAACACCCAGAATTGTTGTGACTCTCATCCAGAAAGGTGAGAAGTGTCTGGTAAAAGTACAATAGAGTCATGTATTAATGACATATATTAACAGACTATTTTAGACAGTGTGTTTTGTATTCCAAAGCCCCATATAAAGGATAGAGATGAAGGAAAAGGTGGATTGTCTGCAGACAAAAATGCATATGAATAATAAGATTTCTGACTAATGGGAAGCTGGTGAAAGAAAGGCAAGAAGGGAACCCCAGTATCTATACGCCTGTTTGTGTCACTTCAGTGCCTGATAAAGTTATGGAGAAGATTATTCTGGAAGATTATTCTGAAAAACACCTGAAGGGCTCCTGGTCAGTGGAAAGGGGAACCTGAGCCAGCAGTGCCCTGGCAGCCAGGAGGGACATCCCTGTGCTGGGGCAGCAGGCCCAGCATGGCCAGCCCGGCAAGGGAGGGATTGTCCCGCCCTGCTCGGGCTGGGGCGGCCTCACCTCCAGTGCTGGGGCAGCTCTGGGTGCCACAATGTAAGAAAAACATTAAACTATCAGAGAGTGCCCAAAGGAGGGCACGAGGACGGTGCAGGGCCTTGAGAGAAGCCGTGTGAGGAGAGGCTGAGGGCACTTGGTCTGCTCAGCCTGGAGGAGACTGAGGGGAGACCTCAGCGCAGTGACAAATTCCTCGAGAGGGGAAGAGGAGGGACAGACACGGATCTCTGCTCTGTGCTGACAGAGACAGGACCCGAGGAATGGCCTGAAGCTGTGTCAGGGGAGCTTTGTGCTGGAGATCAGGAAAAGGTTCTTCCCCAGAGGGTGGCTGGGCACTGAACAGGCTCCCCAGGGCAGTGGGCACAGCACCAGCCTGGCAGAGCTCCGGGGGTGCTTGGACAATGCTCTGGGGCACAGGGAGACTCTGGGGATGGTGCTGGGCAGGGCCAGGAGCCGGACTGGATGATCCTTTTCAACTCAGGATATTCTGAGATTACAAGCAACTCTGTGAAAACCCTAATACAATAGGCCAGGAAACCAAAACAGGCCACAGAGTGCTGTCTGTCCTTAAATAAAGACAAATTCATGACAGGTGACTCCTGTTTTCCTACCAGTTCACAAATATTTTGTTTAGCTACATAGATTCCCTGGAAGTGGGGGGCATGTTGTCAGGTCAGAGGACCTGCTGTTGGGTTATATCATTGTTATGAAAGTCATGCTGCTAAGGAGCTTTGAGTTGTACCCCATACTGAGAATAGTCTAAATAATCTGTGACTCAAAGTGTCTCTCATCAGGGATCACTGTGAACACGAGCAATTTCAGCTGACCCAACAAGCTGAACACAAACATGTCAAGATCTCAATAGCACCAGAACATTTGTTTTCAATATCCTGAGTGTGAATTCAGGGCCAATGGGCAACATTTATTTGGTAATGGTTTTGTTTGCCAGATGTTTTTTTTATCTAATTTTACTGCAGAGCACATATGAGTATGTACTGGAATTAAAATGATGATAGAAAAGAACCCAGTAGCCAACTCCTGGTTTATTGCAGCAGCATAAACTGATTTCCAAGACAAAAGCCATTATTCCACATTTGCATGGGTGTGAGATATGAACCCAGCCCATTCTCTTAAGGGAAAATCTCTTGTAAACAAATAAATTAAACTTTGAGCCCTTTGAAATTACATTTTGAGAGTGGTAGGGCAAGAGAGAGCTGTAAACCTCTGCTCTCTCTTAGGCTGAAGGTCGTTGCTTCCAGAGGGAAAAAACAAAGTGCACCTTACTACCCACAGCCCCACATGTTGAGGCTGACCATAGCTGATCCTTCTGAAGCTGCCAGGAGTCCAAAGGGAACCACAGCCTTCAGGAGACACCCAAAACAAGGAACAAAAACACGTAAAACTGCAGGTGAGATGAGGCATGGAGATGCTTTGCTTGGGACTCTGGCAAGGCTCCCCAGCCATGCTCCCTCCCCAGCCATACCTACAATGCACTGCAGGAATGTGTTCTTTGATGTAAACCATTTTCTCAACAAGTAACTTAACTTTTTAATTATAATTTTATTTTGGACAGCAGTAATTGTCAGGGTGGACACATTAAATATGGAAGCTGAATAGTGCTGGGACCAGAGAAAGGTTTCTGACTTTAAATGAGCTGCACTTATTAAGTTCTATGTCCACATTAAAGGTATTTTGCAAGGAAATAGGGCTGACACACTGTTATACTTCCATCAAAGTATCACATGTAATTTTATAGATAATTGCTGCTGTAACATATTCTGTGAAGAAACTAGATCAGGAATACTGAGACACAGCTCAAAATGATAATGTGTCTTTTCCCCCAGGTTGTCAGTAGATTCAGAGCAGGCACAGTGCCAGGTTAAAGCAGAGCAAATATTTGCAGTGCAATATTTTATCCACCAGAAAATTCCTCAAGTTTCTTATAGATAATTTTGGCTGATAAAACATTTCTTTAACTGCAAAGTTTTATTTTGAAGCACTACTGAGTGTGAGCCCAGAAGGACAGACTGAGGTTATTTTTAGAATGCTAACTCCTAGATAAAACCAGGGCATTCATTTTTGCAATGCAGTTTATGTAAGTCTTTGTAGATTATTTGTTAGTTGGTTCTGGAGATTGTATATGGAATGATTTGTCCATGATAGAGATGTCCTTAAGCCAAAATCTCAGATCCTGGAGCTCTGCATACAGCTCTCCCCTTTTTCCTTTTATTGGTCATAACCCTGGGAGGTTATAACCTCAGATTCCCCAGAGTCTTGAGGGAATTTGGGTCTGAATTTGAAATTAAAGTAAGGTTCATCCACTGAATACATACTATTATTTACCAAAGGGAGTCAAGCTCAAACCACATCATGTTGAACTTTGGCCATATATTTTATAAGATACGACTTCAAATGCAAAAAGGCATGCCAGCTAAAGAAAATACCACTCTTTCCTCCTTTCAAACAGATTTTCTTTGCTTTTCTAGGGTTTTCCCTCTTCACTGCTCAAAGAGTAAGTATTCAGCTGATAAATGGGAGACCTCTTCCAGATAGAGACCATCTTGGCTACACTCACACTATTAAAAAATGTAAATACAATTTGTAAGGGAATCCAAAATTTTCTAGGAACGCTTAAAGCTTACAGGAGTGTCAGATTCTTCAGACTGAGCAGGGTCTGTCCAGATGGCTTAGTTGGGATATGTGTGCTCACCTCACCAGAGGAAACCCAAACTGGAACTTGGGAGGGTTTATCAGCAAATCCCACACACACTGAGCTATCCTTATAAATACCTAAGGAATTAACTTATAGGTTAGCCCACAGTACAAAAAGAGGAATGCATGGGTTTTTCCACAGATGGTTATGTGAAAAAATATTTCTCCACCAGTTGTTATTACTTTGCGATAATATAAATTACTCCTGGCTTCTACAAATGGATTCAGTGGCAGATGTAGTCAATCAAGAAGGGCCTTGCTCTGGATTTTAGCAGCACTTTAGGACAACAAGCATAAATGCTTCACTAATATTTAAGATGGGATTCATTGATGTGGCCATGTTATTTCATACACATAACTTAAAAACATCTTTTTAAAAATAGACACTCAATAAGCTTTCTAGCTGCAGAGGATCCTGCATAACCCCTTAAAGAACACGAACATGAAAATTCCACCAGAACAAGCTCCTTTCTATTAATTTCTGATATTATTTCACACCGAAGCTTGTCAAATATTTAAATACTCCATATGCAGCTTTTTTTTTATACATCAAACAGTTATTTACTTCAAAAAAAGATAGCACTTGGTTCTGTAACTCCCTGAAGGTTGTACAATGCAGGTCTCTGATAAGTCCTATGGAAAGTTGTGGATGACAGAGAATCTACACTTGTAGTTCACAGCTTGCTGCCCAAATGTTGTTGTTGTTGTTATTGTTTTTGTTATTATTATTATCATTATTGTTATTATTATTATTTCTATAGAAACAGTACATTTAAGTTTTTCACATTATTAAATGTGATTGCTGTATTTATATTAAAATAGATAATATTGCAAAAAGTGCAAGGGGGAAGGAACCTCTTTACCACATTGGAGATATTGTACCAGGTTAATGTTTTGGGAAAAAAGGGAGGAATTGCACCGTTCCTGAGAGCAAGAGCCCACCTGTATGGGGAGGCTGCCACAGGCAGCCCTGTTGCCTTGGGTAGGAGAGGCAGGAAACTGGACTACAACAGCAGTGAATAGGAAGGTCTTAGCAGAGTCACAAACTAGACACTTGCCAAAAATATTGATATTTTAGTCCTCAGAATAACTGAACAAGTTGTTCTTCAGTTTTCACAGCTGAGACTCGTTTCAGGGGTCTGTGTCCCTGGCTTCTGGGCAAAGCAATATGGAAAGATGGATGATCCTGAAAGCAATATGCTCATGGAAACTGTCCTGGAATATTGGACTGGACCAGCTCTGTGATGGTAGGGTAAATTTTCACAGTTATACTCCAAACCAGCTGAAGCCCCTTCAGTCAAGTTCTAGCCAACGTCAGCCCTTTGAGGTGAACCACGGTGAGAACTGTTTGCCCAAACATTCACTGTTTAGTGAACATTTCAAAGTAAGCATTTTGCTAGAGCTGTCCCATAAGATTTTCTACAAAATAAGTGATATTATGATCACCCCCTGTTCTGAAGCCTCCTGCAGCTGCCAGAGTGGGCAGTGGTGAGGCTGGTTCCTCAAGCGAAACCTGTGCAGACTCTTGTATTTTCTGATTTTTATGCTTCTGCGAGGCAATGCTGTGACTACATGAATGTCATTTTTGTCATTTAATACTGTTGCTAACCCACATAATTGTTAAGGGACTGCACAGTGCAATTTAGCATAATTAAGACAATTACACAGTTAAACACCAAGAGCAGTCAGTAGCCATTTCTCGCCCTAGTGTAAGGAAACCCAAAGGCTCCACGTATTGTTCCTGTGAACCCTTGGGGTTTTGATTGCTGATGAGCATGAGGATGAGCATGGGGCACTGTCAGGCCTTTTTACCAGGGGGATGCTGTTGATTAAGGAAGAGGGGGATCTGAGTCTATTCCCATCACCCCATATGTTACCATGTGGGAACTTGACCTCCGAGCGTGTTATTTGAGCCACGCTCGAGATCTCACCAAGAGAAGATACTTAAAACATTTCCTCTGCATTTTACATCCATCTGAAATGTATTTAGCTAACTTTTGAGGTACCTTGCATGTTAAACCTTGAACCGCAATTGTAACCTCTCCAGTTTCCCTTATTCACACAGTATTTGATTTGGATGACATATTTTTATAATATTTATTTTTCAGCCCATTTTGAGACTCTCATGTTAATGCCACAAGAACTTCAGTCTACTGTATAATATTTCAGACATGGAAGGGAAAAAAAGAAATAAAGAAAAAGAAAAACCAGCCGTCTGCATCCACTTAAACTACGTTACAATAAAGCTCAGTAAAGATCTGATCAGCAGTTTTTTAGCCTGCTCTGATTTAATATGAAATAAATTAGTGGAAAACCTAAAGGCTGAAAGGAAATTTTTTGCCACTGTTTAAAACAGGACATGAATCCTTTAACATAATATTTACACACTCTATATTAAATACTTTCTGCAAAGGTAAAATTTAGCACTGCCAGCTTCAGACAGACTGGGAACAAAATTTGTTTATACTTAATAAATCTGATTTTGAAAAGAAAAAGTTTTGTTCTTTTTTCTTTTTTTCCCCTCCTGTGTATACACTAGCATTGACAGAAAATCCTTATTTCAAATAATGTAAACATACTCATTAAAAAACTGCTGAACACTTAAAGGAGAAGACACAATTTGTATTCTATTTGGTAGTGTTTTCATCTTGGCCTTCAGAGTTGTTATGATCTGTTATCTCTGGTGGCCCACAAAGCTTTTGAGATTCTTGAAGCACCATGGCTTTCTGTGATCTCTATATCCCAGCATGGCTTTATTCATGATCATTGCTAGTAGATTTAGTATGAATTTTCTGACAATATACTCTAATATTTGGGAAGGAAGGTGTCTGCAAAGAAATATCAAATTGTCAGATGTGACATTTTCACCAAAAGCACTGTCCAGTTTTATCAGGGTAAATTTCATGGTCCAGGTTTGAACTGCTATTCAAAGATGGACTTTTTCCAGGGAAGACTCCACAGTCCCCAGCCCAACCCTTTCAGAACATCTCAGAAGACAAATGTAAGTCTCCTGCTCTGTTGACCTAGAACAAGGACACAGCATTATAATCCCAGAGCCTTAAACCTTCACCTTTGTGTTGGGAGAGGATTTGAGGTAGGTATGATTTAGCCATGTGGAGATGAGAACATTTTGAAAAATCAAGAAATATTTAATGAAATAGAAAAACAGTTTCCTACAGAGCTGCAATTAAAATCATGCCCAATCCCTTGAAAACATATACTGTTTATTAAGGAAGTTACTAAGATGTGCCATAGCTCCCAGGCAGAGGTGAGAAAGAAGTCTTAACTCACCATCTACTTCTTTCATCTGAGATTTATCATCTATCCAGACAACTTGGATCATTAGCACATCAAAGATCTTAAAACATTGCAGATGAAGAAAAGAAAAATTTCTTTTAAGACCATGGTATTTCAAAGATCAGCCACATATTTGTAGATTTTAAGATCATATGGAAACTTTGCAGTCACCTTCTCTGACATCTGCAGAACATAGCCCAGAGGAGACTGCCCAGTAATTCCTAAATTATTTCCAATAAATTGTGGTTGACTCAGGGCATCTTTCTTGGAAAGACATTCAGTCTGATTTAAAGACTATAAGCAACTGAGAATCCACCACATTCTTTGGCAAGCTGCTCCTTACAAATAGGGCAAAATCTCACCAACAGGAATGGGAGGTCTGCACTCATATTTAATCTGCAGATTAAATATTCACAAAGTGTAGAATTATTAAATATTCACAAGAGAAGTAGGTTGTAGTTTACTCCTTCCAGAAATCATAAGACTGTAATGATAAGTAAAGCAAGGAATTGGGGAAAGTATTAACAGGTTTGAAACAATTTTTTTAAGTCTGATTAAGGTGCACAAAATCCCTACAAGAGCATAAAAATGTTCATCCAAGACACATTCTTTATGGTTTTGAAGTCTAAAATCTTTGTACTCAGAGATAATATCTATTTAAAATACATGAGTAAACCAAGTCATAAAAAGTCTGTTTCTCTAACTTTGCTCCCAGGACAGGTCTTCTGATGCAAGTAAGAGTCCTAGAAAAACATGAGCAACACTCATTTCACTAGTCAGAAATGGTTTGTATGGCAGGATTTCCAATGGAAAACTGATTTTATCTTGCCTTGACCCCACTTTGGTCCAATAGCTTTGCTATACTTACAGGCAGAAGTCCTCAGTAAGCCCTATGAAAAGCAGACAGCCATAATCTAAATAGAGTTTCTATTTACTCTGAAGTCAGAAAATTCATTCCAAGAGAACAATAAATGTGGGACCACATGCATTGTTTACTTATCTTTAGGAACATTGTTATTCCCCAAACAGGCTGACTGCTTCTCACTACCCTTGTTCAGCTCTTTGTGCAAATGCATCTCATCAGCTTCAGCTAATTCATCACTATGGTTTGACAATAATCACTGACTCTCTTTCTAAAGATAATCTGTGTTTAAAGGCTCTGTTATATAATATGCTATAAGCCAAGAATATCTTGCAACATTTGGAAAGGTAGGGCAGTAATGTTCTGCCAGATTCCTCTCAGCATTTAAACATCATATTTTACATGCCAAAAGTTCCTTCAATTAATAATGACTTGTGAGTTTTAAGATGGATAATTTATATCTGAAAACAATTAGGGAAGGCAGTTTAGAAAAACTTATCTGTGTTTTGGGAGACATTACCACAAAAAATGTCACTGCAAGAGAGAGAAATAAATGGACTGAAATTCAAGGATATGTCCTGGCCCCTTGGGAAAAGCCAGTGATAGTTCAGAGCCAGTTTGCTTCAAAGGTAATTCTGGAGAAAGAAAGACTTTTCAGAGACATCCCAGTAACCCAGGTAAGTGAGTGAGTCCTTGTGGGATTGAAGCAACAAGGAATAGTAGAGGCAAAGAAGGGGTTTTCAGATCAGTGTAAAAGAGCATCCTAGAAAAGGGCAAATACATAAAGCCATAAATCTGGGACAAAAATAAGTGGAAGTATATCTAAAATATTCACAGGAGAGAGGAGAGAGGTTAGAGAAGAAATTTAGACCCTCAAGCAGAGCATTAAGTGTGGCACCAGAGCTATCAATGAACTAGAGACAAAACACCATCTTCCATATTTCTCTAGCTGGGCAAAAAAATGTTTGTTCAGACTGGACAGAAAACAAGGGTCAAGATTAGAGAGATTCACCATGAGAAGGACCTGTCAGGTAAAAGCACAAAACCCATCAGCTGTAGTGACAAAGAGCCTGTTTGGGGCCAATGGGCAGGGATGTGCAGCGGCTGCCATGGCCCAGGTCATGCTGACCCCAGTGAGAACTGTCAGCAGACACCCCACCCACCTGTGGGAAGTCACACCACAGCTTTTCTGCAAAATCAAGATTCTGCCAAGGATGAGCAGACAGCTGTCCAAGCCCTCAGGTCAGCACAGAGATGAAGAGCTTTATACAATTCCTATTGCCATTAGAAAATAAACCATATACTAATTATTTTTGTTCTTGCTGACATATGAGAAAACACTATTGAGGGAGCACCCCTGGTTTCCCTACTTCACAGACACCCACATTTTCACTAAAGGAAAGGTGTTACTTCAAACTCCTAAACTTCCCCAGTTGTGCATTTAATTACACTTTTGTTCACCTGTTGCCTGGCTAAGTTGTTTTAAGTAATTCCTCATTGACAGCTGCATAATTATCCTGCATACCCTAAACAGAGAAGACCTGTTCATTATGCAAGGACCAGACCCCAAATTCTGATTTCCTTGAATATTTCTCTTCCAGATGAATGGACAAACAGATTTCCCACAAGCTCAATGAGGAAAGACTTGAAGGCTCAGAAAAAGGAGGTCACCATTGAAGTCTGCAGCGTCTCCTCCAGTTCAAATAAAATGGGGGAAAAAAAAGGTCTATATTAGCTTATAACCTAAAATGTCTTCCTGTCACCATTCTGATGAATTAATTTAGTTTTGCAGTTTGGATTAATTACAGCGAAAGACCCAATGCACTTCATAGACACTAATATCTGTAGTTTTATGACTGTTGAATAATTAATTACTGCTATTTCAGTTTCTCCAAGTGGGAAAAATCAGGCATATTAAGCCTCAGGCATTATCAGACACCCAATAGGTCTGTATAAAGGCTTGCAATGGAGTCAAAATATCTCATTATTTAGTTTAAATATTCAGTCTCAAAGGGTACTATCTTTGGTGTATAGATATTTCCAAGCCTCTCTGAAGATGATGAGTTTGTAGCATCATTTTATTCAAGATAAATGGAAGGGGGGGAAAAACTCTTTTGTTTAACAACAGAAGTTACTGTTTTGTAAATAATCTACATGTCTTATAGATCTGTCTTTGGTGGTTTGGCTGGGAACTGAATTAACACTTAAAAATTTTCCTAATGGCATGGCAGACCTGGATGTGTCCACAGAAGTGACAGAAACAACCAGTGGCAAGCAGAAAACACCACAAAGAACACCTTTGAAATAAAACCACCAAAAAGGGGCAGAATTACTTGAGAAGGAACGTGGCTTTGTGAACAAAGACTGTGACTCCTGGATCATTGCTGCAGGTCTCTGCAAACAGTGTCCACAAGGAAACATGATTGCATTGAAGAAATACAGGTCACCAATCTCTCCTTCCAGTGAAAACAATCTTGCACATCAGAAATACTGGCTGTGAGGCCGGCAAATATCACCAGAGGAATCAAGTTTCCCAGAAGAGAAAAGATAAGCTGATATCTGCAATCAAACTGGAACAAACAATGGAGGTACTCACAAAGCTCAACAATGGCCAGAAAATAATTAAAACAAGATCTAAACAATTGCTGGAGCTCTCTATAAAGAATCTGAGTCAAAATTCCATAGCTTCCCAGAAAAGGCAGAAATATGACCATGTCTTTGGGGGCAGAATGAAGTGTGTCTGAGCGGATTGAAAAACTCCTAGCATAAATACTATTTTGATCTGCACATGAAGAAACAACTGCAGAAAACTGCATCAAGACAAAATAATAATTAATGTAAAATTGTATCCTTTTTTAACTACAGCCAATATTAGAAGTTTAGGGCAGAAGAGTGAAAAAAAAACCTGTAAGATGATTCTTCCACTTCTGCTCTGCTGCCATAGATTCTGGCACTCAGCCGTGGAGGGACTTTTGAGTTGACATAACAGTGGGCAACAAGAGATGATGGATCACAAAGCTTCTCATTACAATTAAGAGACCTTTTTCCATTGAAATCTATTAATGCACTTCAGCTGACACATGGGCTCAAGGACCTGGAAATAAACAACAACAAAAAAAACAAACCAGCTTTCTAAATAAGTGAAAGATTGATTATCTAAAGGACTTGCACTCAGAGGGTACTGGTGGTTCTTCCTACTCCAGTGTGAAGATGTATTTGTGAAGATCAAACGGGACAGGAGGCGTGTGTCAGCTCTGGTCAGGCTTTTCTGGAGACACACAAACCTCAGCCAACCTCACATCCCAAAACACTGGTTGGAGTTCATGTCTGAAGAGAATCACCCTGAGCATCCCACTTTGAAAGTTGCTGCAGATAGCGACTGTTTTTACCTGTAAATTCATCCAGATCTGTTTGAGGTAAAAGACAGGTAAGGGGTTACAGCTGGGTGGGGAGCACGAGAGAAGACCTTGAGTAACAGGAAGGATTTCCAAGGAGTCTTGTGCAATCTCAGTTTACACAGGATTCAGACTAAGATACAAAACACTGACACAGGGATGCTTGCCCGAACTCAAACATGTCTCTTAAATCAGGAGAAAGGCCCAGGATACCTCAGGACATGGAAGAAGTTGCTGTGGTGCTCCTGCTTTCCAATCAACAGTCCCTTAGTGTGAGGAGAAAGCAGAGAGGCTGGAAGATGGTATCCATGAGCTGAATCCATCCCGATGCTCCATCCCTGGAATGTCTACAGCAAGGGGACTTGACCTTGGCTCACAGCTCTTCTGAGCTAACAGGGAAACAATGAAACTCAGTTCTGCTCAGTTCTGTTATTTTTTTTTCCTTTTTTTAAGGGAGAGAGAGAAGGAGAGAAGAGAAGTGAAAAACTGGCAAGTGCAGCAAATTTAAAGAACAGACCAGATAAAAGTTATTGTTATGAAATTCCTTTGTTTCATGGCCAAGACCATTATATATCTCTGTCTGGCCAGACAAAGCATCATGTGTCTTCAGCAGAAGCTTCTCTTCTACCCAGGGAGCTGGACAGAGGAAAACAAAATTTCAGGAAGGAGCTGGCTTGAAAAGGCATCAGAGTTCAACTCAGCCTGAAGGACAGACAGTCCACCTAAGGGTCTCCTGTTCACTTTTAGGAATGTGGGACACCATGTCTGTTGTACTCTGCTGGTCTTAAAAATAGAAAATGCCCCAAACAAGGGGAAAATACACCAGATAAGACCTGTAGTGAAGTGACAATGTTTAATCCTGGGGGAAAGAGAGTGTCCCATCTGTGAGACCCATGGATCAGATTTGGATGACTAAGGCTCCCAGCATTAGGATATTCTTTTGGAATTCAGATAACACCACAGAGCTTTCTTATGTCTTTGAGAAGAACTTGTATTTTCATTGCTGCTCTCTGATGGCCAAGCAAGTGCACTGTCAATAGGAAAGTGAGAGCACAGAAACATGAGTTAGGTTAAATGGGTATTTGCTAAGAAACCCAATGGGAAGGAAACATTTTCTCTTACAGAAAGAAATCAAAGATTCTATGGAAGATTCTGGTCTGCAAATGTTTTTCAACACACAGTTTTCTGTGGAGTTTTTTTGCTTACACGGGTTTTTGACTTTACATACAAATCATAGAGAAAATGTGATACAGACTTTGGCACTGCCTGATACAGTAAGCTCTCCTTGAGAAATTTATTCTCAGAAAAAAATCAAATTCTGCTCCCAGTCCTTTCTGTTCATATGTTAATGCTGTCCTCTCACTGTAAGCACTAGCATGTGTACGTCTGTAAAGAAACAGGCAAACACAGGTACACTAATATTGGAGATGGCCCCTGAGCCTTTTAAACTTTGAATTCTAAGTGTTTCATCGGGTTTATTAAATTCTGTGTGTCTAGAATTTCCACGCTTGCCTCTGTACCAGCAAGCTGATAATGTAATAGTAAGGTTCAATAGCAGTTCATCTGGTTACGTGCATCAAGCCTCCCAAAAAAGACTGGGAACAGTATATTCCATTCCTTCAAATAGAAAAATACCAAAACAACACTCTAAAAACACAGTAAAATATATCACAACACTTTCCAAAGTGCTGGGTAAACTCAGATCCTTCATAAATTCTCATATGTGGTTCCTGAAAAGAAACACAGAAGTGTGGATCTTGAACAAGCCTTCTACATGGCAAAACTGAAAAAATGTTCTTTTCTGCTGAAGAAGAAATTTTCAGTTTATAGAAGGTTTCTCACACATGCAAACAGTGAACTTTTAGAAGAGGTATTTTGCTTGGTGTGGGCAGAGTTATGAGGAAGAACAGGCTGAATAAAGTTTGGAAGATGGCTCTGAATGCTGTGGGGTCACCCAAAAAAGTGTCACAGCACTATTTCAGCTTTCTGCCACAAGAGCCAAGAGTATCATTTCAGAGACTGAAACAGTTTTACTGGAAAGAAACTAGCTCCAGAAACCAAAATTAGCAGATTTCGGAGAAACAAAGGAGATCCTCCAGAGACAGAAAGACCCATTCCATATGGTTAAAAGATAATCTGGCAAGAAGAAGGTTTGTATGATATTTGGCCAGATCAGTGGAAGCTAGAATGACCTTGGGAGGCGAGGGTGTGTCTGAGTAAACCCTATTATAAATATTTAAATCTCTATCATCCCTAAATTTCAGAGGAATCATGCTGTAGTATGGACATGAGCAGCCAGGGCCAGTAATAGACTGGTCTCCAAAAACTGCAGAGAGCATCAAAAAGGAAGCAGGTGAGAAAGCCCTTGCAGCACACCTGAAGAGATATCAAGGGCATATTTTGGGAGGGAGAAAGGCCCGGAAAGGACTTGGAAGTATAAGCCACTGACTTTTGGTTTTTTATTGCTGCATCCAGAGTAATTCTTTCTGCCATATAAATATTAGGTTGTCATTTGCTTTTCCTGAGGTAAATAACCTTCATGGCCCCCGGATGGGCCAGCTGTGTAGACCAGGACGCAGCAATGCTTAATGGAATTACACCCTCACCTGAAGGCCACCTTTGTAGCTGTCAGCACATAAAGATAGTAAGGAGAAATTAATCTTTGTGCCCAAAGCAGTCTGTAGTATTAATAGTTGCAGGAGATTTGTACCAAAAATCCCAGAAGAGTTAAGCCCATACACAGAGGGGGAAGCAAACCCAAAATCCTGCTCTCAGCTCACTGCTGTGTTTGATTCTGCCTCTCCCAAATATTCTCCCAAATCCACCCGACAAAGACCAAGTGACTTACTGGTGAAAATAAACACACTGTTTGCGAAAGCTTTTACATTTCACACTATGGATTGAGTGTAAAAACCCACCCCTGAGAAACTTGTAAACAGATGCACATTTGGAACAATGAGCTCTGTACTCACGTTTCACTTCTTCATTAGCCACTCACACTCAACTGCTCTGTCTCAAACTGATGGAATCCAGCCTTTGTGGTGTGAAGAATTTGCAATGAAATGCAGTCTGGGCCCACAGACCATGACTCCAAGCTGAAGACAATTTGATAGATGGTGCATTGACCACACAAACGGGTTCAAAAGAAATCAGTTTGGCATTCTGGAGAATTTTGGAAGTATTTTTGATCAATGGTGTTTGGAAGTCTCAGGAACATTAATTCCATATCCAGTTTGCCAAAATGTCTACCTTAGATAGATTTATGAGCATACATGTCAAGATATATTTAAAATCCTTTGAGACTTCCAAGTACATGAATAACACACGTATCATTACTACCTTTTTTTAACACAGCATCATATAAATCAAATGAAAGCACCAGGCTTTCTCAACTAAGGAAAACCACCTCACTTAAAATAACAAAGGTAATACTTATTTATTAACGTACAATGTCCAAAATTCCTATTAAAATCTGTCAAGAACAGTTTAATGCAGCACATTTTCACGAACTGAAATTAACACATACTTCCTCGGAGGTTAAATCCACCACTTTGCTGTATCTGTATTTTTCATTTCAAAGGCTAGGAAGTCCCTGGTTTCTCCTTTGAAAAAGTGCAAAAGTACCATGTTGAAAAATGGAAACAGCATCTGAAAGTACCCGCTGTCATTTATCAACTGTCTTGTGTCAAGGTACCATTAGATGTTCATCAACAATGCATTTAAGGATGAAGATTTATCAGAAGCATTTCCTCACACTCTCTGGGATGATGTCTGTGAATGAGGAGATTATGAAATAGCTCATTAGCCAGTTCTTGCTGGTTTAGATGGTTATCTAAATTCTTGCTATCTGATGGGGACTGTTCTTAGCAACTGCAAATGGAATTCCCCCTGCATGGCAGATTATGGTAGTTGAGGACACAGGGAATAAAAAGGTCAGCATTGCCATTTCTGCACTTCCAGCCATTGGCAGACTTACACGGTCAAAGTCTTGCCATGAGCAATTTCATTTTAAGTCAGTTTTTCTGAGCATATATTTAAGCATGCAGAGACTCTAGAATGGACACAGTTAAATTAAGTTAGGGATGAATTTTTTTTTTTTCACAACCATCTTATCAATTTACAGGAGTAATTCGGTGTTGATTGAGTCTCAGGGAGCAGAAGAAATCTTGACTGCTGCTCCTTAGATAACCATCCAAACAACACAATCATAACTTCAGGGTCTATAAGAAGATAAAAGAGCTTGTTATTTCCTTGGCTGATGATAATATCCTGTATGATAAGGACCTGCATGTCATTCTGCAAAACTCTAACCTCATTTAAAGTTGTTTCTTTGAAAGATCAGTTTTGTTGAAGAACACTGTTCATATGTGCTCATATGCAGGAGACATTCTCAGAGTAGGGACAGCACATCTCCTTCAGTTCTGCTTTGGGATGGCACCATATTGTCCCAAAGGAGTATGGACTGTCCCTAGTATGTGATAGGAGCCTTCTCCTTTGATTTGGTACAAGAACCTTTGGCTTGGCCAAGGGTCTGTCTGCTTCTGGGATAAGTCTTCCAAATCTTCAGGCAAAATTAACCCTTCCCTAACTCTAGCTCCTTCCTTTACTTCTTCCCATGGGGTTTCTTTATCTTCTCTTCCAAGCTCAAAATTCTGATGCTTGGTACTCTTCCTCAAGCTCTCTGTTTGCTCTCCCACCTCTGAAAAACACACATTTCACCTTCTTCCTCTTGCTCACACTTTTTTACACCCCCCATGTTACTCAGCTCTCTTACTTTTCTCATTTTCCACATCACTCAGCAACTCAGATCCTTGCTTAAGCACGAAAATCTCATTTCAGGCATTTGCAGAGTCATGGTGGATCAATTAAAAAAGACCAAGGACAGACCAGAATATTTGCCAGCAGAATAGACAGAGATGTGAGCAAAACAGGAGCTCAGCAGCTTCTCCACTTCCCACATATGTAAAAAGTTGTCTTAAGCAGAAGAGGCGCATTGCAGATATTCAAGTAAGGAAAATTATTGTTAATAATCACATCTTCCCTATGAAAGCAGTAAAGGGCCTCTGTACAAAGCACAATCTGAATAATGTTATTTTGTTTTCTGAACTACTTCTGCACAGTTTTAATGTGAATCTTCCTTTAGCATTTCTTGCCATCTTTAGTATCACAGTGAGTTTGCCAAATTCAAAGACTCAAATTTAAGTGAAACTCCTGGGATCTGTGACATCTCAGAGATCAAGCAAGTGAAAACGCCATGAGAAAGACAATTCCACTCCCCAAAACCATCAGCCCATCAGGTGAGGCACACTTAGTGGCATATTTACTTTTGATTTAAACTTTCCATGAAGTCACAGAACAGCCCAGGCTTTGAAGGACTGCCAAGGCAAAAGGGACAATTCTGCATGTGCCACATTGTGCATGCCAAATAATGTTAACACTGAAAGGCTCATTGTTAGAGCCTCACTGAGGACGTTAGCAAGAGGAAGAAAAATTGGATATAGAGGATTACATAATTCTTTTGAGTTTGCAAAAGGAATTTGATTTGGCAAGTCTGAGCAGCAGAGATGTTGCTCTCTGAATTGGGAGTTAGTTTCAACTAGTGGAAACTGTCAGTTTTGAAACAACAAAAATATTGTAATACACTGTAAGTCTGTAAAGACATTTCACAAGTGAGAACGGGCAACAAGCAGAGTGATTGCCCTCTATATGTTACCTGGGGGAGTTTAAAATAATTAAAATTATGTACCTCTAGAACCTTATTTCATCTTAAAAGAAATACAAATTAACTCTATCTATGGCATCCACATCTCCAAACCATTCTATGATTCTATAAATGTTTCTTCTGTTTTAGTGTAATCAGAAACTATTTGTGGGGTTTTTTTTTTTCATAAATATTGCACAGATAGTGGTAACTGCACAGAGACAGTGTTTTACCTGTCATTGAGTAAATAATTCAAAGTTTTCCATTTCCCCCAAAGATTTAAGGGCTGTTGGGGAAAAAGATATGGGAAGGAAGGTGACTGTGAGAATTTTCCATTTAAGTTTTCTACTAGGTCATCTTCCAGTGGGCACAAGCAATGAGGTCTCTGCAAGGGAAATCTCTGCTTGGAGCTGATCACTGTGAAACACTCTAGGGCTGCATGGCACTTCCAGCCTTCTCTGACTGCCTTTATGGTCATGTCATTGAAGGCACTTGAGATTTTCAGACTGTGTAGAATGCCTTGGCTCACAAACACACATATTCCAGTTGATTTTTGGGGTAGTCATTTCCACAAAAGTTATATTCACACTTCCAGCAGACTCAAGAAGGTTGGGGCTAAGCCAGGATAATCTATAAGAAAAACAGAGTGAAGGATTTCTGGCTTCTCTGAAGAGAGAGGGTAATGCAAGCAAGGTGAGGATCATCCCTGGTCTTGTGTCCTCTTAACGTGTAGAAGAAGCTGGAATAAGATTCAAGGGCACTGTGTGGTTGGGGCAGAGGAGGACAGTAGCATTAGAGATGGCAAATCCAGTATAGCAATGTCCTTTACATTTCTCTGCACTTATAGTGAGTCTGCACTGCTCCTATCCATCACAAATCACATTTTGATCTATAAGAGTTTGGCTCGCTTTTCAATAATTTAGGAGCATTGCTCTAACTTGTGAAATATGATTTTGTTTCTGAAGGAGCAGCAACTCAGATTGCTGCTGGGAATGGGAAAATCCTCTGGAACCAGTTTCAGTAAAAACTAATCCTAAGAAAAGCTTATCTAAAAGTTCAGCATTAAATTCTGTACAGGAGTTAGAAAGAGCTGACAGCCAATTAAATATACTGGAAACTGAAGGGAAACGTGGGGGTGGAAGAAAAATGGAGATATTTTGCTGTTCCCTGACTGTTGCCCCTGGAAAGTCATTCCATCCTGAATTTCTCCAATGCCATATCCTTTGTAAGGTTTCAAAACCAACATTTAAAATATATTTTTAAGGATAACCATGTCTGAAAGTTAAAGCCCTTTGGGGAAGAATAAAAGAGGGACTTCAAAGTAACAAAATGCTAAATCTGGCAACTTGTTTTTAATGGAAGTAAAAACCTGCACCATTTAATACTTTAAAGTGTAATAAGAAGAGAAATGTCACACGTAGAGTTCAATTTCTACCCATGGAATTGTGCCCCTGATTTAACAAATTCCAACTTAAATGCTTCCACCACAACTGAAAAATGTTTTACTGACCTCGAGCTCATTGTACAGCAGAGGTCCAAAGTATTGCTCGGACTGGGATCAAAGAAGATTTGGTTTTCAAAGCAGCCAGCCCAAAGTGAGCTAAATCCAGCTGGCAAATGTTTTTCAGTTCAGCAAGTGTTGAACCCCATTTTTTCGTGGAGTTTTGTTCGACATGTTGCATCAAGAGTCTATTTTAGCTTCAGAGGAGTCCCTGGTCTCTCCCTCACTGAAGAATATTGCTGCACGTGGTGCTGCAGTGACCTGAGCTGTCTTAGATCAGACTTCAGCCTCACAGGAGGACCAGGCTGAGCACTGATATTCAGCTACATAAACCCTTCTGGGTGTATGTAGCTGAATATCAACTTTCCTTTGGTCCTGAGCAACAACTTTCCACATGTAAGACTGCATGAAATCATGTAAACAGTGTGTTATTCCTAGTTAAATTAAGAGCAATATCTATTCTACCTGTATAGTTCTAAAAAGATATCTGTTTTTTATTATTATCTTCTCACCAATTCAGCTTTCACATACTCAAGCACCTGGTTTTAATACTCTGGACATGAAACATAATTCTGGATGCTGACACCAAAGTGATGCATGTCCTAAGATATTGGTCAGGATCTGTCTCATAAGGTAACATTGATATAACACATATTACCACTATGTTCCAGGTTATTTTCAGCTCTTCACAGTGGGAAGCTGCTGTCTTGGATAACAGAATGTCTGCAAGTTATTACATTTTGACCATTGAACCTAATTGTACTTAACAGGGATGTTATGATTAATGTTCATTATGTGTTTTGGAGATGAAAGAGGCACCAAAATGTGATTTCTTATATGGCTGTTGAGACAGCAGGGCAAACTGGTGTGAGCAGACTGAGCTGCAGTCAGGGATGAGGACTGATCAGCTCAGCCCAGCCTCTGGTTCTTCTTAGTGTGCCATTGCAGAAGAGTGTCAAGGACCAAACTAAGAGCCATGATACTGAACTGAATGCTTCTGTTCTGGTTTAGCTGGCACCAGTGTCAGCTGAAATGCAATGTTTGGTCAAGGGAAGAACAGGCTGCAGTGACAAAAACACAGCTCAGAGCACCTGCGTGGGTACCTGAGCAGAACAGGCATTGTGACACGGGATTGCATGGCAGACCAGGGGTATCAAAACTCACACTTGGATAATGGAAACCCTATTAATGAACAGCAGGGTGTCACTGATCATTTCCAAGTGCTTTTGGATTTAGGACCCCAAAAGACTGACGTGCAGAGCAGGAAGCCAGCTAGGAGGTGTTTAATACACTCACGTTTGAACTTCTGCCTCTCCCTGCTTGCTGAAGGTCTGGGTGGTGTCTGTTGACTTGGGAATCAAGGCTATGAGCACAACTCCGTGTAAGCACCTCATCATCTCTAAGAAAAAGCCAGCACCCAGCCCATGAGTGCTTTATTGTATGAAATTTAGTTTTCTCACTAAACCTGTTAACTCAAATCATCATTTATTTCCTTTTGGCAGGAGCTATCAAGACACAGAATAGGCTGGCTGATAGGAAAAAAGAGATCATTCTCTATCTGTCCTATTGAACCTGTGCTGCAATAGAGCCTGTCAGGCAAGAGTTATATGGCCAAAGGAGAGAATAAGGTCTGGGGGCCAGGTCTTCCCTATCCCATGTGAATGCCCTGCTGTAGGTTACAGCCCTCCTTCCTTAGTCATTCTCCCAGACATTTGTCAACCCACTAATGGCTTTGGTCAAACCACTCGCTTGAGACATGACTTAGTAGCTGCAGAACTCTTCACTCAGATTAAAGCCAAGACACCCAGACTGATTGACTGAACCAACGTGCTGCTAACCACTGAGAACTCAACACACTTGGAAAACAAGTAGCAAAATAAGCTTGGCTTTCATCAAAATTCTTTTGTCCAGATGCCCTGGAGTCATGGAAAAAAAGATCCACACACACAGAGCCTTTCCCCTCAAAAAACAGCTTATTGAGTCTTTAAATGAGGAGAAGAGTCTCTCTAATTGAGGAGAGGAATAGAGGAAGGATCAGGCAAATTCCCATCTGGCATTTACAGACATATCCACTTTTTGCTGCTCATAACAATTAGTATATTTGTGCCAATGACGATTTGCAAGTCTCTGTCTGTGCTGACTTTGGATGTGTCTTAGCTGCAGGGAGGGTGAGCTCCACAGCATTTGCCATACTGAGCTGCCTAGTTATCCATATTACCCTCATCCAGAAACCTGGGCAGACAATCAGACTGTCTCTTTTTAGTGTATAATGAGGATGTGGTAAGTGCAGCCTAAGATCCAGAATCTGGGAACGGATCTCACCATTTGTTTGTATCCATTCAGTTCCTGGGTTTTGGTCAAAAGCTTAGCAAGAACTATGAAACTACAACATAGCAACAGTACATACATGATGGATGTAGATTATGACACCTCTCAAGATGTTTCCCCCTCTCTTGCAGTGTCCCAGATAACTTAGCCAAGCAGATGTTCACCGTTAATTTGAGCCATGGAAAAATGCAAGTTTCACACTAAAAGAAAAAATAGGGAACATGGAAGACATCCGAACTATTTTCTGTTTGCTTTGTCTTGCAAGCAATGAGGAATTTGTTTTTTTCTGAGTCAGAGCTGGAACTGGAACAGAGACACCTCACGTTCTGGAGGGATCTCACTATTCAGAATCTCCAGGCACAAGGGAAGATGAGGCCTGTGTCCCTCCCTCAAAGAAATGTCCTGCTTTTCTGGAGAAAAGAATAATTTTTTTGTGAAACAGTCAGAGAAAGAAAGAAGATATCTTCCTGATGATATTACACTCATTCTCTTGTTCAAGCACATTACCCAGTGATTGAAGGAGAAAAGACAGACCCACCTGCCCTCAAGGTGCAACAGCTTCTGGCTCCATTGTCTTTCTAGGGATAATTCTTGTTCCATAATTATAACTCCAAATTCCCTCTCAGACACAAAGCTTTCAATTTATATAACACTTCAAGATTCATTTCTATCTAGGATGAAATACATCCCTTGAAGTTTTCTGGGAAAAGTGCTGTCGATAAAAATTCACTATTGTCCATTGCTGGCACTGAAGAAGGGCTGTTGGAACATGGTGTGTGGCCGTTCCCTCCCACCTCTCCTTTCCAGTGTAGCACTATCGCTGCTGACCCAAATAAATGCATTGTTCCCCGAGGCAGGGAGAATGAAGTTATTCTCAACTGATAAGGCTCCTCCCTGACTATTCACTGCTTGGACTCTGTTACCAGAAAGATGGTCTCCATCTGACTTGGCTGCTCCTCTTGGAATACCCCCAAATCTTCTCTTACTCCAAGTAGTTTAACCTTTTTCCTTCTCTCTGGAGCAGATTCACCCATGAAGCACCAAAGAATCCTAGAACTATAGGACATCCCAAGCTGGAAGGGACAAGAGGATCATTGAGTCCAACTCCTGGTCCTGAACAGGAAAATCCCAAAAATCCCACCATATGCCTGAAAGAATTGTTGAAATACTCCTTGTGCTCTCTTGGGCTGTGACCACTGCCCTGGGGAGCCTGTTCCAGTGCCCAGCCATCCTCTTGGTAAAGAACCTTTCCCTGATATCCAACCTAAACCTTCCCCCGGCACAACTTCACACCATCCCTCGGGTCCTATTGCTGTTTGTGCCAGTTTGTGACATGGTTCAAAGCCAACACAGCTTCTGGAATTGCTGCCATGTGAAAGGCAATGGTTACTGCAGCTCCTCCTTCCACTCCCAACCAAGCCAAGCGCTGCTGCTCAGGTGGCACAGCAGGATCAGGTACTCACTGACCCCTCAGCTTTTCCTGGTGCCTGGGGAAGGCACTGCCAGTGTCTGGCTCCATCCCTCCGTGCCAGGCCTGAGAACAGGATGCTTTGTGCAGTCTCAGGAAATGGCAGTTCTGCCGAAGGTCAGCGTTTGTGAAACAGACACCTTTTTTCTTTCTTTTCCTTCTTTTCCCTTTACTGGGGAGTTTTTTACTCCCTTCTCCCTCCTCACCCCACATTTTCTCTGGGCCTGTTCCAAGAACAACCCTGGTGCCATTCTCTCCCACCAAAGGCACAAAGAGCTTCTTTTACTGACCCACTGGCTGTTCAGGATACAAAGAAGTTAAACTAACAATGTGGCGATGCAACAGCCCATTACAGGCAGGTCTGGATGAGTCACAGAAGTAAAAAGTAGGAAGGGATTTAAGGGGCCACCTTCCCCTCTCTCCCAAGGCAGCCCATGTATTTTCTCCTACTATATTTTCCAGTGACCTGCTATTTCTGTTCCTTTGGAGTACAGCAAGGTCTCAGTTTCTCCTCAGGAATGGTATTTATTGCCAGGATTTATCACTCCTCAGAACAAGTTTGTCCAGTCTTTATGCTTATTTAGAGAATACACCGCATTTAACTGTGGAGTTCAACCCCAGAACAAAATACCATTTGAAAACAGCATTTAAAGTGCACATTTAATCTTGGAAAGAGGCTAATATTCTTCTCTGAAAGTGTTTCTAAGACCTGGTTTGCCTAATGTCTAAGCTCTGAGCAGATTCTGATGGAGCAAATGCTACATATATTATATGGTGACTGGCACCATTTTCAGGTACTTGCTACAGTTTGCAGAGATTTAGGAAGCAATCTTGAAGGTGCAGAAGGAAAACTAGAATTACTGCATTCAACTGCTTTGAAAAAACATAAAACACTAACCCAAAAAACAACAAAGCAAATGCTAGTTCCATATGGTTAAATGTGGCGTCATCTCCGCTTTACTGTCATCAGCCACCAGAGATTTCTATCCTTTCAGCCAGCCATATCAGAGACCCTGTTATCCTCATCTGGTTATCCTGGTTATCCACCTGGTTATCCTCATCTTGCACAAAATAAGAGGGAATTTATCCATTCATCTCTGGACACAGGGCCAAGCCATGCACAGTATCTTCCACGATCCCTTGTGCCTCATTTGCAGACTCCTTTAGCTATTTTACCCTGACTAGAAGGATATTCTCATTGTTCTGATGACAAAGAAAGGTCTTCAGCTTCTTTTGGATTCAACACAAGAGGTTGGTACCATCTCTCCACACATCTCAGAGTACACACATCATTTGCAGCGCCACAACACTGCCTGAGGCCCCACTGAATAACCAGCCCCAGGAGTGTGGTAGGACAGTGCCCAGGGCATGGTGATGTGCTGGGACCAGGAGCTTGGTCCTCCTTGCTGTGGAAGCTCAGTTTTGGGAGGAACCCCTTGCTGGGCACAGAGGCTGCAGAAGTGCCTAATGGTGATACTCTTGCTCTCTTCCAACACGTGCACAAAGCCCAGGGAGTTCTGCTTTTTATGGGAAGGTGAGGCACTTCCAAGAGTAATAAAACAACTTGAAAGAACACACAGCACACATAAAAATGCCAAATTCAGTTTGTCTTCTCACCTCAAAATACAGAGGCCACTGGGGACCTACCTGGGGTTTTCTCTGCTGTGGCACAACATGGTCTCACCTGGAGGCCAGCTGAGAATGTTCTTGCTAACAGACAAATAACATTCCTCAAAAGAGTCCATTAAATTAAAGCCTGCTACCGTGATCCAAGCAGGCTTGCAGTCTGCAGCTGCAAAGCATCTGTCTGTGGCTTTCCCTGGATTCCTCATCCCTCACACAGAGCCTGATGCTCTCCAGGACAAGTCAGACCCTGTCACCCTCAGCACGTCACCCTGCCAGGCACCAGCTCAGTAAAAGGGCACCTGTGTTATGTCCCTCTGCCAACACCATTAACCAAATATCAGCCCTATTATTCCCAGTGAGGTCAAAATAATTTTCACATCAAGGTCTGCAAACAAAGGAAGCCCATCTTCAGGGTAAATATTAACAACCCTTGGACTATTTGCAACTTAATTAAATGCCTTTATGGAATATTTCCCCTGCATGTGTAAAACCTGGATGCTATTTCAGTTGGGTACAAATCTGTGGGTCTATTAACTACTGTTAGATAAAATAAAACAAAGGAAAAAAAACCCAACGCAAAATAACTTCTTTAATATTTTATTTCAAGGACATAATTACAGTTTCATAACACTAGATGGAGATCATTGTTGACTGATAGCACTAAAATTACTAATAAGGGGGTTTTTTTGTCTTTTAGGGATGGAACTTGTAAAAAAGTTTGGATCTCTAATTCTTTTTTTTTTTTTTTCTTAACTAAAACATTATTATGAAGTTCTCTTCAATTTGTCCTGGAACAGCTTCAGTCATGGCTCAATTCAAGTGGAAATTAAACAGAAAAATGCATTGGTTTCTCTTTCTGGGCTTTACTAAGTAATTTTGTAATAAAGCAGAATGGAAACAGAAGCGCCAAACTTCCACTTTGTGAAGCAGTTTGGAAATTCCAGACATGCTTCTGCACAAATGAGAGCAAACCCTCAAATATTGCAAGATTGTACATCAGTGAAAAATTATCTCAAAATTACCTTTCTTTTTGACCAAAATATTTTTTAGAAAACTTCATTTAATTTCAACTTTTAAAGGCTACTTATACACAAAGTAAAAAAATTAGAAATCTGAAGATGGCTCAAAATAGAAGGAAAGTGGGCTCAATTCCTAAATGTACAAATGAAGAGTTTGAATTATTTTGTAATGTTTTAATGATTTTTTTTTCCTGATAGTGAAACAATTGACTACCCTTCATGAAATGTACTAAATTTTGCATCTCTTTCAAAACCTAATTCTTTTCCTTCCAAATTTCTCTGACCAATCTTTTTATAATAAAGGGAACACTAATTACGGGCATGTGGAAATCATTTTCCATTAAAAATGCTTTTTATTGATGGTGAGGATATGTGTGAGCATCACAGGATAAAAATAACAGCACAGTTGAAGACCTGTTTCCATTAGGGACAGCATTAGATATTGCACTTGGCTCACTTCAAACAGAGAACTTCACAAAGTTAATGGGACTAGCAGGACCCTTTTCCACACCAAAAAAGGCAGCACGTGTGAACTGCTTTATTGAGTTGCAACATAAGAACCCAGTCTCAGAAGATCTGATCTGTGCTCCTGCCTTGGCCATAAATGTGACAGGTGGCTTTTTGTACCTACGGGTGTTACAGAGACAAACAGCATCAAATGAAGATCAAAAGCATGAACAATAACAAGATTTGGAATTCCTAAGTGTTCATAAGAGGTGTGAGCACACCTACACAATGCAAGTAGTTCTCCAGACAGAGCAGACTCCAGGATCCACATACAAGGCATATTAACACCCTGAACAGTGTTGGGTTAATTAAATCTGCTTGCTGACTTGTTAATCAAAAGTGAGTATTATCCAGGAAATAATGGCCCCAAATAATGTTCTGAGCCTCAGTCAGTCCAGAAATTTTTATTTTCTTATATTTTTTTTGCAGTAAGCTCCTGATTTTAACGTGCAATAAAAATGTGTGTAAACTTCCAGTGGGTTTAGTAAGCTCAGACGGATACAACAAAAGCAGGGGAAGTGAAATCCTGGCATGATCTGTATGAGACTCTTTTTAGCATACGTTTTCCATACACAGGTTTATATTACAGAACAGCTAATCAATGGAAACATTGTGCTGACATCTGTGTGTAAAATCAAGACCTTGATGTTGACACCTTTCAAATATTTATAGTAATTATTGTACCAACACCTTCGTGATCTTTCAGCCAAGTTATACACACGTGCCCACGTTTCCAAAGAGTCTCTCAAGCTGTGTATTTTTTTGTGTGGGCTGCAGTGCATATCAAATTTGTAATAAGAATATATTTGTGCAACTTTCCACCCCAAAACTCAGGATCACTGTGCATGAATAACACCGATGTGCACAGTGTTTGAATGCCAACATCAAAAGCTCAGATCCTAATTTCACAAAGTATTTCAAATTAAAAGGACAGGACTTTTAAGGACTCATGGGGCTTTAAGGTAGTTTAACTGGGTGTTTTCCCTCCTTCAGAGCAAATGCAAGCTGAGTCTAGATCACAGGGCAAAACCTCCAAGCTATCCCTGCTCCAGGACATCTCTCCACAGTGATAACAGGACTTGTCCCAACCCTTTCTCAGTGTCCCACCAGCACAGCTGTGCAAGGCACAGTCAACGCTGACTCTGTGTGCATCCATGCAAACCTTCTCCTGCCCTGGAGCTCCACAGTGTGCACTACTGCAGCATGGACACCCCATGATTTGGGACCCAGCAAATGCTAAATATAGCCTTAAGAGAAGGCACTGCATGAGGTCCACCTTAATCCCTCGCACTGGGTGAGCTGCCCACCTCCAGTGGTGGGTGGGATGAGAGGAGGGGAGGAGAACAAGACCTTACACAACAAACCTGAACAACATTTTCACACTGCAGATGGAGCCTGCAGAGAGACAAGGCTAGAAGCCCACGAGGCCCACACTGCAGGAACCCATCTCTGGTTTGTGTTTGCATCCCAGATTGGTGACAGCCTTTTGCCATCACCTGGGACAAGCCATTCTCGCCGCCTCAGCTCTCACCCATAAAACACAAAGTTATCACTCCTCTCCAAATAGCTTGTCTTACCTTTTAATTTGAAAATCCAATTTAGCAGCTGCACATTTTGGTGTCTTGCTGGTGTGCTTGTGGTACAAGCAATGCATTCTTCTAGAGCCAAGAAGCTTCTGTTGGTGTCAGCCTGGAACATGGAAAAAGAGGTATTACAGTTCCCTTGAGAAGATCTCATTTGTCATTTAAAAGTCTGCTTCAGATTATATAATATTTTTTTCCAGCAGAGGAGAAAGTGAATAAGGATCTAGTTTTCAGTGCTCTTTGTATGCTTGACATTGCAAAGTCTAGAAACATCCCAGGCAGACACATGGAAAACTGCTTGTGTGACACTGGTCCAACACTTTTCAAAGTACTATAAATATTTAAATAAAATAGGCATTTGCTACGTTCAGCCATTTACATGGATGTTTTCCTTCTGAGCTATAGTTACTCCCTATTCATATGTAGAAATTGGATGAGTATCATATTCATTGCGCAGGCAATTTCTCTGGTGAGATCTCACAGCCAAAATAACAGTCTTATTTAGGAGCTGCATTGGTGTTTTAACAGACTAATAAAGGGCAGCCCTGTGTCCCATCTCTAAATATTGGCACTCAAGCTGTTTGGTTGGAAGCAGTTGCCTTGTATACATGTATACTTACAAAGATTTTCTGTTTCTGTTGCAGACAGAATGAAACTACTGTTCTTCTACTGAACAAACAGGTCATTATGGATTTCTCTCTTCCATTGCCTCAGCCACTGCAGAAGTCCTTAGGTCAAGAATTAAGTCATATTCCTTGGGTGTGGGGGTTGCTCCTGGTCAGTAAAGAGGTGACAAATGAAATGTAGCACCTTTTTCCCATGTTGAAGTAAATCCATAAATGCATGAAGGAGTGGGATACATGTGTAAGTTTTGTATTCAGAAAAGTTCTCTTGAGATTCTTTTGGTCTCCATATTAAAACACTGGATTCCATTGCAGTGATGAGCGACATATGCAGTTCCTCCCAAAAGGGAAAGGACCTAAACCGGTGCTGGATTTGTCCCCCACATTGGAGTCACCCTCATGACTTGAAAGTGCTGGATCTCTGCAGAGGCAGTAAGCTTGCAGTTCATTTTCCATTTGTGAGCTTTGAGAGCAGAACATTGCTGCATCAGTGTGTCCATATGACAAAGACACTCTCTTGTCCCATAGGTGGGTCGAGTGACGTCTTTGCTCGCTGCAGGTCTTCCAGCAGGCACTGGCTTCAGTCACTTCCCAAGAATGGCAGGAGGTGGAGAAACCAGTCATTTTGAATGGGAAATTTTCACAAAGGTTAATTGTCCTTCTGTAAAAGTATGTCTGGCTTCAACTGGGCCATGTCTCTGTCCCTAAGAGTGGTCTCAGTACTTTTCTGTGTGAAAGAACATAGAGACTGAAATTACTTCATCTCTTGACCTTTGTTTTCAGACTTCTTCTGATAACCTAAGAACTTGCTTCATAAATCTTTCATTACAAATTATTTTCTTTGGCTGTGAAAAACATTTTGCTGCAATAAAACCTTTTCTATTTTTTCCCCTTGACCTCTCTCCCATCTCCTAATATCTCTACTAAAATATGGATAGTACAGACACAGCATTCCAGGGTCTGTCTAATTAAAGCATTTAATGGAAGTAAAGTCACATCCCCCACTCAGTCTTGCTGCTCCTGTTTGCCAAGGAGAATCACATCTCTTATAGCTCTGGATAGAACAAAATCACTTTCACCTTGACATGCCCTTAGTAGGGATAAGATTTTACACATGCTGAAATGTCCCTGTGTGCAATATTATAGAGCCACCGTACCCTGAGAAACTATTAGAAGCAGCATATTTAATCAGTTCTAGCTGCAGTTAAATCATCAATGATGTCCCAGTGACACTGTGAGTAAATGCTTGTCAGTGTTGCCATTATATTTGACTGTGGTTTGGAATGTTTTGGATTACATTAAGGAGAAAAATGCAGGGTTTTTTGGTTCTTTTTTTTTTTTTCTAGACAGGATGTAAATGGCTTTGCAATTTTCAGGAATGTTCTAACCCAAACTGTGTGTAAGAAACAGTGTCATGTTCCCACACATGGGGCTAGCTCACTGCCATGAGGACAGTTTTATGGCCTTCTTTATTTCTTTGAAAGGCAATGCGAAAATGTGAGGATTTTACTTCTGTTATTTAAATGTTGCTTCATCAGCAGTCTGACTCCTGTTTCTGTGGCCTTCTCCTGGGAACTGCAGAGGACTCCAGCAGGCAGGTGCCCAGCTCTTCAGGAAAACATTACCATGTAAAATATTTCACAGTGGCCCATTTTCTCCCAGCTGTTTGTCAGCCATTCGAATAAAACTTTGATTATACCACAAGCTGCTAAAACATCATTTAAGCAACTGCTTGGGGGAAGAAGAATGGAAAGATGCAAGTCATAAAACATCAAAACTTTTGTGGGAAAAGAATATGACAAAAGTATTGCTTTCTTTATTTCTTCAAAAATGAACAGTGCCTGATGCCTTTTTATCCAGTGCTACAAGATTTAGGTGGGGAAAAAAATCTTGTAAGACTAAAGAGTTAATGTACAATAGGCACAAAGATGTTTCTTTCTTTTTCATCTCCCTAACACATATTGTATCTTAGCTTCTTATTTTTCTACATTTGCATGTACAGAAACACAATTATTGTGCAAAAGTAATACCAAATCTTGGGCACATGTTTTCAATACCACACTCACAAAAATTTAGAGCATAGATTAACACACAAGTCTTGATGGTTGGAGAGCTGGGAAAATGTGCCTTGCAGAGAAATGTCAGGCTCTCACTCTTCTGAAGTCCTCAAAAAGATCAAGGGGGGGATGTGATTTCAGTGCCAAAAAGACTACACTTTTTCTTCAAAGAGAGTATATATCAGATATCAAAAGACATTTTCACATAACACAGAATGACTGAAAGTTAAAGACAAAGACAACCCAAAAAGAAATATGTCACAATTATGTAACAAAGCGGGTGAATCTGAGGAAAAGAACTGGAAAAGGAAATGGCGGGTTCCCAAATCCTGAAGAGTCCCCCAGATGTTGCAATCGTCATGGAACTTGGATGTGTGTAGAAGTTACTCTGTCATGACAAAGGATAGAAGGGAAACAAATCTGGATCCTTTTCCCCTTAAAATACAAAACTTCAAGGCTGATCAATCTCTGTTCTCCCTCCTTCCCTAAAATATCCTGGGAAACTGGCAATGCTGATTTACCAAACTCTACTCTGCTGTTTATTATTATTATTATTATTATTATTATTATTATTATTATTATTAAACTTTTATTATGATAGTGCCTAAAGTGCAGGACATAATATGCTAACCTTTACACAGCCAAATTGCTTCTGCCTACAGGCCCCTGTGTTCCCATCCAGGAGAAAAGCCCTTTTCCAAAGTGTTACTTGTCACTGGACCTCATGGGATGCCACAGGGAATCCGAGTGTCCCGCAAGCAAACTCCAAGCAGAAATAAGTGTTTAGGAAAGCAGGCAAATAAAATGAGTGATATAACCAGAGCTAATAGAAGAATTTGCATCCCACCCTCCTTTTACCCTAAGGACTATTTGCTGTATTTAATGTGAACCTGTCCCCCTGTTTTATGCAGAATAGGAGAACTCCAAAGCCTCAATAACTGATTGTCCTTATCTTAAATATATCCATTGTGACCAAGTATGTGCAGGCAGCAAAAGCCTCAGCCTCCACTGAGCACTGCAGCTACTGAAGCCAGCTGAAGGTTTTCAGGGAAGGGAGCTAAAGGACTGCTAGAAATCCAATTCTTCATATCTGCCACAAAACAGACCCTAATCAGAGCATAATCTCCAAAAACTCATCTAAGCTACCGAGCTTACAATCACAAGAGACAGCCTGTTAGACTGAGCTGGTTAACATTTGCCAGAGTTTGGCTTTGGAGGTGCTCATAGTAGGAGTCTACTGCAGGCCTTCTTCTCTGGTTTTCATTTACAGCCTTTTCCTTCTTTCAAATCTGTTACATTTTATTGCCTCTATTTTAAGATTTTAGCAATTTGGATATTCTGAGGCATATTTTTAGCACATTACTTGACTTCATGAAATAGATATGTATTTCTAACTATGTTTAATAGGAGTGAAATGCAGTAATTTTTTATTCTGTTATGAGAATACAACCTGCAAAAGCCTGGCTTTCTAAGGAATGTATTGTTGCTAAGATGGTTTTACTACAGAGTGAAATAGAGGTAAAACAACATATGGGTCATTAAAACATCAAACAAAAAAAATACAAGTCATCTTTCACAGAAATAAAGCATTATATATAATTTCATCTTATTTCCAATGTTGACTTTTTAACAGGAAATTTACTTGCCTCCTTCAAAGTATGAAGTTTCTGTCATCTGTTTCTTTTATGTTACCTTTCAGTTATTCACAATGGCCCTATATCTGTTGCTTTTGCTGCTATTGCTCCAGGGTGCACAAGGTTTTTGTGCTGAATTTCTGGGTTTGTGGAGAGCATCAGCACTGGTGATCACAGGCAGGCTCAGGCTGGTGGGACCAAAGTTCTGGAAGCAGCATTGCTGATGTTCCCAGCAGGGAAATGTTTCAGAGCAGAATCATCTGGGCAAAACTGAGAGTAGAGGGATCCAACCAGGTGGTTGTGATGACTCTTTCTAGCTGTAGCTTCAACAAAGCTCAGGAAGTCATGACAAATACAAACATTGCTCTGAGGGAGAAATACAGGGATTTTTTATTCTGCTGACTCTGTTTTCAACCATCTCAGGTACCTCCTTGGTTTGGTTGTGTTTGAAAAGTGATTAAACCCACTGCACAACTTCCCATACTTGAGGTCACTTAATGAAGAAATCCAGTGTGTGAAAGCACAGTCTGCCAGAGGAAGAAAGCTACTCATATTCAGGTGCAGGGCAGAACTGGGGAAAAAAGAATTCTTGTGTTTTGTTGAGAAGAGTTGCCCCTGAGTTCATCTCACTCTGTGGTTATGCTCTGAGCTGCCCACACTCTGTACACAGCCAACACAGAGACAGACACTTCCAAAAGAGGATTTACCTACAAAAAAACATCTAAATCACACCCAGAGGCGCCTTTCTCTGTGCTGTGCACAGAGGATGCTCTGGTAGCTAAAATCCATGAAGAGTGACCCAGGTCACCCAGATAGTGCAGTGATGTTCCTCATCACACCCAGGGCAGAGCTCTGGCAAGGTCATCAGCTCCTCTGAGCATTGTGCTTTGAATTCCAGTCCTCTGTGAGCTCTTATAGACTGGTCTATAAAATGGAAGGGGTTGTGTCTCACACACCACACCAAAGGAACTCCCAGAAAGCAATTACCTTTGGAAAATTGGTAGATTCCCACAGGCTTCTCAGGGTGAAAGCTACTAAAGATGACATTGCAGAACTGAAAGCAAGATGAGAGGGCACCTGTGAAACCCCATTAGCAGCTCCCTCATGAGCTCCTGTTTTGCTGGTCTGAACCCCTGGCAAGGGGATTTTCTAATGATATGAATGACAATGACACAACAAATGAATTAAATCAGCACAGTCCTGTTTCGTTTACAAGGCTCAGTTTCCATTATTTCCCATTGCAAAGGAAGTGCAGGACTAAAACATCTGGTCCTGTTGATGGGCTTTCAGCCAAAGCTTCAACGTCTGCCACTGAGCTGAAACAACAGCAGCCTAATCTCAGAATTGTCTTTAGCCTTCTCAAAAACTTTTCCTCCCCAACGAGAAAGCAGAAAAAATTTTCCCTCGGTGTTTTATTTCAGGCATAGCATGTTAAGCTGCAACCAACAGCAGATTCTTTCCTTCCACAATCCTCCCACTTCCTAAAGGCCATGAATGTTCAGACCAGGGGGTTCATCAGGGATAAGCAATTAATTTTTCTCAAAAGATATTTTTTTACCAAGGTCAGTTTTGCAGGAAATGGTACCTTATTTCTGAACTGCTGGGAAATGATTCCAGGGAATGTGGGAGAGCAGCGAGAAGTCCCAGTAGAAATGAAGGAATTTTGTGTCTGAGATCCTGATAAGATTCAGGGGAAAATATATTTCAGACCGGATTCTCACACCCATGTTTCTACAAAGTGCCTGAACGCAGATAGCCTTATAAATACATTACATTTTACACTTTTAAAATATCTGCCATGTCACTAGTGTGAATCATAATTGATTTTAGCACATCAAAGGCCAAAAGTCTGTTATAAAGTAAAGAGTTGAAAAAGTTGGGTGGTTTGCTGAACAATGCACACTTAGGCCGTTTTGTTAGCAAAAAATATCAAAATAAAAAGCTCTAAAGTCTCACAGGTTTAATCTAAGAAACTACTGGCTGTTTTAGAAGAGGAAAAAAACTTTTGCAATAGTCAGATTACCTGTGTGCAATAAGACATCAAAAAAACCTAATTCTATAAATATATCCGCAAGAAAAGAAGAGTTAAGAAGAATCTCCATCCTTTATTGGATGGGTGGGGAGTCCCAGTGACATGGGATGAAGAAAAGAGTGAGGTATTTTACACCTTGTTTGCCTCAGTCTGCAACAGTAAGACCAGTTGTTCTCTGGGTACTCAGCCCCTCGAGGTGGAATTCAGGGATGGGGAGCAGAATGAAGCCCCCATAATCCAAGGGGAAATGGCCAGAGATCTCCTCCATCACTTAGACCCACACAGGTCTGTGGGGCAGGATGGGATCCAGCCAAGAGGACTGAGGGAGTCATGGATGGGCTCACTGAGCTACTCTGTCATTTACCAGCAGTCCTGGCTCCCTGGGGAGGTCCCAGGTGACTGGAGGTCACCAAGTGTGACACTCCTCTACCAGAAGGGCCTGAAGGAGGATCTGGGAACTACAGGCCTGTCAGTGTGGTCTTGATGTGCCAGGAAAGATCATGGGACAGATCATCTGGATGTGATCCCACAGCATGTACAGGACAAGCAGAGCACCAGGCCCAGCCAGCACAGGTCAGTAACAGGCAAGTCCCACTTGAATAACCTGATACTTCCTGCTTTATTTCTTCCTACTTTGAAATAACTGTGTTTCTAGAGGATGTAATGTGTAAAACAGTGCTTGTAGATTGAGAAAGATGGCTACAACTATTGTCCTGCAAAGAAGAGAGGAAAAAATGAACTGATGTGATTGGTCCCCAGCTCTGCCTGTGGCTTTGCCAGCAGGGTCTGTAGGGAATGCCCAGGATCTCTAGGAAAAACCACATTGGTCCTTTCTTGGGTATTTGAGTTTTACATCTCTGTGACTGATCTTGCAGAGAGGACAAGGTGATGGAAAGCAACTTGAAGCAATTACTCATAAAAGCTCCCCAAGAACCACACTAATACCCAAGAAAGTGCTGCCCAAGCTCCAGTAGCAATCACTTTTCCATGTCATCCAAATGCTGCAGCACTAAAGAGAATTTGCTTTCTCTCTGAAACTGATATCACAGCTTCCTTTAAGCAGCCATTACTGCTCCAGATGTCGGGAAGGATTCCTTAAGTCAAACATGCCTCAGCAGATGTGGTATCTCACCCTTTTGGTACCCACATTTTTCGGTGAGCTTTCAGCAGATACTTTACATATCATCCCCCCTTTCCTCTTCCCCCTCAGCAGGCAACAAAGCTGAGCAGCACCACAGACTGAATTTAGCTCTTCCTGAAGTGAGAAGATTCCAGACAACTCATTCCAATCCCTCCCTCCCTCCCTCCCTCCCTTCCTTCCTTCCTTCCTTCCTTTCCTTCCTTCCTTCCTTCCTTCCTTCCTTCCTTCCTTCCTTCCTTCCTTCCTT
>QUSF01000005.1:41568879-41690414 GCA_003676055.1 Chloebia gouldiae | reverse complement strand
CTTCCTTCCTTCCTTCCTTCCTTCCTTCCTTCCTTCCTTCCTTCCTTTTTTGCTCAGAGAATATGAAGTACACAGAACAGATGAAAAATGCATTAGTAGCCTCTTTGTTTTTCTTTGGATGACAATACCTAATAAGTTAAGCTTAGCCTATAGCAAAGCAGTCCCACATGGCCAGGTCTGTTCTAAATAAGCTGCTTTTATGAGACCAGGATGTCTAAAAGAAACACACTTCATAAAAGGAGAAAATGTGCAAGACAGAAAAAGTCCAGTAAAAGAAAATCTCTCTTACAAAACTACTACTGTTCAGACTCTGTATAAACATGATTATCAAAGACATACTTGGGTTTTGTGGGAATTTTTTTCCTTTTTTTTTTTCCCAAGTCTAGAAAGGAAATATTTTAGTCAGATATTTATATACATTTCCATTCTCCTGAAAAAGAAAAGCCTCAAAGGTTCCCTTCACTGGATGTGAAAGCTTACCTGCTAAAGAGACATTTGAAATCCTTAGCAGTGAGATATGCCCTTACTAGTAAAATATTAACTGCTGAAATCGAATAATTTTTCTAGAGAGAAAGGTATCAAGGATATGCTCATTAACTTCCTGCTTACAAGGAGGAACACATCTCCTTTAATCCATGCAAACCACCAACCTAGATTATACTGTGGCTTTGTAACATGGAGATTTAATCTGATTTTCCTTGCCTTTTACTTTCATAGGTATCCCAGACTGAAACCATTCCCATATTGTGAATATGATATGCGAATATCCCATATTCTGAAACCTTTAAGAAATTCTGAAATCCTTTAAGAAACAACTAAGAAAACAGGTAAAGGTTTAAAGGTTTCTCATCACCAAGGGAGAGCATAACTAGTGAACCATTCTCCATCAGTCAAGTGTTGCCAATCTCCAAGAATCAAGCAAAACCCACTAATTTGTTCCAAATCTTAGTAAGACATTGTATGAGCAACACAACGACTGGTATCTGCTTTCCCATTATTTTATACCTTAGAGATGGATTTTCAAGAGTTAAACAGGATTCACAGTCTTGCTGACACTTTGTGGTGAGTTTTTTCTCAAAATGTGTAAACCCTGTTGTGTAAAATGTAAAAGAATATGCTCACATTGCATCCTGTCCTGCTGTCACACCCCCTCCTGGGACAGCGATTTTCACAACACAGAGAACTGTTTCTACTCCTTTTGGTTCTAGACAAATTACCTTGAAAATACTTAAAAGCCCCCATTCTCACACAGTCCTGGATTGTCCTTAAACCTTTGTTTCTTCAATAAACAAACAAAAAAGCAAAATGGTAGCGTGTTATTATTCATACACTGAATAACCAGAGATTACACTAATTCCTTCTCTTTTGATCAGTTGAACAAGAATACTAAAACCTAGGGAGCATAGAAAGATTCAGGTTTCTTTAATATATGTCTCACCAATTGCTCATACAGGCAATTGCAGACTGAAAAAATTCCATTCTGAATGGAATTCTTCTGTTTAGGCTGGAGGTACTTTGTTTTAACAGGGGTGCAGCAGGCACAGTGGTTAGTTTCTTTTCCATGAGAAAAATTAATATGTTTTCATTTCAGGTCAGACTGGGACAATTTTCCTTTTCCATTTCCACTTCAGGCAGCAAATTGAAAAATCAATACTCATCATAGATTTAATTGCACTGTCTGTGTTCCTTTAACCAACACTCCAGAACATAGCACAGAAAGTGGGGTATAAAAATAGAAAACAGAGAGTGGAAAATCTGCTACCCAATAACTTATGCTGCAAATTTACAGCCCTGTGACTTATTCATAGAATCACAGAATGGTTTGGCTTGGAAGGGACTTTAAAGATCATCTATTTCCAACCCTTCTGCTGTGGGCAGGGGTGCTACCCACTAGACCAGATAGCTCAAAGCCTCATCCAGCCTGACCTTGAACACTTCCAGGGTTGGAGCATCCACAGCTTCTCTTCTAGGGCCTCACAGTGAAGAATTTCTTCCAAATATCTGATCTACATTTGTACTCTTTCAATTTAAAGCCATGCCCCCTTGCTCTTGTCAAAAGCCCCTCTCTGGCTCTCTTGCAGCCCTTTCAGGTTTTGAAATTTTTCATTCACTCACTTTTCATTTCAGTGGGTGCTGAATACAACCATCAGGTGAGGGTACAAAGTGCAGGTGCTACATGGCATAAATGCAATGGAGAACTGCTGAGCAAATGGATTTAAACACTGGGAGATGACAAATGTTAAAGGCACAAACTACCCAGGCCATTACTTCACCATGTTTTGTTGAGAGAAATCACGGATTAAATGCTAGGTCATCAATTGCCAAGCAATGTTTAGCTTTGTATCATCCCAGAGTATCCCTTATCATGGCAGTGTTTGAATGTTCTCAGTTGGCAGCAGAAACAAGACAGTTGCATTAAGTTAAACCTCAGGATTAAATCTGGTCTCCAGGGCAAAGGCACAGTGATTAGTACTCCTGTTTATAAACAGAGCTGCTCTAATCTTTTACTTATAAATTTCCTCCTCCATCTGTTGTCCATCAGCAAAGTGAAGCTGTAGGAAACTGTGCAGATGGCTTTAAGGCACTGTAGCTCTTCTGCTAAGCAATGCCTTGGCCTGCTGGATGTGTACCTCAGAAATAGAACTTTATTTACCAAAACTGCACCTTTTCTAACCCAAGATCCTGCACTGAAGCCCAGTGCAAGGCATTTTTCACTTCCTCTTCTCCATAGAAAAAGGGCTCCATTGTGTTGAAAGATGCAATGTGCAGTACCTGGGCCAAAGGATTAAACTTTCATCATCTGGGTTTGATACTTAGATTCTTGAGAGGAAATGAGTGTTAAGCATCCACTACATGCCAGGATATACTGAAAGAGCCCTTTAGCAATACATGCCAATATTTTAAAAATAGGCAATTTTATTTTAATAAAACAGTAATAACAATAGTATTTTAAAAATGAGGCAATTCTCTACAGTTTTTAAAATTATAGCAGTAGAATGGAGAAAGCAGAAAAGCTACCAAGGGAAGAGAGACAAAGGGGGTGATAACAAGCAACTGAACAAGAATGCAGGTCTAGGTAGATTTGGGCTGCCCACACATGCACATATAACACAGATATCAATCACATCATTGACTGAACATAAAGAGTACTGGGGAAATTATTCCCTTGAGAGTCCTGGGACCAAAAAAAAAAAAAATTCCAGTCTTGGAAAGTACTTCCATTCTTAGCCAGGTAGTTTCTGTAATTGCAGATCTCTTCCCAATGTGTTTCTGTACATAAATAAACCTGGTGGGCAAAGTACTGAAAAATCCATTAAGATATCATAGGAAATCTGTGCCCTATGATAAAAAGCCCCACAATCTCACAAGCCTGAAACTTTATTACTCAGACTCTAGAAGAGCAGAGCTTGTAGTACTAAAGAGACAGGTTTTCTGATGCCTCAGGTATCACAAGAAATTCACATGATTTCAAATGAATGGCACCATAAAATTCATCAGCACCTCAAAGAACAGGACCTGACTGCAATATTACTGCAATAAACAAATAATAACCTAGCACACTTTCAAGGTCACTTTTGCACATAATATTCAAAAACCTCAGGTCAGCCCGTGTATAGCATCCTGCCAGAACTACCAAAAGATTTTCAGGGCATGTTCTTTGAGGTTAGTAACTGCATACAATCTGTCTGTCATGGATTGCCATGGCCCTGCACATGGCCAGACTCTTCTTCATTCAATCTAAACCATTCAGTTGAAATCCAGGCTCAAATACATGCAACTTCTGCACAATTTTGCATTTTCCATGTTGCATATAATACCATTAAAGAAAAATTCTCTCTTTTTACCTATATATTCTTAGAAGCCTAACAGGGATGGTTGAATATAATTTGTAGAGAACATGTATTTACTCACAGAAGATTTATATGCAGATTTTACTTTAAGAACTCTGTTCTTTGAAGACAAGAAAACACATTTTTGAGATTAAGGCATAGAATCAAGTACAGGTGATGTTTTTAGTTCTGTCCAAAGTTTTCTATGTCACTCTAAGCAAATCACTTCACAGCTCTCTTTCAAACCTGAATCTCTAGGATGAAGACTGAAATGGTTCCTCATTTTTCTTGAGTGTGCAAATGCATATAAAAATGTATTTGAGCTTTTGTTTAGATGAAGAAAACACTCATTTTTTATTTGTGGGAGCCCCTGTAAAATGAAGGCTGGGCTGCTAAGTGTCTCTACAGTGCAAATATAAATTACACACTAGATCCATTAGTACTCCAATTTTTCATAAAGTGTGATTCATTTCACCAGCCTAAAAGCTAGAAGTCTAATCTAAGCTGGGCTTCTAAACTCTGGCCAACAGAGAGGCATCTCCAGAGTATAACTTTTCCCACTGACAGTAGACACCTGGCACTCCATTCCACTGCCAAACTTCGGCATTTGTGTCACTTGAGACGCTCCTGCAGTGCCCAGCTGCTTTCCAGGCCATCCCTTGCCACCTCCCCTAGTCCTGCGTGGTCTCAGCACCCCACTGCACTGCAAAAGTCCTTCACTGAAACAGCCAAATAATTCCACTGAGGGAGATCTCAGCTGCTGCAGCTAATTTAGGTGTGCAGTGCAGGTGTCTGTGAGTGAATCAAGAGTCCAGGCAGAGGTGCCACCAGCACAGTCAAATGAGCAGGCAAGTGATTCAGCTGCCCTGGAGCAGATGGCTACAGCTGCCAGCTGAAAAGCTCTGCAGACTCCTCCAGCCACACAGACCTTAGATCATCTAATGCTTTGGATTCAGAAGAGTTTTTTGCCCCATTTAGAACAGCCAAGGATTTACTTAAGAAATTAATTTAATTTATTTATTTAAGAAATTACAAGCAGTTATTGGCAAGCCAAATCCTCTATTAAACAGTGCTCCAAAATACAAAAATGACAGAGCCCCTAATGTGTAAAACTTTCAGCAGAAAGAATGTACAAAGCAAGCAGATACTAATTACAGAAGAATGCCAGCAACACCACTATTTGTTTAAAGAGAAAGGAAGCTCTGAGTGCTAATTCCTCATAAGAGAAATATCTGTCTCACTGGTATTCAAAAATTAAATTCATGTCCCTCCTTAAAACTTGCACTTATTTGGTAATGTGGCAACCTTAATGGAAAATAGGATTTATATGTCTGGCAATTCATCTACAAAGTTAATGATAGTAAAAGGCGGATAGAAAGCAGAGTGGGAAGATTGAAACTGAAGAAGCAGCATCTGACAAGTTTTAAGAAGCATAGTATAAAAGGCAGCCTCCAAAACTATCTGTCAAGGTGACTGATTTTTAAACATAGATTTTTTTTTTACACTGTAGACTATAATACATGTGAGAGTAACACAGCAGGCACAAACAATAGAGACCACTGAACCACATGACACTTGCAGTCACCAACATCCCCATCTTGGCTCGTTTACTTTTGTGCAAAAAGGCTGAAGGCACCACCAGGTGATTGTCTGAGAGTGCCCATCTTGCAGAGGCCATGCTGGATGCAAACCACTTTCACTGGATAATCTCAGGATGCTCTGATGGAAAAGGACACTCTGAAGTATGATAGAATCATAGAATGGTTTGGTTTGGAAGGGATCTTAAAGGTCTTCTCGATCCAACCTCCCTGCCATGGACAGGGACATCTTCCACTAGCTCAGAGCCTTGTCCAACTTTGAGAACTTCTAGGGATGGGGCAGCCACAGCTTCCCTGGGCAACCTGTGCCAGGGCCTCATCACCCTCACAGGAAAGAATTTCTTGCTAATGTCTACTCTAAACCTACTTTGACAGAAAGCAGCTCAGAGAGAAAGTTGAATAGAGAACGTGACATGCACAGCCCCAGGGAGCAAATCCCTCCCTGGATGTGCGTTTCTCCCACATCTAGTTCAGGTCATATTTAGCACCCAAATCAGTTTTTCTGAGGTCTTTGTTAAAGATGGATGAAAGGCCAAAGCTTGCAAGGCAGGATATTGGTGTTCCCACCCACTTGATGACCTTGAACTTCTTTGCTCTCTCAGTTTCAGAGAAACGCGTTTTTGTGCTCTGGTTCAGAAAGGTATTTAACTGCACCTCGTTTCAGTAAGTGAACAAGGTAGCTGAACAAGGGTCTCAAGTTACGGGTAAAGGTACTTTTACAGGTAAATTACAGCAAAAGGTAATTGTCAAGTGTTTCAGAAAACAAAAAGAAAGCTTTCTGTTTTGAAGTAATGCACTAAACTGACTTCAGCCTTTCATCGTGTGGGGAAGAGCAGAACAAATTCTCATTCTTGTATCACCTCCTTTGTGAGGAAAAACACAACCTCCTCTTTGATATCTATTCAATGAAAGAATTTGCTAGAGGTACCAGAGGTAGAGCAAGAAATACGTACAAAAAAATTTTTAGTAGTTGCACAGATACAACTTGGCCTTCAAGTGTGAACAAGTGATGCTTCAGCAGTGATTTGTTGCATTTTCAGCTTCTTGTAAGATTCAGAGAGAAAAGGCAGAAAAATATACTCAAATACTGTAGTCAGTTCTGATAACCCAGGTTTACTCACACTTCCCCAGTCTGAACCATGTGAGACTTTTTGTGATTTTTGTGACACCAGCTGCATGCATCCACTGCATTGCTGCTTACTTGTCTTCCTTGGCCATGGAGCAACACCTCAGGAGGGACACCAAAGCACAGTTAAGAAGCAGAACAGCAAGACTGCAAGCTCCCAGTCCTCCAGCCTGCTGTGGTGACATTCCTAGGACACCTGAACTATTCCAAAGCCTCCCCACATACATCTCTGCATGCTGTGATCAAAGCAGGGCCGCTGGTGCAGAGTTTATGCTCGGAATTCACAGCTCCTTCTGCTTCCCCAGGACTAAGAATACAATGAGTTCAGCAGCAGGGTTGTGGGACTGTCCTGGGCTGGGATATGGGGAGCCAAACTGCGCCAGTACCCCTCAGAGCAGCTCTGAATGTCCAGCCTGAACTCAGTCAAGGAACTCAAGACAGCTCCATAACCACTACAGGAGCTGGAGATTCAAAATCAGCCTTGACTGAAGCAAGACATGCCCTGCCCACCCCATTCCTGTGGCTCTCTAATAACTCTGTAATTTAAGTTAACTGGGGCTACTTCTCCCAGCCAAAACAATGCCACGTTCAAAGAGGCTCATCTTGACTATCAGAGTGTTGACTTTTCCCCTTCTCGTAGATAAGCTGAAGCAGGAAAACAGATTGTGGCTGCTGCATCCCCTGGCCCCCCCACACAATGGGAATGTCATTACAGCCCCGCAGTGCCCCCGAGGGCAGAATAAAAAACCTCTTTCTACTCTGTCTTACAGGGTAGGACATCATTATTCCGTGAAACATAATAGCTCAACACCTACACCTGAAACACAATCCACTCCCTTCTCTTTATTCTCACCGGAGCTACTACAGCTCCCTTGTCCCATTATGTAAGATATTACTTTCCCTGTCTGAGAGCAGGAGGGAAGACATCAGCTGTTATCTTTTAGCAGATAAAGATCTTCATTCACGCCTGATGGATTGCAATTTAAGGGGAAAAAAAAAAAAAACAAAAACCCTACCTCCTCCCCTGGGCTCAGTAAATGGCAGTGCAATAACATTGTGTTAATAGCTCCCAGTCTAGATAAGGCAGTTCCTTCTGATAGTAGGAAACAGGGTTGATAGTCACCGAGATGTTTTGATCACCTGTCAGGGAAACATTATTTCTAAGTTTTGCTTCAGTAGAAATATGTCACTAGCATCTGCAGCACATTCCTTGCCTGGCTTAAGAGCTGGCAAGGCACAAGCACAGGCTTTGGGCATAAAACCACAATACAACAATGAAGGAACCTATGGACCTTGAAACCACGTTGTGTTTGACCGTGATTTCCAACAGACCATTTTCCACTTCTTCACCCAAACTTTCTGAAAAATCTTTTGCACCTCAAACACCCTGCTGTGCCTCCTAATTTCCCCTCATGTCAATAGAAGTTAAGAGCATTTGTTTAAGAGGGTCTCTGCAGCTCTTTTTCGATGCTTACCCCAAATTTACCATCTCACTCGAAGAGGAAGAAAAATCAGAGCATCTCTGGTAAAAGTTCCTTTGACAAAGCTCTATTTTAGGTCCATTGATATTTCAGGTGTTATAATTTTTGGGAGTATATGAGTTAATATTGTAAGCTGTCATAACTTTAATTTTTTTCTAACGTGTGGTCTTAGGGAATTTAAGGCTCCATCTCCTCATCCTTGAACTCACTGCTTATCTCCATGTTTCTCAACACAAAGTGTTCCTAGGTTCTGAGATGCTGTAGGAATTATGACACTGGCAGATATTCTGATGAAGGCTGCAACATCCAGGGCAGTGGTGCTCCACTGTCCTTCACTGAGATGAGCTCTAAAAGCAAACTATGACAATCTGCCCAAAGCCAGAAGGGTGGAACAGATATTTCCTGAGGAATATGCTGATATTTCAGCTGAGAGCTGAGTTTTGCTTGCCTTGCCCACCAGGATATAGTTGTGGATATAACTGTGCATGTGCAATCAGCACAAATGTGTGTGCTCACAGGTATGTCCCCCTGCCCCTTGGGTGCTGTCACACACAGAAATGAACCATTGCACAATAAATTAGTCCTGATGTGGGACTGCAGCTGCCTCAGAAACCCCAGCCAGTTCTGCTCAGGGCTCCACTACCCACGAGAGGGAGCTGACAATCCTCTGGCTGAGTCTGACAACCACAAGGCTGCTAACAACCCATTGGGTCTGGATTTCTTTTTTCCCCCCCATTTTAGAAATATCCAAAACATTTTTTCATAAAACTGGAGTAGAATAGATGATATGAGGCAGGTGAAAACAAATCAATTAAAGAAAAAAAAACCTTATGCCTGAATTTTTCCATATGGACTGGAGACTGACAGTAAGCTTTCTGGAGAAAACAACTTAGTTTTTAAGTTTTTAATAAAATGAGTGTGGCTTTTTGCTGCATTGTTTGAGTTCCTGAAGGACTCCACCTTTGTGAGGCGACTCCAGAATAAAATCTGGCATTAAGTTCAACGTGGAGTCTGTGCTGAGGTTGTCTGACTACAGTTTTATCATGATGTGGTACTTTGTGCTCGAACCAGACCCCAAGGTGCAGCACAATCTGTAGCTGGTGACATGAACTGTGCTGCAGGTCGTGGTGCTGCATGGGAATCTCAGCAGAGAGAGCCATGGGCTGCTGCTTGCCAAGAGGAATTTGACACTGATGGAGCTGGTGCACAGCAGTGCCCTGCAGAGCATGTGGAGATCCTCCCTGCCACCCTGCTCCTGTTCTCTTGCTGCCTTTTCCCACCAGGATCCCAGACAATGATGTTCATCACACCAGTCTCTAGCCCAGGGGACAGGAGTGCACCATGCTCCCACCCAGGTTAAGCAGGTGATGAAGGACCAAGCAAATCCTGCCCGAGGAGCACCTTGTGGAGACCTTTCTCCCTGGGGAAAGGCAGCTGTAAGCAGAGGGTCAGGAAACTGTCCAAAGGTAGGAATCCGGAGTGAAAAAATACTTTGGGAACACTGAAAATGGCTCAATGGATAGCAGCACAGCAGGAGTGGTGAGGAAACACCCCATGGATGGAAAATTTCTGGTCTTGGAGCCTAAATCTGGCCCTTTTTTCAGTTAAACATGTTCTTTGGCAAGGCTGATTGTCCCAGTCCCATTCCCATTCCATAGCAGTTTGGCCACTGGGACCTGGAAAGGCTTGTGCTGCATTCCTTTCTCAAGCATAATTCCCAGAGACACCAGGGCTCAGAGAGGTAAGCAGAAACAGCCTTCAAATGAAAAATATACTAAATTTTAAGATGAGAAGAGCATCCAGCACTATTTTTTTCACATGAAGATATACACTCTAGCTCTCCACGTAGCTATCAGCCAGAATAAAATGAGAATACCCCAAAATAAAATAAAAAAATCCCCAGCCCCTGAGTTTATAAGAGTTGACAAGTGATAAAACACAATGAAGTGTATTTCCACTGCAAATTCTCCCTTGACCTGTCATGAATCATGGCAACAGGAAAGCTATTGTAGCTGTGTGAGAAGCAGAGCAGGCTGCCATTTAAATTCCCCTGCAGATTAATAACTCTGTGATTGAGCACTCCCCTAGCAGCAGACCACTGTAAATAACACCTAAAATGCTCAGGAACTCCCATGATGTCTCTTTTAGGACTTCTACCACAGCTGACTGAGGCAGGAGAGGTTCCTCATTGATTCCAACAGGCTTTGGTTCAGGCAATTGAAGCAGATGCTCAGCACAGTAAATCTACTGATATTAGAGGGAAGGTTTGGGGGTAAATCTGCTGTTAAAATCCTAAATATCAGAGCCCTCACACAGCCTGTACTTTGCAAAGAACAGGAGACTACCCAGGAACTACTGCAGGATGTGTTTTAATTTCAAAGCTATAACTGAGCCTAATTTAAATGGTGTTTTCTGACACGGTTTTTTTACAATTGCTACGACTGTGTTACATTTCAGGCAAGGCAGCCCTCTGGGAATCCAGTGAGAGCAGTGTGCAGAAATTAGTTCTCCTGTTCACAATCCATCAGCTGGGCATTTTCAGCTCAGGGACACTGGTCCCATACCCTCCTTCCTCACTTATTTCAGAAATTGAATAAATAGTTGCTGCCCAGAGAAGAGAGCCCACAGGCTGTAGAGATGAAAATGGTCCCCAGGAGGGTCCTCATGGTCAAACCCAGTCTGCTGCAGACTGAATTATGAAATGCAATCTGAAAACTGTCTTTATCCCCGAGGCAACAAGACTTTGTTTCATGAAAAGGAATTCAATTTTCACTGTGAAAGCTAGGTATAGATGGGAGCAAATTCACACAAATGTGTTTAGTCAGAGAAATCCTTGCTCCCAGTGTATTTTCCACATTCAGCCAGGCATAGCGATGGGAAAGCAGAGCCAAGGCACTTTGAAATGTTTTGCAGTTACAACACTGTTGAGGGGTTTATATTAAAAAAAATCTGGTAAAGTTAAGGAATTCTCAGTATTTAACAAAGTTCCTTTGCCTGTTATCCCATTACTTAAAGATTCCTGGGTATTTCTCCTTATTTTTTAATTTAAAATACCTCTATCAGTTTAACTAAATAATTCTCAAGGTTTTTGCTGAGTTTTCATTTTGTACTTGCTCTTCAAGTTGTCTACTGAGAGCTCTCACAGGGATTTCAGGTGTATTCCCTTTGTTTCAACCAGTAGTCCAAGTCCTTAATGAGAATGATATCATGCAAAAAAAAAAAAAAAAGGCTGAGCAACATTTAAACTCAGTCCACCAAGGAAACAAGAACCAACACTCATTGCAAAGTGTTCCCAGATTTTCTGCTCTCACCTGTCCCCCAAAGCCCTCCATGCTCAGCCTTTGCTGTCAGGAATACCAAACTGTGAGCACATCCCCATTTCTCCACACGTGCCTCCAAGGCTGAAGCACAACTGCTTCCACAACAGATTTTGTAGGAACTTTTGCTATCAAGCTGCTTCCTTTGAGGTTCAACAAAAAAAAAAATTAAAGCACAATTTAAAGAGAGAACTCTGAAAAGGGATACCCTGTAATGGCCCATGGATCAAGCTGATATTTTAGTAGGAACTGTGCAGCTGTCATTCCAATGAGCTCCTAGATGGTTTTCTCCAAACCCAAACAAGGCAGTGTCCATATGGAGCTTAATGAATGTTTCAGCTGGAGGGAAGCCATCTCCATTGAGCTAAGAGCAGGGTTCATTTTCATACAGTAAATTTGAAAATAACCCACATCAAAACTGGAAAATTGTTCCCTCTCTGTTTACCAGCATAGTTTGTCACCACTTGCATAACAAGTTTTCAGGATGAATCATGGACAAACTATACATCTCTGAAATTTCACTTTTCCTCTAAAGAACACAGTTACATTTAATTGTTGTTTTTAAGAACACACCAACAGGCAGCTTAGATCCACAAAATATTCAATGAAGCACAAGGACACTGACACCCAAGATTTTACCAGTTATGATAAAATTTAAAGGAATGAACAGTTGTGAGTTAGGATCAACACTGCAAAAATCAGAGAATCCTTTCTTGGTTATTTCAGTAAGTGAAGCCCAAATCCCACAGCCTTCTGGAGGCAATGGAAAAGTTTGTATCTTCAACAGCAAAAGGATGTGAGTATTTCAAAACCATCAAGAAGATGAAGTGGCCCATTAGGTGCTCTTCTCTGGCACCAGCTGTTTAAGAAATAACAACAGTGCAGAAAAGTTGATGCGAAGTTGAATGGCATGAAATGACTTCCACAGCTTCCAGCCACGGACCAATTCACAGAGATAGCAGCACTTACCTCCAGTGTAGTTTAATCCCAGGATCACAGAATTATAGAATATCTGAACTGGAAGGGACTCACAAGAAAATTCAAGTCCAACCCCCTGCAGGCCAGGGGCGAAACCTAAACTCATAGTCTTTGGCAAGAAACCTCACCACTGTGGTTTTGAGGGACATTCTGTGTTTTGAAGAGAAGTGGGCTGGCCCCTCTCCCTTTCTGTAAGTGCTGGCCACGTTAGATGAGTGTTTTGGTTTGGAACAGTTGTGCACTTCGGAAGCAACCCCCCATGGCTCCCTTTGCCACAGAGTTCACAGAGGTTGCTCGGTTCACACAGCAGCCTTAGGTTCCTTTTGTGCAAGACAAAATCCAACCCTCTGTTACAGCACACCCCAGATATTCTCCTACAGGGATGTGAGGCTCCCAAACCTCTGGACACTACTTCCACCCATGTTCCTGATGGCACCTTCTGTGCAGGAAACCACACCACATATCAATGGAAAAAAGCCCCCCTGAACCATGCCATGTGTGCATGTCAGAACCTTAGCAGCAACCCCTTTGAGATAGTAATCCAACCCATTTCTGTTTAGTTATTGTAGGAACAATCTTGTAGAAGCTTAATTAAGAGTTTTTCCCCTTTGCATTAGTCACAGACTACAGTGGGCAGGGCTGAAGGTCTAGCTCTGTCCTTAACATTTTCATCTGGCAGAAGTTTTACTTCATTTTCTTTCTGGATCCTGTGATCCAGCTCTTACCTTCCTGCAGATCTCTGTACCTCAGTTAGGCCAGGAGTTTGACTTACCTGAAGCAGCAAAAGCACTTAATGTGCTCTAAATCCATGTGTTAATGCACTGCTGGTCACAGCTGAGCACAGCCGAGTCACAGAGTGGCTGGACACTGGAATGGAATGATCCAGGGGACAGATACAGGACATGAGCTGGTTACACCCTGTGACAAAAATGGTTTCACTCTCAGTGTCAGCTTTAGAAAATCTGGCTGGTGGGAGCAGTCTGGATCTGGGACAGTGCAATAAGAAAGGAACTGTAAAAGCAAATTTTCCTGAGGAGGAGGAGGATTAGTGTAGGACTTTGGTGATGATGTTTAAATTAGCTTTAACAAATAACCCTCAAAGGGAATAGTTTTTGGCTCTATCCTGAACACTAAGTTGGCTTTGAACTACAAGGGATTCCCCAAAATCCCAGTGTGTTTGCACTCCTTTCTAGTAGTGTAGGATCTTTTTGTCTTTTTTCATGCTAGCTGTACAGCTCACAGTTACCTTTGAAATTTCATAACGTGTTACATAACTTATTTTTCTTTCTGTCCTGGCCTAGCTTGCTTTTAAAACCAGCTGTGTCTTTTCAGATGAGGTGAGGCTTTGCAGCTAGCCTGCATTATGTAAACATGCATTGTAACATCCCCAAACCTGCAGTTAGTCAACAAAAGATCAAACAGAGCACGGTGCTCTCATGGCAGCCATCAAAGTCACTCAAACTTTCTCAGTGAAAGCTAACAGCTTGCATTTTTTTTTGTCTAATGACAAAGATAAGGCTATTTATCTTCCTTTCAAAGTTACAAATAAATAAGGAAAAGGACAGTAGTTTAAAATGATATCTTAATCAAACCTGTTCATCTCAGAGTTTATATTTCAAGCCTTTACCTGCATTCCAGAGTGAAGTCAAATGTCAAACTTTCCCCCTTTATCTTCTCTCCTTGACTCAGGAGAAGATCTGTATCTTTAGAGAATGAAACAACTGTTTTCCTTAAAATGTTTCAGTAGGCCTTGGTTTTGTAAAACAAACCACTTCTCTGGCAGGTGCTTTGATTTCAGAGAATTAAAGTAATTGCCACAAAAGGGCTGACAAACCCCACAGCTGCTGGAGTAAAAGGAGCAGGAGCTGTATGGATGTATACAACATGTCTGGGCAGGAGAAAAGGTGGACAGTGAGGGGGGTCTGGTATTGACTTCTTTAATTTACTGTCTATTTTTCCATTCAATTCATTTTGGTCCTAAGAGGATTTCAAAGTATTATTTGCTTTCTGCTCTTTCCTAAAGCAGCTTTATCAACTAGACCAGTTGTAGTTGTTCAGAAAAATAACACAAAGCACAGTCAGAGGTGTAGTAAGCAAGACGTGCAGAAAATATGATTTATTTAGTCTTCACATAGGAGGACTGAAATGAACTTACAACGCAGCTGCAGATGAGAGAAAGACAAACAGCTCCTCATGTGCACTGATGATAGGACAAAGAGTAATTGGTTTCAACTCCACTAAGAGAACTTCATGTTGGCTACCCTGGGAGACTTCTGATATGATTGATTTTGTGCTAGGAAATCTTGTTGAAGAATCTGTGAAACCTCCACCACAGGAGGGTCTCATAAACAGCTGAGGCAGGAATGATTTAAGGGTCCACAAGAACTGATCCTGCCTTAGAGGAACTGAAGAGCTGTAGGTTAAAAGACTTCTGTGAAATATCTTCCAACATTGTCTCCAAATACCTCATTTTATTTTCTCAAATACCTTGGATTAAGACAGGACTCATGGGTCAGAATTGATTCAAAGTCTGGGGTTGTTCATGCCTTAGCCAAGACTTTGGGTTCCACTGCTCTCTCCGTTTCACATCTAACTTTCCAGCTGGTGCAGAGTGGGGTGAAAACCAAAATCCAAGCAAGGTACCAGCACTGGGACCGTAACCCTCACAGGCAGCCAGGCCCTTGCTGTTAACATCAGAGCCTTGCAGAGCTTTCTCACCTGCTACCATCTAATCCCCACAGTGCTTAGTCTGAATCCTGGCCCCCTCTCTGCTCAAGCTGCACCTCCTCAGGGATGAGAACTGAGTGCACAGCAGTGAACCTCTTCTGGCTGCCAGGCTCAGGAATGATCATGGGCAGAAGCTGTAAAGCTGCAGAACAAGGCCAGAGCTCGAGGCTGCCCAGACCTGCTCCTCTGCCCTTCTGCTCAGCCAAGCACCCAAGCTCAGAGCAGAAAGGACAAGCTGCCTCTCAGCTGTCTTGCATTCCCTTGCAGGTAAGAAAATGTTCATTTTTTTCTTAAAACTGGGTCATTATTTACATGCAGGCAGATAGTGCATAATTTGGGAATTAGATAGGAAGACCATTTTTTCCCTTACACGTTCAGTCCCTGCAGTTGTGAGTACCACTAACAAAAGAGAATGGCAGGCACAGAGAATAAGTTTCCACTACTCAAGTAGCAGCCAGGAAGAGGCTGAGAAAACATTTTGATGCCTATAAAATCATCTGGAAAAAAACATTTCAGTCATATAAAGGGCCTTTCCTTCTCTTCCTGTTTTACACCTTAGAATATATTTTTAACCAGTTTTCCTTCTGAGTTCATATTTAAGTTACTTGCTGCTCTATAGAAAGCTTCACTAGTGCTAAACCTGGGGCAGTCCTCTTTCAGGATGTGAAGGTGCCAGAAAACCATATAACAAAGACAAGTGCCAGCCTCCTGGAAGAGGAGAAGGAAATAATTTTGTGTGTGTAATTGTGGCTTCTGGGTGTAAATCCCTAATTCTCTCATAAATTATATTGTAGATAATTTTTGATTCCGACATTTCAGGTTCAAAATCGTGTCATGGGCTCCCACTCTCTCCTCTTCTTTCCTGACAGTGCTCCTCATAGTGGGAATGTGCAGAACCCTCACCTGCAGATGCATTTTCTTTCCAACCATCGTGCACAAAATATTATTGAATAAGAATTAAATCTATGAAGTACTCAATGCAATCATTTAGGAAGGCCAGACATAGGCCATACAGAGGTATAGCCAGTCTGAAGCTGAAACCACAGTCCAAAGCACACTCTTGGCTCCACTCCTTGCTCGGGTGGCAGGTTGGCTGTGAGCCTGCATGAATTGCAAGGGCTGTACCTTGGAAGGACACTCCAAAGAACTGTTTACAGTTGTAGTTTTCTCTAATCTCCAGGATCTTAACTCTTTTTAACACAGAAACTACTCAATTACCAAATGGCCTTTTTCATTCTTTCCCTGCCTTTGCCGTATGTATTTGTTCTGCTACCATTTCCTTCCAAATTCATTTTCATCCTCTTCTTCCACTCCTTTCTTCAAGGTCCACATTGCTGCCCTCTTTGCCTTCTTATGTCTCTTTACCCTGCTTCTTCTGTGTCTAAAGCATCCTGCCAGTTCCTCTGTTTACATCTCTGCCTAGTCCAAGTCCCCTTTAACAAATCATTCCTTTCAAAATGCCCACAAAGAGAAATAATGGGCCAAAAGAACACCATGAAGCCATTCACCTCTTTGATGCTGTCATGCACCCTATCTCCTCTGTGCTCAGCCCCCTGCAGTGGGGCTGCCTTTCCCCTCTCTCAGTCGTGCCCAATGCTAAGAAACTTCCTAAATAATTAGGGGATGAAATTCGGCTCAGAGAGTGAGTCATTGACCTTGCTCCATTCTCAGCTCTGCCATTAAGCTGCCAAATGACCTTAAATAACTTTTTTAACCTCATCTGTCCCAACCTGTCTCTTCCTGTGACTTTTTTCAACAAAATGTGTGAGCTCCTGGAATCTTGTTATGTGCTGCTAAACAAAAGGGACCCATTTTCCCATTGCCTGACTCAGCTGAGATTTATCCCTGTAACCACAGACATCTTCACAGTCAATATCTACACCTGAGCAAGTCACTTAAGTTTCCTAGAGAGTCAGAGGGGAACAATAGGCAGGTTTAGGTTAAGTTTCACCTAAGCAAATGTAGGCTTTATATTCAGGATTAAATTAATCACTTCATCAGAATGTTGGCATGTTGAAAATAATTCCCCAAATATTAACCAATTGCAATTCTTTGATGAATTTAGCTCAAATATCAAAGTTATTTTTGTCCAGCTAAATTGCATTTTTAAAATAAATAAATTATTCCATAAAAAAATACTAAATACTTTTTTTTTGTGAAGTACTAAATACTTGAGAAGTGATTTTTCTAAGTCTTTCCAGTAGTTTCTTTGCAAATGGATTCTTGAATCTTTGCTTTTCGAGGAGGTTTTACCACATTTCACACTCCCAAAGGGCTGTGACTGTGCAGAAGGCATGAAGACAGGCAGGTACCAGCAGGTCAGCACCAGACCCCCCTCAGAGCTCCCAGTTTGGTTTTATGAAAGCAGAAAGCAAGAGCTCCTCACCACTTCAGGAACCACATCAGTACCAAAACCTGGATGCAACAACACAAAAAGGTAACAGACATTTTTCCTGCCTCAGATGAGAACTTCCATGAAATGGCATCTCCTGAAGAGCTCATGGGAAGGAATATTCCATTTTCCTACCCCAAGGAAGAAGCTTGGGGAACACGAGACCTCTTGCAAGGCAAAAGATGGAGAGGTCATGTCACACACCAAATATGCAAAAATGGAAGAGCAGGAACATTGCACCAATCACTGCTAATCAACATCACCTCATCCAGCCAAAATGGCAGTAAATTTGGGAGTGTCTTTGAAAAAGACTAAATAACAAAATTAATTTAAGAAAAAAGAAAAAAGTCAGAGTTTTGCCAAAACCTATTATACACACTCTACAAAAGGGTGTCTGTGAGCAACAAGGAGGGAAACAATAATAATAAACTGGAGGAATGGCTTTCATAGAATAATAAATGAATTGCAAATAGCACACATGTCAGCCATACTAATTCTAAAAGAAAACAGTTCCAAAAACAGAAATAAAATGTGACTGGGACAAATAGCTTCTTTATACTTGGAAAATGGGAGGCACTTCCCTGAGTAAAGAATCAATCTATAAAAAATGAAACATTTGTATTTTGGGTGCTATTTTTTGGGCCAGAGTAAAAAATTATATCTCTATATATATCTCCACACATTGAGCCACCCCAAAACCCAAAGATTACTACACAGAGTGTAGGGCCAGCCAAAAAGAGCTTCTAAAACCCACCTGAAACTGGAGAAGGAACAACTCAGAGAATGGATATAGACCTAGGAGAAAACCTTCCAACCTTCCACAAGGAAGAAAATTCAGACAATTAATTTAGTTATTAGTCACATTTATTGGAAATGCCTGAGCCAGCTGAATGAGGCTGGAGAGGTCATCAGGGACAATGGAAAATGGAGATGGACTCTGATCCTGTAAAGGAGACAGAGCAGTTAGCACCTTCCTGTGAAGCTCTCCCTCCCAGAAGGAAAGGTTGGTAAAATATGGAGGCTTAATTATTTCAGATCATGAGAGTTTGATACTCCAGAAAAATACTGCAGTGGCTTGTAATTCTGAAAACTGGAATTTGATCAGCTTATTTTGAAGCCAAGGAATCCCTACCTCTGTCTACAGCAGATGGAGGTGTAAAGAAGAGGAGACACAGCTAATCAGCTGAACAGAAAGCTGTATTTTGTATCATTCTAAAGCCTTATGAGCCATTCTGTTTGAGGAAGAAACAACACTGAGGCATCACAGAAAATTAAGAGAAAAGCATAGTTTTCTTTCTCGGAGGACATATGTGATGTTTAGAGCCACTTTTCTGTGGCAGTAACGTTGTGTAGGCCTATAGAAAATAAAAGCAATGTTCAGGTATTTAGAAACAGCCCAGAAGCAGGCACAGGTGAATCCACACTGTGATATTCCCATCTTATTTGAGGTAGAGCAGTGACAACCTGCATCTTCAGAGACTCCCTTTGACATGATCTCAAAGAGGCTCAGCAGCAGTCTTGGAATCACTTAGGATTCCTAATAGTTACACCAAAGAGTTTTAGATCTAAACAGGGCTAATAAATTAAAATATTCCATAGAAATTATTCTTCAAAACAACACAATGTCATAGAGAGTCAAAGACTTTCTGTGGAAAAGCTAAACATTATGCTTTGAGGGTATAATTTTGTACAAAACTTTCCTGAAGGATTTAACCACTGGGTCAAACATAAACAAATTGCACTCTTTGGATTGGTAAATAATATTCTGTTTCTACGCCAGTGCTGAAGTCCGACTTTTGTAAAATCAATTCTTATTTTTTTCCTTTTGGGCAAAGAGCAGTTCTGATGGCAGTCAGTAGAGGAAAGAGATGCTTGAGAAACAGAAGTTAGAGAATGGCTTTGTAGTGAAGATTCATTTAGACAATTTGGTATCTATTACAAGCTGAAATCAGGCACTGCCTGCATGCAAATGTGGAGAGGGAGTGAAAGGGAACCTTGCACAGGGAGAGGGTCCTTTTCCTTCATTATCATTTACAAAGTGAGTGAGTGACACAAGTATGGGATCTGATGACTGGAAACTCACTGGACATGTGTGTCACCAGGCTCCAGGGCTCTGTGCTAACACCATGTGCCACTCTCATGTTCAGGTGCTCTCTTCATCCAGCTGACTTAGAGAATTTATTTCCACTGTGGAAGGGGTCTGTAATCTCCCATCAGTAGGATGTGGCTGTCTGCTGCTGCACACAAGGAAAACCTTTGTCCCTTCATTCCTGGTCCCTTGGGCAAAACGGCTGCACTTAGGGGAAGGTAATAAAGGTCATCCCAGATGCCACACTGTCTGTGTCTGGGAAGCAAGAAAAACAGGGTGAGACAGAAAATGACTGCCTGCACCAAAACTCTCAGTGTTTAGGAGGAATTTGGACAGTGCTCTTAATAATATGCTTAAACTTTTGGTCTGCCCTGAATAGGTCAGGAAGTTGTACTAGATGGTCATTGTAGGTCCCTTCCAAGAGAAACAGTCCATCCCATCCCATCCCATTCTGTTCTGTGATCAGGGATAGAGGGTGTGTTCCAAGGAGAGGGGTCAGCTGTCTTTGCTTTCAGATCATGTCAGGAAAACAGAACATGACAGAAGTGTTTACCACAACATCTATACAGAACAGTTCCTGCCACACTCCATGACCACTGTGTGTGTGAGGAGGGATGGGAACAAGGGAGGAAGGTCTTGCACCAGGGCTGGTGATTTTGAGCAGTTTCCAGATGGCACTGGCACAGTATGTTTTATCTGTCTCATGAAGAATGTGGGTCTGTCATTCCAGCCATTCAGAGAGGGCTTCTTATCACTCTCCTGGAAGTGTTTGACTTCACCTGGCAGTTTTCTTACTGTTACCCATGAAATAAAGATTTTTATCAATTGCAGTGGAATAGCCAGAACTTCTTTATTGTTGAAACAGGAGGCCAGTGATGACTGGAAGAGCTGGCAGCCTGTGCAGGCTGACATCAAACATAATTTGCTGAGCTCTGCCATTCAGATAAGTAAAAAGGACCAGGTTCAACTCTGGGAGGAAAGTGTGTCATAAACAAGAGTCTGCAATTTTGCAAGACCCAAGGCAGCAGAGTGGTACACGTGGGAAGATAATTCCAAAGTGGGAATTGTGGAAATAGCATCTAAAAGACGAAACAGAGATGGCAGGTGGCTAAAAAGCATTTACAAGTTTTTACACAGAAGGGAACATCCATACTACAAGGCCAAATGTTCAAAATCTTCCCACTGCTCTCACCTAGCCCTTTTATGCACAGAAAAAAAAAAAAAGAGCTATGTTGGGTAGAGGTTTAAAACAGGCAATCATTTGCTTGAAATGATGCCACAAAAAAGGGTTTATTTTACCCATTACAGTACTTCCTTTTGCATGTTGTCAGTAAGTGGCCAGAACAAGGTGGCTCAGAAGAACAGTGGGCAACTGTGCAAGGTATGGCTGCAGAAAGAAATCAGCAAGGACAATAACCTGAATGTCCCCAGACCTGATTCAGAATATTCTGTAGGTGCTACATGCCATACCCTGATTACAGTAGTCACAGGTGAGAAATATTAGTGTAATACAGAAATATATGTATATTATTCTATATATATATATATTATAGTGCAGCAGCCCCTGCCTTGGCCTCCTCAGGCAGGAGCACACAGGACAGTGCACGGCCCAAGAGCTTTTCATCGTGCCAGGGAAATGTTTTCTGTAGAGAAAAGACAAAAAAGGGAAATTTGATGAAGGCTGGGGCAGGAAAGAGGAGAGGAAGGAGGGACGGGCGAGTGATGAAACAGTGAGTACAGAAATGCAGTGCCTGTATTGAGGGATTAGCAGGGCTGTGCACCCCATTTTTTGCAGCACATGGTACTGTTTGGTCACTTGAAGGACAAGAAGAACCAGCACAGGGACCTCCTCCCATGCTTCTCACCCCATTGACACCATCACTGCTGGACCATGGCAGCAGCAGATGAACAAGATATTACAGATATTACTGCAGTTAAATGATCAGTTCAAACTAAGCTGCTAAAAAAGCATTTTAATTTCTTTTTCTTAATTTTTACATCTCAAAATATTCCTTGAAGGCAGTTCCTCAGCAGAAGCTGAGGAAAACAGGCTGGTTACAGTTTAATAGACTGGTCCCAGAGAGCTTTTCATAAAATAGTTACACTATTATAAATGAGAAATATTGTAAGAATAGCTAAAATGGGAATTTGCACGAAGTATGGTACCTTTTATTTGCATATGACCTCAATGATTATGTGCAAGATTTGGCTGTCCTCAGAGTAAGTGCCACATTCTGGTTAGAGAAATATGATCCCTTTGTTTTGGCAGAAAATAAATCTCTTAAGGTAATCAAAAATTCATGTAGCGTATTCTAAAAATATCCCCTCCAAAACTGTCAGTGCCAGACAAAACAGGAGAAAATATTTGCCTTTGACAGGGATATTGATCTATAAAATGTTTCTTTTTTTCTCCCTTCTCTGCTTTTTTGATTCTCTTCCAAGCTCCCTCTTCTGGTGCTTTCAGAGGAACAGTGGCTTCTGGGAAGGATCATCTTGAAACACAACTTTGTCAGCTATGCCCTGAATTTTGTTTCCACTCAGGAGGCCCGTTGCACAGTTCTGGCAATTTGGAGAGGAATTACATCCATTTCCAGCTCCTTAGACTCCTCCCAGCATGTATAAGGCCCTTTGTAAGAACAAGGGCTTAGTATGCACATTATTGCAAGGTTCCTTTGGATTGCCTCTCTCCTTACACAGATGTAAATGGAAGTGGATCTGGAAAAAATGTTTCACTTCCTGTGCAAGTCAATCCATCTAGTCAGGAATCCTCATAAAGAGAAATACTGCACAAGGCAGGGATTTCTCTGAATAAACTGAGTGTCTAGGTGTTCAGGAGGTGGATTTCCTATTCAGTGGTGCACACTAGTGGCTTTATAATGCAGCAGTGATGCAAAACACCTCTGCTAGCTTAAAAATACAAGGTTTAGGATCACTGGAACAGCAGTGCAGAGCAGCTGGACTAGTCCACTGTATCTGTCCCTTGCTGTACCAGTGGTGGGAGCTAATTTAGACCAGCTGTGGCTTCCTTGAGTTCATCACTGCTTGCCTCTCCATTTCAAGATGAAGTGAGGAGAAATTGCACTGCTGTAACTCTGCAAAATGGGATTTTGTTTACTCCCCACTCTTCTTCAAAGGCAAAACAATATAAAAACGTTATGCAAGTTTCTGACTGATATACTTACAAAACAAGGGGACTTAGGGGGAAAAGCTGGTTTTTGTTCAGCAGAAAACAGCGAGTTGCTGGAGGGATGGCATTTCTAAACAACATATATCCCACCTGTCTCTTTGACCTGGCACCCTGTCACACCACAAGAGTGATGGATTAAAGCTTTTATACAGCTGACTGCTGTTTCTGAGTCTCATTTTTCCACTGAGGGCTCTATTTCCCCATTAGCAAATGTTTTTATTTCGGGCAGACTACAATGCCTTATTTGTGTTTGTTTGGCAAGCCATGGGTTAGCCTGGTCAGAGGAAGGAGGAGACATGGCCCATCCCTTATGTGACTGTTTTTAACAGCTCTGAAAGGCCACTGCCAGGCAGCAGTCCCTGCTGCTCCCACTGCACTCCAGGCAGCCCATTACTGGGATAAACCAATAGCACCTATTGAGCATTAGCTGACATATGGCTTTTGAGGGACAAAATCAGATAAGAAAGAGTTTAAATATTGAATCTACTTGCACAGGCTTTAACTTCTCTGTTTTCAAGGAGGAAAAACACAGAGGCTTATTCTGAAGTCAATCATTTCAAAATGCAGTCAATAAAAGCAGTGTAAAAGAGCAGCTGGTAAGTACAACCATGTGTCAAATGAACCATTGTGTTTTCTAGGAATGAGGATGTAAGAAAGTCTGGTTATGGGACCACTCTTTTTCCTGGAATACTATACATCTAAAACAGCAGCTTAACAAAACACCACTAAGATCAAGGGACATTTGCTTTTAAAGCCTAAAGGAATCACAGGCTTCCTTAACTGAGGGACTCTTAAGGCCTGAATGAGCACTGAAAATGGTCTTTCAACTTCTCTTTGTCTCCTTTCTGATCTATTTTTATTTGTAGTTATTGGAAGAACTAAATCCTTCTTTCTACTAATTCTCAATTCATACTTTCACATGAAATAGGCTTAATGGTTGTTTAAGACCCATGACAAACTGGCATTCACAAGTCTGGAAATAGACATCCATATTTTTGTGCACATGTAAGTACAAAGAGGATTTCAGCCTTAATATTCAAAGGAGTCCTTCAGGTGTTCAAATTTTGTGGCAGGGCTTACTTTTTCCAGTGACTTTTGATAAATGCTACCATGTTGCTGATCCTTCTTTCCACGCAGCCCCTCAGAGACAGCAGGTCAGCTTCCCAGAACTTTCATAGGCTTTGGAGCCAAGAAGTAAGGAAGTCATATCTCATCTATGATCTCTTACAACCCTTCAGATGGTTCTTTGTGGCTTTTATCCAGTGCATAACCTTCAAGAAAGCTCAATGAAAAGATGAGAAGATCATCTCCATCCTGCAACCTGTCCACTGAATTCCCTGCACCTTCTCATTGCAAGACCAAGCCCTGGACTGAGGCCAGGGCTTCACAAAGCCCTGCTGTGCCAGACAGCTGGAGTCCCATCACTCAGAGCTGCCCTGCTGCAGGAGGCAGGCTTTTGGCTTTTAAGGAGCAAAACCAACTCTTCCACCTCCTTGAAACCTGGAAGTGGCTGATCACACCCAACCTGAGTTCCCTGAGCCATCTGAATCTAGCTGAGTTCCTCCTCAGAGAGAAAATACTGCAAATTCCTCGTGTGAAGAAAAGGGGAAGCCACTGTGGCCCCTCATGGAAATCAGTCATGAAAAAAGAGCTGGGAATTCATGAGTAGTGAGAGGGATTATACACTGTCCCATTAAAATGTGCTCCTCTCCAGGGGAAAACACCCTGCGTGCCATTGCTTTGTGCAGATCACATCCAGTAAGCCAGTTAAATTGCTTTGAGGGAGTGAAAGGAAATAATATCCCTCCTGAGGGGAGCAGGTGTCTACATCTTTCCTGTAGACACCAGAGTTTTGTCTTAAACTGCATATCCAAGACAAATAATTTTCAATTTCCTTTGCAAAGGCAGGAAGGAGTCAGATGGAAGAATCACTCATTGCATGGAAATAACAAGATTTGCACAGGTTGGTTGAGTTCCTTCCTCCATCCCCTTCTCCCTCCATATCCTTCTGAAAAGAGCTAAAATAATAATTTCTTGAGAGTATCTGTTACTGACAGTTCATTACACCACTTTGAATGGGATTCTTGCTTTCACTTTAAAACTGGAGATGGTTTTGCCACTCATGAAGGATTTTGTGTTTGTTATAAAAACACAGTGTGGTGGGAATATGTCATTTCAGTAGCAAACTACCTTTCACCAATACTAGTGGTCCCTTTAATATTATAGTTAGAATCAGTCTCTGATTTTAAAACATAGGAAAGTTTCTCAGAGTGCTTAGAAGCTCCCTTATGCTGAGCTGCTCTTCACTTCTGGCTTAGAAGATTGGTTAAACAGTGTAATGGTACAGAATTATATCTCACAGACTGATCTTCATGTTTCCAGGACCTGAGTTAATAAACTCATGGAAAAGATTTTCATTAGCTGTTTAGTTAATTTCTAGTTTTATTACTGGGAGAATATTTTTCTGCTAATTTGCTGATGTTCAAAATGTTCAAAACTCTTCTTTCATAGATTTGCCAAAGTAATAAGTTACAAGCAGTTTCCAGTTTTTAATTGTAAAATAGTTCTTTTGTTTCACTGGAGATACCAGTATTTTGTAGTCAAATTTTGTATTTTTGTGCAAGATTTCATACAAGTATGCACAGAAGAAAATACTGTTGCATTATTTGCCTTTGAATGGAAATTTCCCATGAATATAAATTAAACTACTCCACAAAAGTGAATACTGTACAAACACAATTATGCCACTGTGTTTCTTACATATTTTGGCAAATTAGTAGGATCTGGTTATCAAATTTATGATGTTCTGCTCCCATAATAAATAATATGCGAACCCATTAAAACTATGTTTCTCACATATTATTAAGTACAATAGACCAGCACATGTGCAAACATAATCTCCTTCCTAAAGCCAGATACTCTATATCAAACTTCAGGGTTTTCTATGTAGTCTGTTTGTAACATTCTTGGAACCTGGGGAGTGAAAATGATTGCCATATATTTGAGACCTATAAAATACTGTGTTAATTTTTCCAAAAGTCACATTTGTTTTCCACTCATCAGATTCATCTGAGTTTTCACTCAGTACCTCCTACCATTAGATCCAAGTCTTAACCTGCTAATTGCCAGCAAAAAGCTGTCCCTTTATTTTTAACTTGCCTGGAGAAAAGGCAGTTCAGGGGAGACTTTATGGTGTCCCTGTCAGGAGTTTGTAGCCAGGTGAGGATTGTTCTCTTCTCCCAGGTAACAAGTGACAGAATGAGAGGAAATGGCCTCAGGTTGCAGCAGGTGAGGTTTGCCTTGGATATTAGGAAAAAATTTTTCACAGAAATGTTGAGCATTGGAAGAGTCTCCTCAGGGAAGTGGTGGAATCACCATCCCTGAAAGTGTCAAAAAAGGCATGTGGGTATGGCGTTTGAGCACATGGCTTAGTGGTGGTACTAGGCTGGCAAGTGGGCTTGATGATCTTAAAGGTCTTTTCCAACTTTAACAACTCTATAATTCTCTGAAAATTACAGGTAGACAAAATATTTTCTGCTAATATAATTTCTTCTAGCTTCGGCCTCAACTCAGAAATGTCAGACCACTTCTACTCTCCTCTTCCCTTACATCTATCCCTTTGACAGACACTAGCAGGTAGGCTTCTTAGTATTCTTCAGCAATTAATTTTCAGATAATTTTATATCCTTTGCCTTCCCCATAAAAAAAAAAATAAATCCACCCTGACAGTGGAAAAAAATAGGGGATAGAAAAGTTAAATGGTTTTCTCATGGTTGCACTGGAGCTCTGTGGATAAGGCATTTCCTGTAGCCCCAAAGCAGCACTGAAAGCCACCCTTTCCTTAAGCAATAGATACCAAAGTTTTTGCAAATATCCATGAATCCAACCCAAGAGCAGTGCTGCTCCTCCTGCCAGCAGCAACACCTCCCACTGCAAAAAAAGCAAATTGCAGTTTGAGTAAGAGCTGGTATTTGTCACCTCTGCCTTTGCTGTGCAGTGGAGAGTGCAGCACCTGGGCTTCCAAACTTTCCTCTCCCTCTCACCCACAATCATTTGTGAATTATCATTTGTGCAAATGTTTTCCCCCTGTTCCCTTTCTGAAAGAGGTGTCAGTGCTACTGCAACCATCCAGCAACTGTTTACTAAATAATCCTGCACTGCATCCCACTGACTGTTTTCTTTGGAGGGAAACAAACATTCTTACAAACACAGCAGATGACATATGGAATTATAAAACAGCCTATTGGGTAAATTAAAGATCTCTTTTATTCTCAAAAACATCCAGATTTACAAGTCTAATGTGGAGTGCTGTACTATGCCAGATACATTTGGAAACCATCCCAGCTATCACTTTGAAACTCTGCCTATTTAAAAGTTTTGGCAACTTTAATCACAGCCACAAAAGCTTCAGCAAAATTGCTGTTTTAATGAGGCCACTTCTGCCAGGAAGCGACAAAGCAACTGATGCCATCTGTTTGCATCTACCCACATTTAATCTATTAATGTGAGCCAAACTTACAGTCATCAGTATTGCTTTACTGGGATCATTATCTGGCCTAAAAATAAGCTATGGGTCTTATTCACTGCTGAAGTAACAGAAATCAGCATTCTTGCACCAGATATAAGTTTGATCCAGTGCTTTTTTGGCCAGAAGAGAAACCAGGAATGGTTCAGCTCCATATGCCATGAATGCAAGTGAACCTTGGCTAAGCAGACAAATGCTTTCTTCACATATGCATTACAAGCTGAAAACTAACTACACTTGTGGGTCACAGTGTCTGTTTTCTGAATCTCTGTGAACTTAAAATAGGTGGAATAGAAACAAGTTAAAAGATGTTACTATGTTCCTGTGCTACTATCAAGTTTCTATACAATGATCCAACATGAAGTAGCTAAATAAATCCAACTGGCTTATTTTCTATGCATACCCTATGTCTCTCAGGATCCTTTTTTCCCACTTATTTTATGCAGTTATAAAACCTTTAGACAATTGTAATGATAAAACATGGATATGGGCATTAGTTCTTTTACTTCAGGGCAAAACTTAAAATCATTAATTGATTTGACATTCCAAAGAAAGCCACTGCAGAGAAATGTCAGCTTGCATTTCGTGATGTCTCTGTCTACACACTGAACAACTGGAGTAACCAGGGCTGAGAGTGAACTGCAGGATCCTGGAGCAATTCTTGGGCTCTGATCCTGAGGCTGAGCTCCAGATACATCTCAGCTCCCATACAGGCAGTTCTGCTGGTATAAATTCCCACTCCCCACCTCCTTATTCCACCTTCCTCTGTTGGCTCTCATTTTCTAACCTCCCGGATGTTGTCACATGGATTGAAAGGAAATCAGAGCAAGATCCACCAAGATCCCTGCCCTGGTCAGAGCCAGGATTGTGGAGGTATGTTGAAGTACAGTTGACCCACAGTCTAAAGTAATCTAAAATCATAGAATCCAATGTTTGGTTGGAAAAGACCCTTTAGATCACAGACTCCAACTGTTAATCTAAGACATCTCTTCACATCTTGTGCTTCAAAACTTCCTGAAGATCATGGAAGGCAAAGGTGGAGGTGTTCAGGTAGGGATGATGTGAGCTTGTAAGGAACAACAAGCACTATCTGCCATGGCTGGCAATACACATCCTTCCTCTTGGGCTATTTTAACCTAAAAAGATGAATAATTTAATCTCATTTTTGATGGTATAAGGTCATCCTCACACAAAAGGAGATGGACAGACCATGTCTACATGTTGCTTAACAAATGTTAACAAAAAATAGAGCTAAGGAGAGCAAAAAAAAGAAAAGCTGTAGGCTGTTTAATACCATTAAGATCTGGAATAAAACATTTCTAGTGGATGGAGAAATTAAGTTTCCTGGTTTCCAGCTTATTTCCAACACATAAGAAAAAATGTGTGTGGAATCACTATTCTCCAACATTTTAAAACATAATTTACTATAAGAAAGATGTTAGTTTCCTTGGCTGAATACAGTCATTGTCCTGAAATAGGTATAATTCTTCCCAGTTCCTTGGGCCTCTCATAAATTTATTTCTTACTTGTTCAAAAAACCATTTATGATCACCTACGTCCTCTGAGTTAATGGTACCATTTTTTCTTGTTGTTTTCAGCTTATGTTATGATCTCTGAGACTATACTGGATTTAGGGATTTCAATTTGGTCTTTAGTGGCTCATATATACCACAAATTTAGTACATATCACTGGGCAAAGACTAAAAAAAAGTGCAGCTGAGGCTGGCATTTCTGTAAAAGCCCAGAGTGCTGTAGTACATTGGCAGGATAATCTGTCATGTCTAAGAATTATTATATTCATAAGTCTATACCACACAAACTGAATCCTCTGATCTAAATTAAATTACTCTGGTTTCATGGCAGTGCTACTTATATTGCATTACAGTCCATTATCCATGGCCTTGTTCTGGCCATAAGTGATGACAGATTCTAGTGCCTTACACAGTTATATTGGCCATTTATTTTCAGTGCTAGAACAATAGGCAGAAACAAGTCTCTTTTGTAAAGCTTTGGTACAGCTTGAGCCACATATTCTGCTTTTCAATCAAACTTTTTTAAGATATCAGTCTTCATTTTTTAACACTACTTCTTTTATCTTGCATGCCTGATTTTTAATCATTAAGATTTCACTAAGCTGTGACACGAGCAAACTTTTCCATCATCTTCTGCCCCATTAATGCCGAAGTTCACAATACTTCAATTATTTTAAATCACCAACTGTATTTCACATTTTCTTTAATATATTAACATGTCATATTCTGACACTGCAGAACGTTATAGGTTGGTTGGTTTCTCTTAAACAAACAAACAAACTGAAAACTGCAGTTCTTGAACCCAGATCACCTAAGGCATCACTGGGATGGCTGATCCCAAGGGCATGAGCACTACAGCACTGTGAGAGAAGCACTCCTGGCTCCTACCCCAGCTGCTAGGGAAAAAAATGGTGCAAATTAGCAGATTTAGGGTAAACTCCAGAGAAAATTTATTCCTAACCTCCCAGACCTAAGGTATTTGATTAAGCTCTGGAAAAGAAACATAGCAAATAATTATGGTGAATGAGAAATGCAATTTTAATTTTTTTTTTCAGATTAATATTATTTTCTTAGTGCAAGGAGAGGTTTGTGATGGCTTGGACAGTGTGCTAGTGGGGTGCCAGCAATAGGGGCAGAGGAACATCATGCAGTAGTTGCATTTAGAAAGGAAACTACTGATTTCTAGGAACAGCACATTCCCCTGTTTTGGATGTTATGCTGCTGCGTTGGAATACCCAAATAAATCCCCTAAATACATTGACAAGACCTCTGCTGTCTAGCATTCATAAACACAGACTTGTCTTCCAAATATAAAAGAGAGATAAACCACAATCTGTTTGATTTTAAATCAGTAATTTAATAACTGCTGTAATTGTCTTTTTTTAGCATTAAATCCAGACCACCATCCATATTTAGGAAGTTCTGGGGCATGAGCTGTCTCTCCAGAGCTGGTTCCTTGGGAGCTGGAACAACCACACTCCTCACCAGAAATGCAACGGCAGCAGCTCCAGAAGTTCACAGTAGCTGCACTAATTGTTACCAGCTGAGAACTTGAGCCCTTATCTCTTGTTTAGACTCCAGAACAGACATTAGCTTTCAGCAGCATGAGTCTGCTCTGAACAAAGAGTTGATCGTTTTGGGTTCAGGGTTTGCTCATCCCAGGGAGCCTGACCTGCCTCGTGCTGCAGCAGTGCGGAGCTCTGGTGACAAAATGACATCCAATACCTGGAGAAATGCTGCTGTGGAGATGGGAAATGGAGTGGCTACCACATGGGTGCTACTGAAATGAAACTGGCCCCATGTGCCAGCTTTGCAAAAAAGAACACTTTGTCCTGCCTGGCCTTGGCAAGCTTTTAACCCTGCCTAATTTAACATTAAAGCTACACTAGCTCTCTCAGATCCATATTGTTAAAGCCAGCTGGATATGCCAAAAACTACAAAGGGGAGCAAGCTTTTTGCCTACACAAATAATACTGACTGTCACTTTGTATCAGGACTTAATCCTGTTAATGAGCTGCAGGCGGGGCAATTTCCCTGATTGAGTATGTTTTTCAGAGCCCATTTCCACTCACTGTATTGCTTGCTGATAGCCATAAGGTATGGACTGCAATCTGGACTCCACTCTCATTCAGCAGTTCATTATTCAGAGTGCCTTTTGCTTCCACATCCACTCAATCCTGTTATCTCTCCCACTGCCACAAGGAAATGCTGTTCCCATTCATTGCAGGCTTTCCAAGCTGTATTCAGATTTGCACCAGGCTGCATGTTCATCTTTTGTGCTGTGTAAAGGATTCTGGGGAGGTTTCACATGGTTTCACACTAGTTCTGCTCTGCTGTACTGGATATTAGAAATTTCACAGGATATCATTCATTCATTCATTCATTCATTCAATGAGCAATGAAATTTAAGTAAATTCCTTGGTTATTCCACTTCCGACCCTAAGAGCATTGTTCTGCACAGAAACAGGTCCATGGATTGGAAAACTTTAACACCTGATTATATATAAAGATTAGTTCAGAAAACAGATTTGTATTAATAAAACCCCTATTTTTATTTTTCATTTGATGCCTTGAGAAGGCTGACCTAGAACAGAGACTAGACATATTAAAGAATAAAGTAATCTAAGTCTAATAAATCTAGTGATTTATTAGAAGGCCTCAATGGATCCACCTTGGGCAGCACAAGCTCCCAACAGGGCTGCACCTCACATGAACCTAAAATGGTCACAAAATAGATGCAGTCTCTCACTTTCATAAATTCTGGTCCATTAGCATATTGGAGTTAATTGTCCAATTACAGCTTTAGGTTATGAAGTCCCATCCTTTTTGTTTTACTCTCTTCAGTCCACCATTGTTTATGCTCTTGGACCTGAAATTTGGATCATTTGTCCTTGGCCCCCAGCTAGAGAAGGAATTGTTTGGTCTACCTATTCTCTGAAGAGAGCTCATCACCATCCCATAATATGAAGCTCAGAATTACACACTAAAGCAGTACAGAATCTGAAAAATATAAAAGCTAAAACCTGAGGCACCGATTTATGGGTTTTTTTTTTTTGGTTGACAAAGGAATAAAAATGAAAAACCTACATATATTTTTCAATGCATATGAATGTTGAGAAAATCACCAACCTTAGAAAATTCACTTCTTTTCACTGCAAGCCAGTTCTGCTGAAAACCCGCTGAAGACCAGCACTGGTTCTAGGCATGAAGCCTGCACACACCTAATGTCCCAGACCACTACCACAAATAATTGGCTGCTTGTTTTTAAACCAAGTACTAGAGAAAAAGGGCTATTTTGGATTAAAGGGACAAAGCACCACTTTGAGCACAGGAGCTAATAAAAGGCTGGCCTCCACCAGGCGACCATCTCATGCTTTGTTTGTTTTTACCTGAATTAGATTAGTGCTGCAGTGTGATTTCACCCTTATTAGACACTAGAAAGGCTACACAATGTTGCACTAAGCTCGAGGAAAAGTTCAGAGAGAGTTCACAGCTAATTAGAGGTCTCAGGCTGCTCACAGCAAAGCAACCTTGATGGTGAACCTTGCATGTCTGATATGACTGAGCTGCACTGGCATGGATTTTTACATGCCTGAACACTATTGCATCCAGCTGGTGGTTTTCCCTCACTGGTGAACTAATAAATGCTGTTCCCTTCCCTCCCAGTTTGCACATAATGTTTACTGCAAAATCATGGAGGACTCTGTTAAAAATATCAGAGTTACATGTCACATAAATATTTATGTCAGAACAGCATAACAAGGCATAACTGGGACCCCAAGAATGGATATATGTAGCTACTATGTATTTACACAGCAAATAGTACATATTTAGTTTAGCAAATAGTACATATTTAGTATGGGTTTTGTTTCGGTCTGATTTCACTAAATAAATTGTCAAGTTAAAGTGAGTTGTATTTTTTTTTTGTTCTCTTAAAAAATAATTACTGTCAGACTAAATAATCAGAAGTCAAAGATAGATTTGGTATTACCCAAGAAATACTGTCAGGTTTACAGAAAAGAATTCACACATAGCCCATACTAATTGCTGAGAAAACCTTTGTATTTCTTGCTTTCCCAGTTATAATGATCTGATTGTGAGAAGTTTGGCAACACAGGAAATGTGTTGCAAAACACATGCATATATCCCTTTTTTAAATCACCAAAACCCTGGATGTGGGCAGGAACTCTGAGTGTGGCTGGCAACATTTCACCCCTGCCTGACTCCCATAGAAATGTTTTCTCACCCCTCAGTATAAAAGAGACTTGTTTCTCCATTTTAAAAGTGACTGTTGGCAGCAAGGTTGTATCCACGGCTCCCCTGGCCAAAGGGCTTCCTGAAGAATAAAATTCCCACTTGCTCAGATGGTTGGGCCCATGAGTTTTTTGCCCTGCTTGGCTGTGTTTTTGGGGTGTGAGTGGGAGACCAGTGGCTCACAAGCTCTTTGCTGTCTCTGCTGGAGTGAATTCACTGCTGGATGCCAGGCTCTGTCATGGCAAAATCTGCCCTGTGCCCACTGACCTGGATTTATGTGTACTGTGGGGATGTGTTCCTTCAGGATCTGCTTATCACTGCTTAAAATATGTAAGATATTTTTATTCTCTGAAGAGTCACAGCTTTCTGTCTTGGGGTATAAAGAATGTGGATTAAACACTTCATAGACTTGGGGAAAATATATAGCTAGTACAGCAATATTTCATTTAATGTGACTATGCAGTATGTGATATTGCATATGCCATATTCAAAAAGTTCAAAACTGTTGAACAGCAATTAAGTAAAATAAAACATATATTAGCATATCACAAGAAAGCTCTAAAGCACTCCATGCAAACTTCTGTGCTTTTTTCCCTTACTCATAAGCTAATTAATTTTTTGGAAACAGGCTGCATTTATGAATTTTGGAAACTAAGTGAAACACAGCAGGGATTCCAGTTTACTGCCTAGCAAAAACTGTGACTCTTTTAATAGGTTCTGACAGGCACAGCTGAGTCTTGCAAGAGCTGTTCTCTTCCTTCAAACATTTTTTTTGTCCCTTCAAACACTCTGTTGCCATATTAACAGTCCATGTCGAAAATTTGCACTTACCCCAACAGCATTATATTGTGAGGAGCTACTTTCTGATTTATATCTTTCTCAACTGATTCTCAAGGAATGCTGCAGGCATTAACCACTGCAAACAACAGGACGGTTTTCAGTGTGTGTATGCTTTACACACAGTCTATGTCTATTTGTGACATTTATTTTACAGCTTCTCTCTTTAGAGGTAATATTTGCAGCCCCATCATCAACAACCGAGGTAAGAGTTTTAAGGGAACAGTAGTTTCAAATAAAGATTGCCTCCAAGAAAGAGGGCTTGAATGAGGCAATAAAATGTTTGCACATATGAAAAATACCTATGAAGTCACTCCTTGGTCTGAGCTACAGAGCCAGGATGCAGGGAACAGATTTCACTGCTGAAGTGTTACAATGATTAATCACAGCCTGTAGGAAAGTCATTCTGAGTGTTCTGCAAGGGGAACTCCAGGGCCACCACTATGCAAGGACTCCAGAGAGGCTGCCCTGTGCCAGCACAGAGGCGACTTTCTGTCCCCTCCACACCCTCCTACAAAGGCTGCCAGAAGCTGCCAATTTCAGCCCAGCAGACTCTGAACTCATTGCTGAACCCCAAGGGGCTGCTCTCTCATCCAGTGTGCACAAAGGCTCCAGCAGATGATGCCTTAGCATTAATTATTATTAGCTGTCTCTGATTTATGGTGTGAAGGGGAGGGACTGTGGTTTGCCAGTTTCCAGTTGGAGTTGAACTGGAAAGGTAGAGCAGCTTTCCTCTAAATCTACAACCATGGCATCAATATTGACATGAGCATGTGAAGATACAGCTCTCTGTGCATCCATGGCAGAGCAGCAATCATCCAGCCATCATACACACCCCCTTCTGCCTCATACAGCCCTGCAAAATGTGCATGGATGGGCTCTTTAACAGAGAAATGACTTTGAGGGCTCATGTAGCTCTTTTAGGAGGATGATGTTGTGCTACCCAGCATATTGGGTATGGCATAGGTTGGGAGAACACCAATTAGGTTAAAGGGAAAATCCTTATTATATATAAAAGCTTCTTTATATTTCAGCTACACATTTTCCACAAGAACCATTGAAAACCCTGACAAAATGATATATGAGCAAATAAAACTTGAGTTTATGGCATACAGACTCACATTTTCTGTTTTTTTTTTCTCAAAACTCAGTGCCAACTGTTTTCTTTGCTATTTTTCTCCAAACCCACTGTGCCAACCAAATGTCATTGATATGTGACTTTCCACACAGATAGATGGTATTGCAATTTTTCAAAGTACTAGACTGAGGCTATTAAGCATATTGCTTTAAACTTGCACCAAAATCAGAAAATATGAAGGAAGCAGACAGCTGGCAGAACTAAACTTTCTACCACATATGTCAGCAAGAACTATAGCTTGGGAAAATGATGATTTCTGGAACATAACACTAATGTATTTACCGTATGCTGTGCTAGAAGCTTTTTACATTCATGCTAATAATGCAACTTGGTAATTTCACATAGGCAAACGAGACGTCTATTTTTATTTTTTATGCAAAGATTTAATGTATGGGGCTTTAACATGGCTAGGCTGTGTTATTTTTACCTACACACTACATAGACTCCACTGGTAAGCCGTGAAATGCTGTCAGAAGAAACAGTAACTGCACTACACTTGTGGAAAATGCAAATCCTCTACATTATAAAGGTTATTTTCCTTGTTTCTTATTCATTTATTTCTTAGTTAGAAAAACTGCATCATTTCTAAATGACCTGCCATTACTAGGAACTGTAGAGATTCTAATAGAAAGATAAATAAATGCATAAAAAGCTGAAAATGCTCATTTCAGCGCTTACCATAAAAGAAATGAGTAAGGCAAAGCAGGTCTGCATATCTATGCCAAGAATGATACCAGAACACAGAACAGTAGAAGTCTTGGCTAGGGGCATTTAAGCTACTCTCACTAAGGTATTCCAGTCTCTCTTTGCTTTAAACACCTTCTACAGCTAACATTGTATGGGCAACAGCAAAAAGGAGAACACACATGAACATTTGAGTACACACAAGGAGCAAGACTAGAAGGATGTAGTTTACATTAAAAACATGCCTTGATACTCCTGGCTGCTTTTGTTCTTCCTTCCTTTATCCTGCCCTCTATCTCCCAGCCAGGCTTTTCTTCCTCTCTCCTGCACCATCCTGATTTATAATGTTCCCATGTTACAGGTGACAGTGTAACAGTGACCTCCTGAGAGCTGACTCCTCCCAGGCTGGGTCCTGTGTTCGGACTTAGGTCAAAAACATAGTTGAAACTGGTCTGGGTAATCCCAAATGGCCCATCTGTTCCTCATTCCCATCACACCAAGCCTTGCCTGTCGTCACCCACAATGACTCTTGGAGCTCTGTCCTGCCTGTTTCAAAGTGGCTGAGCTCAGAGGAGCTGGAGATGGCTGAAATATTATTTTTTTTACCGTATTCTGCAAAGCCAAATGCATAAAGACACAGATGTACTTCGACCATCTCCAAAGTCAGCTTCTGTTTGGCTCAACACTGAGCTAGGCAAGGATGTGAAACATGGCTAAAATGTGTGCTCGGTTAAGGCAGGGGCCAGAAAAAGCTTTTAGGAATGTCTAGTGGGACTGATTTCCTCCTCTCTTTTGTGTTCTTTCCTCCAGATGCGTTAACATGGGAATAGACAGCCCTTGATCTTGTTGTGGAGACTGCCCTGGTAGGAAATGTGTTGTGTGCCTTTATCTGGGAGGCCCTGGGCTGGTTATAACAAAATATTGCCAGTGTGGGGTGATTCTCCAGAGTGCAAGGAACCTCAGCACTGCTCATTTTCTGTGGAGCTTTTCCACATGTGGGCCTTGGCAGCACCAGTGCCTGGTTTTAGAGTTTTGCAAGGTGGACCATGATGTAGAACAGTCAATCTTTTCTAGGTTTGGTGGCTTTTGAAAAGTTCTATGGCAGCAAGGTCAGAGGGCTGCTGCCTGCTGGGGGCAGGGGCTTTGATGGACCTTCCTCACGTCCCATGTCTCAAAAAGGAAAGCAACTCTCTCCACTCGCAGAACAGAAAGATTTTCCTGTTTTGCTGGTGGCAAACTGTGAGTAACTTGCTAAAGAGCTTGTTCACTGACTCCTAACACTGAAAAGTTTTTCACAGTTCACAGTCAAGTCACATCCTTCCCCTCCTTGTCAGCACAAGGATTTTCCATTTTGTTCCAAGGAAGTTCTTTCCCCATCTCTCCAGATACCAGATACCCACCTGGCAACCTAGTCCCTGGTACTACTTTAGTATTAAAGTTCAGGACAAATATTTAATACCATTTCAAGGGACAGATCATCAGAGCTTTAGACATAACCAAGGGAAGAGTTGCCCAAAGCTCATGTGGTTCATGAGACAAAAGATCCTCAGGGCAGAACCTTCTCCATGGAGACATTCAGCAAGTCAATCCTGTTGTTACAAAATGCAGGTTTCCCTGCAAAATGTTGTAGCAGTCAGAGGTTCCAGTGATGCAGATGATTTAGTCACAGCAGTTATAAATCCTTCTGGAGCTGGTGGGATACCTGCAATCCTAAAGGCACAATGTGGAAGAATCCCAAACACTACAGCGTGGACATGAGCAGTGTCCTCCTATTTACACAGCAGTTTTGATCTGCACAAAAGAGATTTGCAGGAGGACTCTGGCACAACAGTACGAGTTGGACCACGGGAAACAGCATGTGCTCCAAAGGCACACAAAGCTGATCTACAGACCAAAGTATCTCAGCATTTTTGAGACCACAGAGGGAGAGAATTATCAAATAGCATTTCCTCAGGTTAGGAGTAGGTTAAATTCTAGAGGGAAAATAGGCCTATCATAGATAAACTGACAGTGCTGCATCTTGATGAGTTATGGCATTCTTTCCTGACTGCCAGAACAAGAGAGTTCAAAAATAAGTGGTAGCAATTTCACATTTTAATTGGCACAATTGTAGAAAATGCTCCTTGGCAAGTATCAGGTATTATGTCTAACAGACCAAGCATTTGTCTGCAACAGACTTCCTTTGTGTCACACAGGAATAAATAGACATGATGCTACCTTATATGGCATAAGCATCACCTTGTGAGGGAGATGTGATGACTATGAAATGAAGCTGAAGTTGGCAACGATAATGCAAACAAGAGGATACCTTCAGCATGAGTGCTGACCCCATTGCATGAATAGCACGATTCTGTCTCGTAATAAAATCATCTTCTATTGTCTGTGTATGCATAAAACACCCTTGTAGTGAAATATATACTCGTGTTCTCTCCCAGAAAACTGAAAAAGATAAATTAGTGCCCTCTTATGCCTTAAGGCCAGAATGCTGCAGACAGAAACTGAGAACTGGAGGTCAGTTCAGTCTGTTTCTCAAAGTTATACAGCACAGCTTCAGCTGCAGCTTCTAAATGCTGAAGTCTTGAATACTCACTGTGCATTGTCAAAGTCCTCTTCAGAAATTTTCAAAATAAATAATTTATTCCTTCAGACCACTATTGCTTACCCTCCTCAGCATGACTGACCCCTGCTTCCGTTTTCACCTCTCACATCCCTGAACACTCCTGCGTCTGAGTTAGTTTTAACTTCCAGTGACCTTATGTAGTCCCTCACATTTGCTGTTCTCCTTCGGGTGCTCTTCTGATATTTCACCTTCGGACTCCACATCCTTGCTCCTCCTCTCGCCGTCTGTATCTTTCCATGTAGGTTCCATAGCGGAAGGGCCCGGGCCCGATTTCAGCTCCCTTAGCCGAAGAGGCGAGGACTGAGTTTCTTTAGAGGTGGCTCAGCACCCTCTGCTGTATCCTCAGCGAACTGCAAATTCCCTTGCGCATCAAGGACCAATTCCTCACAAAAGCAAGAAAAATGCTGTGAAGACAGATGTGTAAGAGAGTGATGTAGGAACTTCCGTGCCTATTGGAATATAGAAAAAAACCTTGCTTTTTTCCACTTCTCCTCTTCCTAAAGAGTGAAGTACCGAATATAGTATTTTCAACTTTTTTGAACAAATGATAGATGCATTGAACTTGGCAAATGATATTCCTCAAACTGTTTTTTCCTATTAAATTATTTTTTCCTACCTATTAATTTATTTTATATAAGAGCCACTTAGATGTAAGTTTTGAAAAAATCACATCATGTTCAGTTCATTAATTTTTTTTTTTCTGAAACTGGGAAGCAAGAGGATGTCGTTCAAAAGTGTTTCTCCCCAGCATGGATAGTTCCAGTGCCTTTGCTTTCTTTCTCAAATTGTATTGTTTCTCTTCAAAGTGCATTTCAAAGCTGTAATATTTCTGAAGATGAGGTTGCTGGATTTTTTTTTTCTTCATGAATAGACTGTTGGCTCAAATAGATTAGGTAATCCATGTTAAATAGAAGATACTACCAGACACACAAGTTCTAAGCAACAATAAAATAATAAAAATATTCATTTCCATACCACATTTCTTTTCTTTATTGATGTGATGTTCCAAGTTCTCTTCTCAACCTACAGGTACAAAACACAGTCTGCCTGTGTCCAGCTTTCACCACAGAAAAGGTAAACTGATGATAACATGAACCATGAAGATTGTTACTGAATTTGAGTGGAAACCACTGTGGTGAGCAGGAAGTAGGAATCATTCTGTTCTCTATGAATATTTATTCACATCTCTGACAGGGTGATTCTTTGTTACTGTGACTGTTGTAGATCTAGCATGTATGACTCTCTCCTACACAAATTCTTTCAGATAGGGCCCATTTATACACACAAATTTTCAGCTTCCTGAAGCTCAATTCTGCAACTGATTAGGCTTTGTGGTGTGGGATGAAAGAGAAACAAAACTACTAAAAGCAAAGTATTCCACCTGACTGCAGAATGTAACTTCCAGCAAGTATAAATGCTATAGTACAACTTCACAGACTTGGATGACAACTCTGCAGTGTGATGAAACAGAGATGAGAGAGAATCCCTTCTTGGGATGCAAACAAACAGAAAATCACTGGGGCACAAATAACATTGAAGCTGGCAATCATGTTTTACCAGCCTCACTTTTCAAGCTATTGAAACTCATCTGGAACTAAAGGATTGTTGAATTTTTTTAAGCATTTCACTAGACACCTTTATTTGAATATGTCTGTGGCACGGTGAAATAAAATCTTTTGACTGGAAGTTTGCTTGGAAGGAAGTTGACTTTGAGATCCCAGCTAAACTCTGAAGTATAGGAATACTGAGGAGAAAATCTACCAACTTTCCCATGGTAAAAAAAAAAAAAAAGTGAAGGCAGCTATACATTGAAATAAGGCAAATGTAAAATTGAAAACTCCCATGCTGGAGCAGGGCAAGGACTCTTCTCCCTGAGCAGTGGAAGAAACTTGCAATGAACTAATTGATTGTAACTCTCTTTCTTTGACTGCATGCACTTCTTGGGGGGGAGGTAGAGTTGGGAAGGGGGGTGAGGGTGGGGAAGAATGTTTTCTTAAGATTTATTTTACTTCTTATTATCCTGCTGTGATTTTCTCAGTAATAAATTCAATTAATATGCTCAAGTTGAGTCTGGTTTGCCCATGATGGTGTTTGGTGAATGACCTCTTCCAGTTCTCATCTCAACTCCTGAACCTTTCATTAAGTTTTCTCTCTCCTATTCATTGTGATATGAAAAGTAAAACATGTCAACTCAAACGAAATTTATCATATATTCAGGGAACTTTATCTCAAAAAAACACACCAGCTTTTAGTTTTATTATACTTAAAATAGTCGTAAAGTTAGGGTCAAAACAAAACAAAGGCATTTGATGACTCAGTCATACCAAAATTTTGCCACATACACAGTGATGGAGGGCATATGAATTCCAGAGTTGTTCTCAGAAAAGAAAATTCTGGCACCCTTCATTCAGAGCCTCCAGCTGCTATTCCTGTGCAAAAGTAAAAGTATTCTTTGCTGTGTTTTGTCACTTCATTCCAGTTCCCCCATTTCCTTCCATTTTGGGAAGAAATTGTTGCTACCTAAATCAAATAGTGAACTTTGACAAGCATGGAACAGATACTGTGTTCTGAGCTCAGCAGAGCCTGCTAGAATGTAATATCCCTCAAAACTTACCTCTTTTCAAGAATGCAAACAAAAGGAGATGCATTGAGTAAGAACCAAATTTTGGAATTCTGTAATCAAAAATCCATAAAGAAATGTCTTTTTTTTTAGGATTGAAGTTTATCTATAATACTGTACAGGCACTACTATTTATCCTGCAGCAAAAAATGCTCTTGAAGCCAGAATTTCAGAAAACAAGAAAATTTTGTACTCCCATCTAAAACATCAGTAGGTGTTAATCAGAAATATCAATGATGTTTTAAATGCAGTATTCATGCTGAACAATTTGCTGGTTTATGCCAATTTGACGTATCATGGAAGTTACAAATACTTTGATATCCACAGACTATGCACTGCTTCTCCAGATGCTTCTTAACCAAAACAATTCACAGATGTTTGCTCATCTCTCTGCTGAATGTCCTCCTAAATTAGTTGATCCTAGAATAAAAATACAGGTACAAATGGAAAAAAAAAAGCTTGGTAAAACTAAAGTAAAGCTTTATTATTGTAAATTATTTAGGGAATTTATATAAGGAAAAGCAAAACTACCAAAAATTGAAAAAACAACCTACACAATTGATGAAAACTTTTCTATTGCCATTTTCATGAATGTAAATGTGCTCCTCTGTATTTCCATGAAAGCATTTTTGCCATATTCCAATTTTAGCTACATAACTGAATCTTCAAAGCATTATTCTGTATATGAACTGAAGTTAATGGCAATCATAAAGCCAAATGACATCTATTATTAAAGTTCAATACAGCTACTTTTTTTATAACATTAATTTCTCCTATATGATTTAGAGATCCTATCAGGTCTGTGCATTATTTCACATACTGTATCACTCTCCAGAAATCTCACAATTAAAACAATTGTGATTTAAGCTTGTACAAGCTATAAGCCTTCATTTCTTAAAATATTTTTATTTTGGTTTCATAAACTCAGAACTACTTGGGATGTGCAGGAATGTCACATTTATTAGTATGGACTGAAAGTGCTTTAGAGATTAATTATCTTTTTAATATAAGTTTAAAAAAAATTCAATTATGATGCAAACTTGGGAATAAGGAGAATTAGGTTTGCAAGATATGATTGGTCAGGGTGCTACATGATCTTAGCTAGATTCTCTTTCCCAAAAAGGGCTGGACCATTCAAGGTGCCTTCTGACCAGGGCAGTTCTATGATTCTGTGACTGATTCTATCAATTAATCTGCCCCAGTGCAATTCCTACCCAAATCCAGCCTTGGCCTGATATTTATGCAGCTGCTTTTGCTAGTTTTAAGTTGCACTCAAAAAGTAACACCCTGGACTAGCTCCCTTTTTACTGGGATCTGTGAACATCTACATGGATGTCTTGATAGGCAGATCTTTAAGATATGTGCAGCTGAGAAAGAAAATCTGGACATTATCAGATTTAAATATCTGTTATAATCTAATTCTGGAGTGAAGCAAGAACACATTTTCACAGCAGATACCGTCCCATGCCTAAGACCAAGGCAAAATACAATCATAAACACCAACATCTTTCATATTTTGCGGAAAGCCTACTTCCAATTCTGAAATACCCTTTTTATTCTGGTTAATTTATTAAGCTGCTATACTGAAATTTTTTCAGAAAGTGTTAAACACTAGTTTATAAATATACTTGCCTTGCTGTCTTTGCAGACGTCCACAGATGGTGATTGGCTGCCTTGACAGAGGCAGCTGAGGGGAAGGTGATGTAAATGGGTACAGCTGAGGGGTTCTGAAATCAGAAATAGCCCACGATCCCCTTTGACTGCTTTGGGATCCAGATGATGATGGACAAGCACTATGTGGTAATCTCACCACAGGGGTGGATCTGTTAATGAAATTAATGCATGCATGTCATTTGAGACTACTTCTATAACAAAAGATTCCAAAATTATTCAATTTGTTGTCTATGTATTTTTACTTACTGAATATTTTTTACCTATTTCAAAAAGCAGACTGACAAAACAATTATTGAATCAGAGGTGGAAAAAAAGCACTTTGTTACACATATTTTAAATTTCTGCTAGGAAGATATATTTGTCTTACTGATTATAAAGAACAAGAGTTTAATTTTTTCTGGAACAATTTGAAGTTATTGATGTTAATAGTTCTCACAGTTTAAGACGTTTTCAAAGTTTAAATTTAAAAGAACAGAAACAGAACCTGTTGCAGGCTGCATGAAAAGTTTGGATTATTCACAGAGCAGTCCTTGTGCAGATATTGTGCTTTCATCTCCAATTTTTGTAAGAATGATACAGCAAAGACATTGTTAAACTTCCTCATTATAAAATTACTACCCCTTTCTATAGGAGTACCATGACTGCAGATGTCAACAGCTACAGAAGCACACATTATATGTGCACATTTTTGAAAAACATTTATATTTCAAAATAAAACTTTCCCCCAAAACCAAACATTCATGTAGATGGCAGGCAGGCTGCACAGAAACACTTCTTCAGATCTAAAATATAACCTTTGAACATACAGATTAATAAAGGCCAGAGGGGAAATTACAGTCTCTCATAGGAGATGGTAATCTCTTGAAAAAGTATTGAATTACCTTGTAGATCCTGCTCCAATACACTGACTTGGCTTTATTAGAGCTATCTGAGAACTCCTGTAGGATACACTACCTGTTGGAATCAGATTTTTGAAAACAGGACCAATGTGAATTACCCATTTTACCTAAGAGAAAACTTTGGAAACAAAGATTAGTACTTTTTTTTTTTTGCATGATTTGGGACAAATTCATGATTAACTCATTTAAGAACTAAAAATGGTGCACAATTACAGTAGTCAATGAGAGAGCTCAGCTGTCACAAAAACATCATATTGCACCATCCCTGCAAATCTTGTTCCAGTTAAACACATGGTGGTTTCTTTCACCTTCTTTCATTTATTAGACTATTATTAGACTATCAAGATAGCTGTGCTGAAGTGCTGCAGTTCTTCAACTGATCATTTTTTTTGCCACATCCACCTCTGAGAAGGAAACTTTCCTTAGTGCACCATCAAATCATTGTTTCCACTTACCCTTACTTTTGCACATAAACTTTGATTCCCTCAGCATTGCCCACTACTAAACTTTATGTGAAGGTTCTGAAATCCACTGAACACATAACTGTTCTATGTAAAATTTTATTATCTAATAAATATCTATTTATATTTAGACACAATAAAAAAAACAGTTAACCTCAGCTCTCTTTATCTTGTTATGCTTAAATTTATAGGCAACCATGTATCTAGGAAGGATCTGAGCATATAAATCAGACATAACATAGAAAAAGCAATTTTTCCTCCTCCACTGAAATTGCATTGCAATTGCATTTGTCTTTGTTTCAGGACACTTACACCATGTAAAAAGACAAGAGTGCTAAAATTTCTTTATGTGCCTGCAGATGGATTCTGTGAACTGCTGAAGCCAGGTGAAAGCCTGCCTGAGCACAGACTGCTGCAGAAACATGGGAGAGACACATCGATAGCAGGCCTGCAAAGCATTAGAAATTCTGGGGAAGTCCTCACAAATAAACAGTTCTCAAGAGACTGCACCAATTCCAGCAGGCTCTTACTCATGTCTTACTTACATCTGAGTGTTACCCAAGCTCAAGGTAAGAAGGAATGAAAGAAAGTAGTGGCAGGTACAATGTCTTATACCCTACTACAGTGGTAAGTTGAAAAAAAAAATCACCTTTTTGAAGAAATTCTTGATCTCAACTACCTCACTCTTGTTATTAAATATTTTTTTTTAACTTCCATTTAGTCTCCCCCTTTCCTTCATGTGATATTCAATATGACATTGTGGACAATGTTACTCTCTGTTAATCACAAATAAATAAAATTATGAAGCTTAACAGAGAGTCAACAATGTATATTGCAAGTATTCCTGTTCTGTTCAATCACACATATAGTTAAAATATTTTCTTTGCAACTGTTGATTCAGAAAAAAATTGGTTTGGTTACAAGAAATCATTTACTGACAGAAGAGGTAAGTACTAGGAAAACATTTCATTCCTCCTTTTAACCATTTCCCAGATGCTGGATTGAAGTCCATGTGGTAAATTCCTCACACCTCAACACAATTCAATTTTTTTTAGTAAATTGCTAATGTATGGATTTTAATTTATTCATCATTCTAATATAAGATAAATGTTATTCAGTCACAAAGTTTACTTGTACTCACCCATGCGTCCATCCTGTGGTGGAGTTATTACTGATAATCTTGTTGGACCAGTTGGTGTCTCCAGCTAAATGAACAGCAAGTCATTAACCACAGTGTAATAAGCATATTAATTATTAAGACATTATAAGCAATAATGTTGTATTTTTGAGGTCTACAGAGCCTGCAGATTTCCAGAACTCTCTGCTGTCAGTTGTGTTCATAGCACTAAAATGCAAAACCTAGGAATTAAGTTACTATTTTTAAAGATCTATGGGCAGGTGGGAAATACATGTATTTTAGCTTTATTATATAACATATCACATTCAGATAAGAAGTGTTATCAGTCACTCTCACTGTTTGCTGTGCTGACATTCCATTAGAAGCCAACAGCTGCTCCTGGATGTTACCTCTCCTAACCAGGATACCAACAGCATGAAAAGCTCCTGCCTTCATTCTCATGCCAGCAATATCACTCAAAACCTGCAATTCCCTACTCAGGTATCAGAGTCTAAATGGTGCTTTCAGACCACTGACATTTTTGTAATATTGGGATTTTAAGAATGTGCTATTTACTTTGGTATCATGAGTTTAAAAGCCTGTATATGGCATGTGGAGAATATAATTCCAGAAATTAATGTTGTGATTTATTTGCTTTTGGTTTCTTTTGGGGAGCATCTGACTTCCATCCTGCATCAAGCATATCTGAAATTATCATGCATTTCAGAATGGTTTTGAATGGGATGGGGGGAGAATCCTATTTTTTGCAACATTAACAGAGTAAGAGAAATCAAAAGGATGTGTGTAATTATACATAAACAAGTATTAAAAAAAAACCCACTTACTCTCCTCATTGGTGAAGGTACAGGATCAATCTCCATTGCCTCCATCCTTGCAAGAAAGGTCAAAGTATAACATTGTAATAAAAATAACATTTTCATTATAAAGACTAAAATTATGTTAGATTCTAATGTTAAATTTGACTAGTAAGGGAGAGCATAATACATAATGCATAAGGCACATAAGTATTTAGGACTTATTCCAAAACTTAATAGCAGTAAGAAAAATCTATTCAGTGATTCTGAGCTTTGGTTAAGACATTTACAGAGTAAGTTATGATTAGCATTTTTATTCTTCTATTTGTCTGAATAAATATGCATATTTATGTATTTTTCATTTGTATCCACAACAAGGCCACTCAGAATCTGTAGGTTTTTTAGAAAAGAAAGTCACAATCAAAGGTATAGAAATATTTTAGCTTGAGCAAGTTGTATATTCATTTTCCCTAAAATTAAATGAGCCTTATTGGAGTGGCTCATCCCATGTATCCTGAGACATATAGGTGTCCATACAATAAATTTAGTCGTTCTCTATAGTAAATGGAGAGTGTCTCACTAATCTATCTAGCTATCCATTCATCTATCTAGCTATTCATCCAAAACTTCTTGGAATAAGGTGCATCATGCCTTAAGTTTCTTTCCAGTAACCACCATCCATAGAACTGTAATGTACACTTGGATAGCTAAGACTTTCCTCAGTTCTTTCATATTCAAACAGTTTGAAAAAAAAACAACAAAAAAATCAGAAAATATTTTAAACTCACTACAAAAAGGTTATTTTCTGTATAAAATATCAGCAAAGAATTTCATTGAAAATTAACAAATTTGTACCCACGTTTCAGAAGTGGAAGGACGACTTGAATGAAGAGAATATGACGCATAAACATTCTGTTTTCTTGAAGGAACTGAAGTCATTAAGAAATTTAATATTAGAACACAGCTATATCCAGTGATAGGTATTCCATAGTTAATATTTTAAACAAACACTTCTTACTGGATAGATTTCTGCTCATACTGGAAAATGGTGGTGTTTTTTCAGGAGGTTTCATACTAGAGGGGAAAGAAGAAAAAACAGCTATAAATTGAAAGCTGGTTTGATTAGTTAACATGCCTAACTGGTCAATAAAGTATAAAATCAAAGCATTTATCCATCAGTAGCAGGTTTTAACATGACACATTTGCCATGAAGCAAAGTAAGAATTTATTTGGTAAAGCTATGAAGTTGCTTTTTACATCATAACATTTGCAGTACTCATTATATACCCAACAATATCAAATTTAGCACAACATTATGGGAAAGTACGTTAGAGAACAACAGACGTTAAAACACAATTATCAACTATAGCTAAGCACAAAATAAATTTCATTTCATGAAATGTTACATTTACCAAACTTTAAGAAATCTAGTTATCAAATGAAATGTTGGCATTTTTATGCTATTCAACATTAACTTTGCAAAGCTGGTATCTTTGACAAGAATCATAAATAGGAGGAATACGTTTACTAAGCAAGCAAGAACAGGCCCTAGGACATTTCTCTCTAGGTAGAACTCAGAAAAATTAAAAAAAACCCTAAAATTCAGTAAGAACTCTGTAGTTGATCCAACCAAGATGCTATTTATTTGAGAAGCAGACAAGAAAATGGAGGCATAAAATTAATAAAAATATATAAACTGCCATAATCCACCACATATAGGGTTTCCTTTATACTGGCTTTTTCTTTCTGTTACATTACACCAAGCAGCCTGACAGAGCAAAATACAGTATTATGTGCATTTAAGAGTCAAGGGAAAGTCTGTACTAAAATAAAACACAGGAAAGGAATAAAGATCAATTAAAGATCAAATCTGTGCAATTAAAATGCTGGTTTCATGAACTGGCTTATTAAGGAGATTTAAATAACAGTTTTGGCTTTCTGTTGGAAATAAGTCAGATGAAAAGATGAAGGTGTACCAGTCATTGAGCAGAGGGATAAGGATGAGTGATATCTTGGCTACACTTTGAAACATATGAGAAAAGAGACTAATTCAAGATGAGAAAAGAATTTAATTTTCACTAGAAATAGAAACAATGAGAAGCATGTTACTAAACTCTGGTAACTTTTAAAAGTGGGTAAGATACCAGAAAAGGCATCATAGTATTTTCCAGGCTGATGCTATAAAGTCTATTGCAAAATACATAAACATGGTTATGTAACTGCAAATAAAAAATTAAAACTGAGTATCTATGTGATAGGTTTTATTAAAAATTCATTTTTACAGTTAACTACTGAGTTGTAGATTAAAATAAAAGGATTTTTTCTTGACAGGATTGATTATTGTAAATAAAATGGATCTGGTGCCAGAAATTTCTATACATTTATTTCTGTAGAAACACATGAAGAAGGCAAACAAAACATGAAATTTTTATTCTTTTATCAATTAAACTTACTGTTGTCTGATTACATTTACTTTTACTGCATTAAACCTCTTACCATTGTAGCTGTTGAATTTGTTGTGTTACTTTCTTGAGAGACTCTTCCAGCTTTGCTATCTGTGAGATAATCATAGATTTAAACAAAGTCTATTTGTGTGATATACAGCTTCATTTTCATCCAGCTAGTATTCTAAAGTGTTGAAAGGCTGTTTTCTATTGGTTTTAATCTTAAGACATCATTGCAATTCCAGATTTATTGGAGCTGTTATGGCTGTGTTATGGACCCATTAAACAGTCAGTCTGGAAGACATATGCTTCTTTTTGGCAGTTAAGGACTTAGTTTGATTACCTTTTCTCAAGTATGCTGGTAATACTGGATAAATGAATACTAGGAAAAGTGTTTAAAATAGTTTTCTTTTTTTTTGCTTCCTATTTTTCATATCTGATATAAAAGCTTTGTTATGATTAATATAGAGTTATCTGGAAAAGCTAACAATAAATGTACCAAATACATTGTTCTCATATTTCTTATTTCAGATTCAAAATGTATTCAGCTCACTTCAGTATCTATTTGTAGTAAGCCTAAGTGAAAAGTTTTTTTCTGCTCTGTTAAGAGACACAACCAGAAATATCTCCATTAAAAATGTTAAGAGCTGAAAAATTGAAGAATATAAAGGTCACAAACACTAGGTCAGCTCCCTAGTAGGTGTACTTTTTACAGTATTTCATTATGTGAACATATACTGTATTTTATGTAGGATGCAAAAATTTACTCAATAGCCTCAATACTGCATCTATGTTTTATATTTAATTTCCATTATGTGACCTTAATCCTTCACACTGTTAATATTTTGATTTGAAGGCAAATTATTAATTTGCTTGTTAACTTTTCATGCTTCTCAAAATATTATTTGAGTCCTTTAATAAAATTACCTGATTTATAAAATCATATTGTTTGTGGGAGATACTATGCTCTTTTTGCAGGTGCAAGACTCTGCAAAACAGATTAAAGAAAATATGTAATTTATGTAAGATCTGGTTTTTAGTATTCTGGTTTTTGCTTCCTAATGAGAGCTAGGTTTGATTGAGAAAGGAACCAGTCAGGAAGAATGTACCTTACCCTGTCACTCTCTAGGACTGGGTAATTTTTAGACCAAAGTACCTTAAAAAAGGTGAGCAACTATTTGGTTTTCAGTATTTTAGGAGCCTAGCATAACAGGACATCTAGACCTGCCAGGAACATGGACAGCAAATGGCCACCATCACCTGCACCCTAATACCTGCACAACTGACAGAAACAGCACAAAGCAGTTTAATGAAGACCATGAGACCTTGTTGGTTGACAGTGACAAGGATGACAAACTAGAAATAAGGAAGGGGACCTGCAACAAGACAGCCAAGCATGAGAAACTGGAATGGTGTTTAATACAACCAGCCTCTCCTGTTCCTGATCCAATGCAAGCAGTCTTAACATACTAACAATATACAGAATGGGCAAAACAACCACAAACCCACCCAAAACAGTGTGCCATTGAAGCAGCAACCAACTACATTTTCAACTGTTTTGGTACTGTCACCTGGACACCTTCCTTAGGTCAAGCACCATCCCTGAATGCTTCACAAACACTGCTGAGTGAATGTCTCGACAGTAAACAACTTTAAAAAAATTACCATTACAAAGTATCAAAACTCTCCATAGCTTTTTTGGAGGTAAATCTCTATTTATGCTGAATTCTATTAAGATATTTGTTTTACTTTGTCTACAGGTTTCAGTTTTACCACCTGGAGTTGGTACAAGATTAGAAGGGGGATAAAATCAGGATTCCTTCCTGGTCTGGTTTGAAAGCAGAAGGTCAGGACCCTAAAAGACCTACCCACAGCACAGTACACTATTAGTGATCCCAAAATGCATTCATGGAGAAGGAAGGATGGGCCATAAAGCACCCAATTTTCCACGCTTTCTATCCATGACAATCATACCAGAAACTCTTCCCACACATGAAATGGCCAGCTGGGCAGCTACATAAGCTTTTCTCTGTCATTTCATACATGGGACACCCACTCGTGGGTCAAGGCACCAATACTGCCAAGTAGCTTAAAGCAACATCCCATGTTCTTAGAAATCAAAGAAACATCCAACAATTTAAGCAAATATTTAGAAGTAGCTGAAAAATGAAAAAGAATCTGCCTTCCAACCTACAAATGAAGAAGCACGGTCACAAATTCAGTACCTGTTCTCCACAGAATAATTAATTCTGTCCTTCACACAGAGCTATCCCAAATTCAGGGCACTAGCCCTTAGTCTTGTTCCTCATTGCTCAAGCTTCTCATTTATTTTGTCAGCCCTAGTCTTCTTTTCCTCTGGGCTTATCTTCTAGCACCCCTCTCTCCCACCCTCTTCCACTTTTCCCTCCATACAATGAACTAGTTTCTTCCCTCCCTGTTCTTTGATTCTCCATTTAATCCTAACCACCTCACAACTAGAATATTTTATTATAAAGAGTCACCAGAATTAATAGAGTCCTCACAGACTTTAAACAATTAAAAACTGGTATTTATAATGACAGTAATAAGTCAATCCTGATGAATTATTGTAAGTATTCCCATAAAAGATTAATACAGTTTCTAAAAATAAAGTAACAAAGCAAACATAAACAAAAACACAGAAAATCACAATTACAGTTACCTTTTGTTTGTGGTATTTTAATAAGCGCTTTCGATATTTTTCTTGAAATTCTGAAACCTAAAAATAAATAGAGTTATATCAAACTTCACATAATTATATTTATGCAAAGAAGTTATGGAAAAGAATTACTTCACAGTATGCAAAGTTTTCTGTCTTTTATAGGCAGTTAACATATCTTTTTAAAATCCTCTTAAAAAAAATCCCAAACAAATCTAAGTTATTATCACTGATAGACAAAGCCTTATAAAGTTAATTTAATCCAATATGACCTACAGTAGAGCTGGTAGATTTATTTCACTAAGGTTATATTTTAACACTATGTTCAATAAAAAGGTAAAGACATTAGAAAGCCAGCTTAGCTGCAGTGTTTCTTATTCATCAATGCTAAGCAAACACATAAAATTAATGGCAACATAAAAAGTAATCTGTCTTACTGGCAATTATAATATACCTTGTAAAAATACCCTGTTAATTAAAAAATAATTGTTAGACACACTGTCTGGTGATGTGTAAGCACTTCTGGTGTCCAAATGAGGATCATAAACCATGACAATTTAAAAGTAAAAATGACAAGGTAGGCAAGACAAGAGCTTGAGGAACAAATTACCACAGGTAGTAACTTCTAATAAATCTTTCTTCTCACATGTTAGAAAACTGCTAGAAAATCTGTAGGAATTGAGAAGACCAAGAAGAAACACTCTGAGAATCTAAGCCCATAGAGGAGTTATAAATGGTTATTTTATTCTTTGTGGAAGAACCTGGGAGGTTCCCACTGAATACTCATCAAAGGATCAGGTGTGTCTTTGGAAGAACTGATGGAAGAAATACCCACGTAGAAAGCGATGGCTCTGAGATGTCTCCACTCACTCAGAAATTCTTTCTTGGGTTTAGGAGAAACCTGAATTTGTCAGTTTCAGTCAAAAAGTGAATCAGATCTCACCAGTGGTTTAAAATGGAATAGGGAACATCATCATTCCCCTTTAAAAAATGCATGTTCCTATATCCCAAGACTGCTTAGCATCTCAGAAAGGATAGTGCAGGTCTGAAAACAGTTCAGATTACTCTGAGATATGCAAGAACTTCAGTAAAAGAATGACCACACAGAATATGAATCTTCATGGCTGAGAAATAGACAGTTGAAGAAGGGATGCATCTAAAACTAATGGGATGCAGACTAAAACTAACGATAAGCACAGACATAGTGCATGAGAATGGATGATTTTTCCTCCAGAATCAAATTCAAGAGTAAGAAATGAAACTAACAGGTTAAAACCTGAAAAATTATATAATTATCATGCAGTGAACAACCTGTGGACCTCCCTTCCACAATATGAGACAGATACTAAAATTCAGGAAACAAGCTGACAATTATGTGGGGAGAAATATCCACCAAAGCTTCTCAATGCAGACCAATCTGACTTTGAGAAATCTCTGTGCCACGAGTTGCTGAAAGCTGGGAGGCTCTTCTGAAGATGCATCACTACATCCAGCTCTGCTCCCACGCTTTCCTAAGCACCCACCAAAGTGACAAGCTACTAGATTAGGTAGGAGATTAGCTAAATTGCTCTTACATCTTTTGATGATGGGACAAGTTCTGAATACACCTCAATGCCTTCACTACACTTCAATATGTTCCCAACAGTTATCTTACACTACAGAAAATCCACCTCAGCCTTGAGAGACTGAGCCCTCTTTTTTCCTTCCTTTGGCACACCATGGAAGTTTGTATTCCTATGTGACTGGAGGTGTGCAGGTTCCCTGCTTTTGTTCAGTTTACAGAGTAACTGCTGATCCTGCTGTTAAAAAGTGGGTGTGGAAGGTCAGAGGAAGGGTTCATGTTTACCTTGTGTCCCAAGAGGAGCACTGCTCAGGAAAGGGGCCAAGCTCAGCTTTGGAAAAGTCTTTGAAGCCTGGGTAGAGCAAATGTGAATCCAGGACCATTGCTGGAGAAAACAGGTGGTATTCCCTGGGTTATTGTTCTGCTGGATCAGGAAGCTCACCCAAAGGTCAGCAGGTCCCAGCCCAAGGAGATGAGAACAGCCAACAAGGCTGCAGCTGGGCCCAGGGACAATGGACTGCTGGAGTGGTTGAAACTGCTGCTGAAATGCCCAGGAATAGGAACAAGGACACAAAGTCCCAAAGCCAAGCCAAAGAGATGCAGAAAATGAGGAGCAAAAGGAAGTTTGTATGCACTCATTTAACCCAGACAGCTACTGAAGGTCTTGACTGGAAACTAAGCCTGATAAAGGAATCCTATCTGGAATTCACAGAAAGCAGGAGGAATATGACCTTGGAATAATTTACTGCATCTATCCTGAAAAAAAAAAAAAAGAGGTGTGTTTTGACAAAAAAAAAAAAAATAGAAGGGAGAGAGAGCACAGTCAGCTCAGGACTGTATCCAGCTCACTGTGTAACTTTTTATAGCTATAATTAAGGCACACTATCTGGGCACGTTTAAGCTTCTGGAAGATCCAATTTTTCACTGCAAGGCATTGAGAGTGATTTTACACCATTAAAATAACAAGACTAGTGGTCCTTAGAGAGAGTTTGAAAACACAAGCAGTGACCATAATTAATTTATGTCTCCTTAAGAACTCAGAAACTGTGGAATTAAGGAAATAAAGATGGTAATGGGCATACATTCATTTTCAAGCACTCACTCATACACTTTTCCCATTCACATAAAAATCAGGAGGAGTTGCTGATTATTTCATACAGTTAAAAAGTTTTAAGGCAGATTCACCTGTGATATTTCTTTTGAATATTTCTTGCTTAACACATCTATTGGCATGAACAGTGATTGAATATCAGGACTTGTCTATGAAGAAATGAAAATATACCAAGGTTAGCATTTTTATTAGCAAGTCATATTAAATAAAGTCTTTTGTAAAGTATTTCTTAAATTGACTGATGAATATAAATTTTAAAAATTTGATAGATAAGAGACAGATAATGCAGAAATTGAAAATAAACCTAGTTTTCTTTCTTACCTTATCAACCATCTGGAAAGCATTGGGATTTTGTTTAAATATATTACCCACATATATACTTATTGTGATTAAGATAGTTCTAGTGTCCAGAGGACATTCAAGGAGGATGCTGTGGCCCCTGGAAGAGGCACTGCATTCACACCAAAAGCCACATTTCTGGCAGCTGCTTTCCAGGCTTTATGGTTCCCACCATTCCCAGATACATGGGATGCATCCTACAATCAGTTTTGTTTCTAAATCCCTTTTAGACTAGTTCTAATGCTGACTGGGATCCTTTTGTCTCTCCCTGCCCATTGGGCAGCAGAATATTATCCTAGAGTAAGGAAAGAGCACTAAAGTAGTTGTTGAATTTTTAAAATATTTTATGACTTGTGTCTTTCAAACAGAGCTGTGCATGCTTTAGGAAAAGTGCTTTTCCTTGCTTTCCCCAGCTACTAATTTTTACAGAACTCACACAAGGTAATTAATTGTATTTGAGACTCCCTTTGCAATTCTGAATTTGGTTGATATCAGCCAAAGATTCAAAAATTTCCAGCTGACAGATGGAGAAATGCAGACAGATAGCATATGTAACCTACCTACGGTATTTCATGAAAGAAAATAAAAACAAGACAATAATATTCCATCCTGAAAACTTAAGATATTCGTAAAAATATATTCATCTTCTTTAAATGAAATGCATCCATAGGAACCAAGCTCTTGCAATCTATTTAGGGTTCTATCAAAGCAGTGATCTTGGTTTAAGTACCTATCAGATTTGAAAAAAATAAAACCCAACCAGCTTCATGCTGATATAAAAACTCTTTCAAATAAAGATTTGTGTAACACTGTTTATATCTTATCTGCTGCATGGAGGAGTAGCAGATGTTCCCATGATATTCTGAAATACTGAACAGCCAGATTCTGATTTATCTAACACTTAACCATCCTCTGGGGAAAAGCAAGTGGGGATCATGAGACACAGAAGGAAGACATGAAGGTGACAAGAATGCATTACTGTAAAGATGAGAATATTTAATGTGTACATGTTGATTACCCCAACATACAATTTAATTAGGAGTTCTAACACATTTAAAGGACCTCCTCTCATTGGGAATTCCTCCATAGCATCAAGCTCATAAAGCTTATCGGGTACATTTCCACTCAGGTTCCTGAATTACAGAGCCATGACTTTTTTATATGCATCTTTAATTATCATTCCAATCATTTTATCTGTTCTTAATCAAGGATAAGCAATCATCATTAATGTCTTTTTAAAAGAATATGGTAATTTGCTTCCTTCCAGCCCTCCAGAGCAGTTCTAATGAAACATCTAATATTTTTGTTAGTATCCCAATCATTGCATTTGTAAATTCCTTCTGTGCTTTTGAAGTAAATTACCAAATTCTGCTGAAATGGTGCAATTTAAGACTGATATAACTTAAAAATTAACATTGTTTTGAGTAAGATGTTGAACAAAATGACCTCCAGAGGTCCTCAACAACTTAAATTATTCTTTGACTGAAATTAATAACGTTTGCAGCAACAATACGTTGATCTTCAAAGCATATTAAAATATGTCCTTTAGAATTTTTATGAAGGGCTTTTTGATTTTTTTTAATATTTGATTACTGTGTGCATTTTTCCTTTGTATCAGAATTGCATTTTGTTGTTTTGTTGCAATTTTTTAAAGTGACATTTTCTTCTCCAACGTGCAAGATTCCTAGGAGGCCTTCATGCTTAGCTGTATTGAATTTTATAAAATGTTTCAGTGTTTTTCTTTTATCCTTATAAATCACTGTCTTTTAGGTAGGCATCAGTCTACAAAAATATGAATGTTTTCACAACCTATTTATGGAATCAGCTAAAGAGAAGATTGCTCCTGGGAGAAATGCAAAATTAAAGATTCCTAGTGATTAATCAAGATAAGAAATTAAAAGCTCTTAATTCTCCAGTGAATAACAAAAATTCCCAACAATATTTCAAACCCTTTCTTAATCACACAGCCACAAGGAAAATAGTTAAGCTTAAGAGAAAACAAAAAAAAACTAATCCACTTGAAAACACTGCAGAGCTATCATGCAGGTTTTCAATTCAGTCCATTACATGAAATAATTCATTACAGTTCATTTTCTGTGATGTACAAATGCCAAAATCAATAAACATTTTTCCCCATTTTGAAAGTAGCCACTGATGTTACACAGTAACCAGCCATATTTCTTGAAAAGTTTAGAATGATTTACAGTCTAGCAGTACCTCAAAACCTCATAGGCTTAAATTTAAAGGAATATTTACAACAAAAAGCAGACCTGTCTAGTGCCTAAGTATCTTAGTTTAGCAACCTAATATCAGTAAGTATTTATGCACAGTTGGCAAAAACAAAAAAGGAAGCATTTTTTAATACAAATCGTTCAGCTGTTAGGCAAACCACAGATTAATGTAATGCAACAAAACTAAAGCTTGATTTACCTCTTTGGAAAGGACTAAGGTACGACAAGCCCTCCTACAGACCAAACATTCATCTTTTTTGCCTGTAAGGTAAAGACACATTTGAAATATAGCTCAAACTGAATATATATTGAATACATTGTAAATGGAATGTGATGCCTAAACATCTGGAGCTTGTGGAAGAAATCTGCAGGTTACACAAGAAGTATGAATAAACATGAATAAAGAATTTGATTATATAACCATTACACAGAGTTGTGCAGGAAAAATGTGTGTGAATGTCATCAGGTCTTACTCCTGTTAATAAGCATTCATGTAAATGATTTTATGAATATCATTAGTGTCACAGAATGCAGGTGACTTTTAGTTCCCTTGATTTAAATAGGACTACTTGCCTGGTTTAATTAAATGTATGCTTAAGTGCACTAATGACTTACAGTCAATCTGATATATGGCTTTTTAGACTGGGGCACAGTTGGGTTGTCCCAACAAAATATATGAAACCTAAGTGTCAAGAAATTGGTAATTTTGCCTTGTGAATTCCTCCAATGAGAGATCAATAAAATCACTTTTAAAACATTATGACTTTTAAACTATCTGCAAATATACTAGGAAATATCTATAGCACATGCACATTATTTCAATATTTCGAATTGATAACTGTACTAGCTACTGCCTTTTTGAAGATTCTATAAATATCTTTAATTACATTTTAAACCTTGGATTGCCATTACTCCTGAATTCAGAGCAGAAAGATACATAATCTCTCACATATTTTTCTGCCAAACAATATTAAGAGCAGGGAGGAGAGATGTTGTTCATGTTCTAAGAGCCTGCAAGCTACAGATTCTGCATTTTATGATCCTCTACCCTCAACAGCAACGCTGTGAAAACATCTAGTCAAAAGTTTTTAGTACTGAAATACAGATTGATAATTTCTTCTGTGTGCCCTTACAAAAACCAGGGCATGTAGCATGATGTGAAAAAGGAAAACTTTGATATTTGCCTGCTGCATTTTTTTTTTCTTTTGAAAAGCAACTTCATTGTTTCTCTGTCTTTCCCACATATCTTTGTCCAAGAACACCACTGGGAGTTGTACGTAACACAAGAGCTTCAAAACATCACCTCCAATCTTCCCTCACGCTGCTGAAAGTCTTCAGGAACAATACCGAGCCTCAAAACTTACAAAAACTACTTCTGAAACCTATGCTAAACAAATCCTACGTTTTGAAATTGCTCTTTCACGAAGGAAGAACCATTATTTCCCCCAAATTTTCCAAACAGAAGGCCATCTATTTGTGGATTTTTTTTTTTTACAAAATTATGGCTCGTAAGCATCCAGAACGCAGCTTTATTAATGCTCCATTGCGTGTGCCCAAGGCTTGCTCACGCACAAAGCCACATCCACCTGGAGGTGGACACAGGCGAGTTTCACTGTTCAAAGCGAATTAACAGCAAGGACTGGAAAGGCTTAGCAGTAACACTGGAAGAAGCGCTCAGGGCTTCATTTTATTTCACAGCGGGTGCGGAACACCAATGCTCGAGGCGGAGGTGTGCGCGCCAGCACAGCGGCCGCTCCCAGCAGCCATTACCTTTCTGCAGGCAAACCTCACAGAAAACGTGGCCGCAGCTGGTGAGGCAGAAGCGCGGCGTGGGGTTGCGGGGCTCGCACAGGCAGGAGTTGCAGAAGACAGACACGGCCATGGCGCCGCGGGGCTGCGGGGCTCCGGGGCGGGGCGGCGCCGCTCGCCCTCAGGCCGAGCCCCGCGGGCGCGCCGCCGCCATGGCCGCCCGCTGAGGCGGCGCTGAGGGCAGCGCGCCCCGCCCGCCGCGGGGCCTCGGCGCCGCGCCGCCTGCCTCTCACACGCACCCCGATAAAATTTGGTTTTTTCTGCCTTCTCGCTACCAAACTGTTGCGCTGCCGACACAGACGGTGCTGTGAGAGATTCCCTCTCCCGGCCCCAAACGTGGGAAATAGAACTGCACCCACAGGGCTCCCGGCAGGGCATTGAGCCGCAGCCCCGCCCTGCTCACTCCTCCCCGTCCGCGTTTGGGGATGTTATCAACGAAAATTTGTCCAGCCAAATTAAAGTAAAACTTAAAATATTTATTTTGCAATCAAATTCTGTCTAGCCAGCCACAAGGAAAGAACAGTGCTAAGCCCAGGGTCAGCGCTAAGTGCGCAACAAAGAGGTCAGCTTCAACAGAGTCCGCCTCTATGCCCACACACCTCCATCCTAGCACAAGCGGTTTTTATAAGAAAAATTCCACCTAAAGCCAAGATTTCAGCAGTCAGTCTTTTCTTCCATTCAAAGTCTATAAGTTAATAAAATTTTATCTTTTAATAATAAAGAAGAACAATTCAGTGTCTAGAGTTATTAAATCCCTTAATGAAATTTACAGGAACGCTACATTCACATGTATCTGCCTGAAAATTTCCATGATATCCATCTCAAGTTATTTACGCAATGATCAGCACCTGGGCGGCCCCATATCTCTCCAGACATAACCCATCTCCTAACCAAGCCACATCCTTTTACTTGTAAATCAAGTTTCAGCATACACCAAGTTTTACCTGCGAAGGTAGGGGAAAAACTCCTAATACAAATGTATATACTCTAACAAATATTCAATATCATATATATCATACTAGAAATAGCACAAATTATATTTACTACACATAGTAGTAGGGAGAATTAAAAAAACAACAAACAACAAACAAAAACAAACAAAAAATAGAGACAGTAATTGTGGATTTCACTATTTTAAATTCAAAAATCCAGGAAGTTTGTTCATTCACTATCACAGGTTTGCTGTGACATCTTCTGTTGTGGAAAAAGAGCAAAATGAGGAGATTTGCTATTCATTTCTTAGACAACAACAACAAAAAAAAATACCTATTGCTTGCTAGTGTCCCGTGATGAAAATTTTAGGCAGAAAGTCCCCTACAGACTTAGTTGCAGTGCAGGCTGTATCTTTGGGTGTGACAGAGCCACAAACTGCAGAGGAAGCTTTTAACTTCACAGAGGCTTCTGCCTCCAAAGTGCTTCCCAAAAGAGCTGTGAGTCAGCTTCTGCTTTATGGAGTTAATTAAAAATCTTGAAGAAGACTGAAAACATTTCCTAAAAGCAAAGATGATGATGATATGATGATATGATGATTATTACTTATAATAATAATAGTACCATTAGTACTAGTAAAGAATTAAGCAATCACAAGTTACATTCAAGACACCCAAGTCTCAGTGCTGAGTCTATACTCTTTGAGTATAGACCTAATTAATATGGTGAAACATGATCAGCTCTTTTATGAATTCTGAAATGTTGCTTCTCGTGGATTACCAGCTGGAGTGTATTGTAAGTGAAATGAGTTATGTTTGTCACTGGGATGTGGTTAGAAGCCTTACACTAAACATCAGATAAAGTCTGAACCACAACCTTGTCACAACACTTTATTGCTTCTTGGACTTCATATACCATATGGTTTTAACACATATTTCTTTCTTACCCACCACCAAAGATGTTATTATATGACATGTTGTGAGTGAGTGCTCTGTAGAAGTTAATTTAATAACACTTACTTACTGGTCATTCCAAGTAGCACCTCTGAAGTATCCGAATTTTTAAATATAGGACACAATGCAGTGAGTAGCTTTATGAGATTTTATTTGGATTGATTTGGTCTCTGGAATATTGCTTTTTTGTCTCTCCTTTGTATCAGTTTTATTGATTCTCACATACTACCAGCTGTATTTTAATTGCCATGCTGGAAATATAAGTAGACTTAAAGGAAAATGTCATTTCCTTGCTAAAGAAAACAACAGGTGGGAAGATAGAAAAAAGAAAGAAAGAAAGCAGTGCCTTTTGAACAATAATTGGTCTACAGATACTTCACCTTTCACTACCTTTTAAACTAGCAAAGGGTCTAAAAAGATAGGTAGGAAAACAAAAACCAGTATTCTGCTATCACAGTGCTCGAGAAGCTTCTATTTCCATGTTTTTGTATGTAATCACCTCCAGCTCCTTCCTACTACTACTACTGTTTTTTCAAGCTAATTATCTGGATTTTTAACTACAGCCTTTGACTTGCCATTGTATGATACTGTGGTTATACTGCTATTTGTACATAAACTAGCTATATTAGGGCATAAAGATATATGCAACCAAGCTGCAATAAATAAAATGGAAAATTAAGTCAAAAACTGGTAATTTCTGTAGGCACTCATATTAAAGTTGCTAAATAATTAAAATTTCAAAAATTCTTAACACCGAAACATTTAGTGCAGGAATGAATTAAAAGAGAATTGGTATTGTTCACCAAGAAACCTATAATATAGGTTACATTGGCATACTTCATAAAGACTATAATTTACATAAACAACTGTGGGAGGCATCTGATCATCATCAATTTTATAGCCTAATATTAAGGGCTTTTCTGGAAGAAAAAGTAAGTATAATTCCAAATTGCTTGTCTGAGTCTCTATCTTCCATGATAATTGCTGGCACCATTTATCAGTTCAAACTCTGAATATTTCACAAGAAAGCATTCACAATTATATTAAGGTGTTACACATATATAGATTGAGTTGAAGACACTCTCACCCAATTAAACACCACAGGGGATGTAATTATTTCTCTGTTTACTATCTGGATCCTAGTCAGTCTAAAGTGCTGAACTGTTCATGGTAGTGCTGATAAGATTACTCAGCAAGCAGAGTAATTTAAAATCTTAGGAAATTTTAGTTTAGATTTGTATTTTAGATTTAATCTTAATTAAACATTCATTAAGTTCTGAACTTAAATGCTGCCGTAGTCACTGACTCTTCTGTATTTAGCTTTACATCTGTAGATGGGGGAAGAAATAGTAAAATATGGAATTCAAAGAGCAAAATGTGAGAGGATGCTAGAGGTTGTGACCTAGCTGGAGAAACAAGAGTTGGAACAGAAAATGAGAGAAGGTTGAGGGTTCTATACAAGCAATTTTCTCATAGGTGCAGGGTTTCTTTGGATGTTCAGTGTTACATGGTGTGCAATTTTTGAATCTGTGCATGGATTTTACAGAACTTAAACAAGCTTCTTAGATATAAAGAAATCTCTGAGAGATTTGATTTGCCAAATTCCAACAGAGATAAGGATTAGTGTTTGTACTATAGCCCACCACAAAATATTGCTGTTGGTTTCTTCGCTTTTTTTCCGAAATTTTTCTTCACGCTCCTAGAGAATAAAGGAAAAGCATAATTATTACCTTTTGGCATCCATATGTCTCATGGTAATTAGAAAGGCATCCCTCTTTTGCATAGTGGTGAACAAAAACATTTTTCCATGTGGGTAAAAATGTAGGTTTGTACTTATCTGTATGGTGGATATCTTCACAAATCAAAACTGAGAAGCAGGCACGCTGCATCCTGAAGCAGCAAGGTAAACAGAGCTTACCCTTCCCAGGGCTTCACAGAAGATGTATTGTGCCAAACATGTTCCATCAGTACAGATTTTAACCTGTTTAGGTTCACAGTCACTTCCATGTTGCTGTCAAGAGCCCTTTCACAGCCAAATTTCTGCTTTTGTGTTACTAGCTGATACATTTCAAACACAGTCTGTGTGCATATAGAAAGGTGACTGGGTGTGCACTTGTTTGAAGAAGGGATATATAAATATACACTTCATGGAGATATATAAATAGACACTCAGTCATTTCTTTCCCCAATCAATAGAGTTTGTGCAGCCAGGACAATGTGGAAACAACAGCATCACCCACAATGGTACCTGCCACCTGCTGGACTGCTGTGCTTGAGTCTGACCAAGGAAACTCTGGAAAGTTGGAAAATGCTGCTTTAAAATAACACCTATTGCTACAAGCATGAGTACATGTTGATTCATTAGTTTTATGTAACCACTTAAAATATTTTGCAAGGTAATGGAGACTATTTTGGTTAAACATCTATTGATTTTTTTAATGAGTTAGTTAAAAACACCACTGCAATTGGATAACAAACCTCATAATGCTTTATAAATCAATAAGCCTATGTACAATATTTTTAACATTTACATTTTGGGACATACATACTCTTTCATAATCTTGTTCTCTGGTTACATGATGAATTTGCTCAATTAGATGCTCTAGTCTGATATTAACTTCATTCACTTTGTCTTTGGCTTGAATAGCAGATTCATCCAAAAAATGTTCTCCAACTCTGATGTCTAGGTGGATACGCTGCAAAAGGAAAAAAATGTTCCCATTACTGTATGTTCTGCTTTTTCAAAGCTCCTTAGAATAAAAATGAAACAATGGATAATTTCCCCTTAAGATCAATTGCTTATAAAAATTCCTCCAAAATTTTGAATCATGTGAAAAATTTGAAGGGTTTCTTAATTTTATTTTTAAATTAGTTATACAAATGTACAATCTTTACTAATGTTAAGACATTGTTTTACGCTAGTATTGATTCAATCACCATTAAAATGTTGCCTTTGTCCAAAATAGTTAAAAAAAAAAAAGGACTGCTCATTAGAATTCATATTTCATCCTGATATTGCAGAAATTGCTATCTTTAATAGTACTGTTGGAGGCTTTTTACAAATGTACTTCTAGGTTCCCTCACATAACTGCTTTCTTCACATTACTTATCCAGGTTGGAATACCTCCCAAAATCCTCCAGGCTGTTTATGATCTATAGCAAAAATGCCTCAAGCCAGCCAAGAAATAGAACCATAGAAAGAAGAGAGAAGAATGGAACTTGCAATGTTATGCAACTTATTTTGGCATGCATGAAAAAGTCTACTAAAACTAGTAGAAGAAACTGCTCCTAGAAGCCAATTAGTACCTAAGAGAAAATAAAAAGTTTTTAGCCAAATAAATAATCTTCAAAACCCTAGAAATGGATATTACCATAGTAGAAGTTAGGTCTGCTCAGAGATCAGCCACAAATGAAGAATATATTTTCTTTCAGTTGTCTTGAAGTTACCTAACTGTATAGGTAGAAATCCATCTCACAACCTTGTGGTCCATTAATTTATTTTGTTTGAAAGAGTTCAGATAAGCATATGGTTCTTACAAAGAGCAGTTAAAGATTTATCTTCACTAAAGAATGTTTTTCCTTTTGTGATCTTTATTCCTCCAGATGTAGTTAAAAGGGACAATATTTTCCTTTTTTATTTCTGTGTTCTCAAACAAACAGCATTATATAATATTTGTGATATTAATATTCTCCTTCCCTGCATCTCTTGGCTTCTTCTGTATAGGATGGTCAGAACTCTACATGGTACCTGTATCATGTAAAATAATGTTAATACACCCCCATCTATACCAGATAAAAATCACCTGCACATCCTCAGAATCACATTCATGGTTCATAGTTAACTGTGTCCAACACAAGCTTTATCCCCCTTACTCTCTCTAGTTGATAAGCTCCACATTTTTTTATGATTAGACCTAATTAGTTTTGCAATGTATATGATTAAATTTCCATTAATTTCTATCAATCAGCCTGTATGAACACCTTGTTATTCCAGTGTAATAATCTTACTCCAGTATTGTTATTTCTGTGTTATCTACATGTTTCTGAAGTGCACAGCAAGGATGAGATTTAGCTTACCTTAACTCATTTAGAAGGTGTATATATTTAGCTGGTTATTTTATGCTCTTGCTGTAAGATGAAGACAAAAAGCCCCAAACCACTGTAGAGAGTAATTCTCTCCTGGTTTTGGGAAGCAGCAAATAGATAAAATTTCAAAACAGTAATTACAAATTTTTTGTTGCAATCAGTAGATCCATGCTATCACCTCTGATGGCTTTCCCCCCCCAAATCTGCATTAAAACCAGCTTTGCTGGGAGTAGACAATAACAAGTATGCTGACATATTCTTCATTTGAGTATCTTTCAAAAACTAAAGTGTTACATTTTTTGCCAACAAAAAGTTGGAAATCTAATCTAAGTTAATGAATACATGGAATTATGTCAAGTCCTTGTGTTAGTCAATCTTACATATTTGTCTTTTTGATCCAAATTAGCTGTTCTTATTGATCAGAGTCTTTCACTCTGATTCAAAGAACAAACATTAAATCTCTCTATCCTTAGTCCTGCCTCTTGAATGCTGACTTTTTAAATACAAGAACAGTCTTTTTGCATTTTTATCTGCATAATTCTGTTTGCTTTCTTTAATCTCTAAAAAACGTTGAATTATCTGCTAGAAGCTAGACCAGCTTCTAATCCAGTTTGAAATCTCTGCTATTGGTAATGATTTATACTGTTACAACAAAGACTATTTAGGAAATACACCTACCAGTTTACTGCCTGCAATCACTGCAAATCTTGTGGAGTTAGACTGGAAACAGATGATATGCTCTCCAGAGATGTAGGATGTAAAAGTAAAGGTCCCTTGTGGCCCATACAGTTTTGACAACAGTACCTGCAATTTAGATATATGCATTGGTTTTGTAATTTATAATTGCCAATAAAAAAATCAAAAAACAGTACTGTGAATTGGATGCAAAAAAGAATCAATTAAGCTGCTGCCATCATTAAATTTCTCCAAATTCCATAACACATTTAGAGAAAAAGAAACTATTTTAGCTTACAGTGAACATGAAAACATTACAGACTTTTGCAATGTACAAAAGCCAATGCTCTCTAAAGCATTCAAAGTCTGAAAACTGAGACATTGCCTAGGCAGGGAAATAAGTTGTCCACTGCTGGAAAAGCTCAGACCTCGTGGCAGCACAGGCAGCTGCTCTGCATGAGGGCTACGAGAAGCCTTGCTGACCTTGACTTTGTGTTATGTTTATCATCAGCACTCCTTTCTGCTGCTCAAGTAGATTCTGTACCATTTTACTTAATTAGTGAGTTTTGGGGGTTGATTTTTCATTTAACTTGTTTTCTCAGTTGTCACTAATTCTTCTTCTTGATGCTATTTCCCAAATCTGGTAGTAATCAAAAATTGTCCATACACTCAATTATCAAATATCATCATTTTTTTACTTTTAGCATCAAAATACTGAATCTGCTGATAGACTGCAAATTTACTTCTTCCTCAGAAATGACTTTTTTTTTATAGTGCTGCCTGCCAGTGCCAGAAGTCAAGTCAAAAATCACAGAGAAACATTCATAAAGCATTTTTACCTCAGCTGTAGGGCTTGTGACAGTCACAAACATTCCCAAACCAGGAGCAGATTCAAGAAAGCCATGTGTATGTATATCCCAGCGTTGTACTTTGTAATTCCCTGAATAAAAACATAGAAAAATCTGTTAAATAAAACATAGTTTAATGTTAAACATCTTCAATGCTTTTTCAGGAAAAATAGAAATATATATGTACTACATGTGTTTATTAACATTGTTCAAGGTACTTCATAACAGAGTGAAATGCAATAAATTTTTACTACACTAGAAAATGTTCTAAAGTACTACAAAAAAGAGTTAATTAACAAGAAAAACTTTCTAATAACTCCTAATGCTCTGGGAAGATTAGCCTCTAGAAGGCACACTGAGACCTCCAAAAGTATAATGTGCTGTACTCAAATTACATTTTATGGATTGTCTTTCACACTTATATTATTAAAAAAAATATATTAAATTGTATTATTTTTTACTATCCCCTTACAGTCTTGTAGATTAATTTAATGTGCTTCTCATATCAGAGGTGAAATTAAACTTTACTACATCATGAATTGTCTCTTTTCAGACCAGCATTTATCAAAAAAGAAACTTTCCCATTCATATGGGGAAAACCATGTTACAGAAATTCTGATATGAATGAGTACATTACTCAGAATGTACAGAAGCACACATGGAAGCAGCAGTTCCACAGCTGCAGAATTAAAAAAAAAAAAACAAACATTATTTTTCTCTCTTTAATCAGTAAAGCACTCTGAAAACCTGCATTTCTTTGTGTGATGGATACACACAATGTTTGAGGACTTTAAACCTAATCCCTCCTTCAGGGAGTTATTTTCAGAATGCCCTTTTCTGGTTTTTTACCATATTCATCAATCACAGAAATTGCCTTACATTTCCAGTTATCTTTGTTACTGCATGGGTTAGATCATCATAAAATATTGACAGGTACCCACCAACTACCAAGGTGTCGCTGGGAATATCTTCAATTATGCATTTCTCTTCTCTTTCTCCAGTGTGAAAATACAAAGCCAGTGAAAAAGAAATCCAAAAGTTCATAAGAAATCCTATTAATTTGCTTTTCATGTTTTTATATATTCCTGCTGTACTGCTTTTGAAGATAGTTACATACAAATGCCTGTAGTCCTGTGGTTGTTCCTTGTTTGCTGCTTATCAGAGTATTTTTGAGAGAGGAAAAAAACTGTGAGAAAAGGCAGCTGGTGGTTACACATTTATAAATAACTACAGCATGTTCTGGAGAACGAGATAACATGGAAAAGACACCTTTTAAATTCTTTCTTCTTTCCCAGAATCTAGATTAAAATTTATTTTATAACTGAAAGGGCCTCTCAGGTGCTTGAGATCAGTTCCCAAGATTCCTATAGACAACTACACTGGCTACCTCTTGCCATAAGTGCTCAATTTTCAACTTAAATGGATTTATTATTTCCCACTAATTCTGGGTGATTATTGAGGTTCTTATTTTTATTCTTTGTACCAATATAGACCAATGTGTATGTCTGATGACAAACTCATTTATCACTCAAATGTTCCTTGTCCTATAAATGGACATCAGTCTGTCTGAAAGGTGGGCCTGAATGGTCATTTTCCAGCAGGGAGAACCCCCCTGTGGGATCATTTCCAGTTGGGAGGACCCATCTTTCCTCATAAAATTTATAATATCCCAATTACACAAGAGCATATATTTTTCTTGTATCAAGAAAGAAGGGTGAATAGCCCTTCATCTTCAATATCTGTAACCTAAATAAAAATTTTGAGATGACAATTCCTACTGGATTTCACATCTCAGAAGGAGGACTGATTTGTGTTTATTGCCCTTCACTGCACCTGCCATCTATGAAGATATCTCAATAAAAGTATGTCTGTGTTACACTGGCACAGGCTTTGGACCAGCCTAGGTTCACTGCATTTCACAGCATGAAGTATCTTCATGGAAGCTGTAGCACAAGTATTAGCTCACCTCCAAAAATCACCCATCAGCATCTCCATATTGAAAGTTTATCAGACAAAGAGAACTGATTCCTTACACATTGCTTCTTTGACTCCATATGGTTAAGGATAGAGGGATAAAAATTGCATCTCATGGCTGTTGTATCTTTAGGAATGTCAAGGGGGATGTTAGGACTCCTTAACTACTTCAGCACTTACCCATCAGAAATGATTTTAGATTATACAGGATCTCATTATAACATTGGACTTTTGCCTGTCTACCACAGGAGATGGTGACTTTATGCACCTGCATAAATTCTCATTCCATGCACATAACCTGCAGGAAATACAGGTTTGTCTGCAGGTTGTGAGCTACTTGACCTATCATCTTTTTATCTTTCTGTTGAGTACTTGTGGCTTCCAAAGTCCTGAGTTCCAGTGGTAGAACACAAGATATACAAGGTGACACCAGTTTATCCTTCACTCTGCCCAGACCCATTGGAACAAACACATTTCTTTTGTACTTTTGGCTAGCAAATACTGGCATTGTAGGGCTGCTGGACTTCAAGCAAACAAAAATAATTCAGTCTCCAAGTAATCAGGCCATTGTGAAGCTTTCGTCTCCGGCATTCAGAGTAACGTAAATTGTCATGGACACAACTTCTGCATACTGCAAAAATCCCATTGAACAACATCTGGCTGATATCAGAATTGCAGTATCAAATTTTAGATTTATTTCTTGAGAGTGTTGTTATGGAATAGTCTGAATTACTTTATTATATTGGATCATTCATGATCAGCTATTCCCAATGTACTTCAATTACCTGGGACTGGGAATATAATGTAATGAAGCTTTTTGCCTTGAATAGCATCAGATACTCTCAGATCTTTTTTTTTTTCCTACACTTATTCCATTATAGGAATTTAATTCCATGTGGATTATTTTTGTAGGACCACAGTTTAATTCTGTGGTGACTTTTTTGTTGCTATTCTTTAACTGCATTTTTCCTTCTGCAAGAACATCTGCCAAGGCATCAAAACTGATTCTTTCTATAAGATATTCTGTAAAAGAATTGTCTTTTACATTTTACATCCATTTCAAGCTTCTTTCCAAAGTGCTTTCTGAGATTAGTTTAAGTCAGGGATTAATTTGCCTATTCCCTTCCCTAAATCTCGTGCATTTAGAACCTCAGCATCTTGGCTGCCAACCATCTGTAACATGAGATTCAAGGGAAAAGGAAGGAAGAGCTTCTCTTTGTTTCTTCCTGGTCCCAGAATTTTTAATGGAATTCCAAGGCTGCTGAAGTTACAAAGTCCTAGCAATATCTGTGCAGGGATAATGCACCTCACTAATCAGCTTAATAGATAAAAGCAATGAGAAATGTGCTCCATCAGTAGAATGCATTTCATTCACTGTATCCACAGTCTTGCCAAATAATGGCTTCATCCCTGTGGTTTCAAGGGAATACCTGGAATTATATTTCTGGCCAAGCAATACACATGCACAGGGGCATCCTTAAAGAATATATTTACCAAGGTCTGCTGAATTTACATCTTACAAAAACCCCCATATCCAGGTAACTGGCCGGATAGGAAACTTCTGTTTTTGAAGGAAGATGCAGTGAATATTCATGTATGTAAACACCCTAAAATAGTAAATTTGCATATCACTGACTGGAGTTTTCTGAGGTGTGTTGGTTTCTACTCTTTTTATTCCATGTCCTTATATCATCCTTTCTTCTTCAGTATCCTTTGGAAAACTTTTGTCTCCAGGAGTCTGAGCAAACACTGGGACTCCTCCACTCAAATTAAATCTTGTAGGACTGAAATCTCAGTTTCAGGTCATTTTAATGCAAATGCAGGTTATTGCATTATGCAGGTATTGAAAATGCAGGTATTCTTTTACTGGGACTGGGCCTGTATTTATTCTGGGCATGTGAAGAAGAAAAAATTGTAATGTTTAGAGAACTTCCAGGAAAATATCTCAAAGGATACCTTGTGGGTTTGGAGTTTGTTTTTCCTAAGGCATAATTTAGAATTGCATCTCTGCCCAAAAACTTTATTGAGTTTAATTTGTCTCTTGACAAATCAATTTGAAATTAGCTCCTTCTGAGAATATTTAAATATATACTACAATATCTGCTTATGTTTTCTGATATGATGCTAAATGTGTAAACAGATAGTAAATAAGTGTAACAGAAAATAAAGAATTGTTAAAACTAATATAAAAATAAGAAATAAAAGTACTGACAATGAACTAAACACAGAATACTGTAGTAACACTATTCCCATTATAGAGTGGAAATAGGGGGAACTTAAAAAAATAGGTATGCTAACAGGAGTAAATGGGATAATTCTGAACAACAGACAACAGTGGGAATCTGAAGAATGAGAGAGGAGCAGAAATTCCTACACTTAGTACTAACAACTGTGTGTTTATCAGCATTTGCTGAATCAGTGAAGTCTAGTCTGATAAAGTTTCACATTTATTTATGTCTTTGCAAGATATCTCTCCTGGAAAACAAAATACAGAGAAATGTTTAAATGTTGCAGCCCTATGAAGAATACAGTGTGCTCCTTTAAGGACAAGAGAAATTATCTTGGATTTGGCATATTCCAGAAAGAACCTACTCAAATCAACTCTCCTGTTCAATACCTGTGCTGTATATTTGTAAAATTGCAGTACACTCTAAAATTTTTGTGAGCTGACATTAAACTTTTTCTGTTGAATAAGTATTATTCCAAAATTCTTTTCCTGGCTGGTAACCACAGCTCTTCACAATCCATATATTACATTCAATTTAGAAGTTATTTGAGCATTAAAACTTGCAGTCAGGAACAGTTTCTGATATGTTTTTTGTTAGAGTCGTGCATGCCTTAATTTTAGGTAGTATTTACACAAATAGCAGCAAACACATATAAAGAAAGATGGACACATTTACTGCATATATAAGGTTAATGATATAATTTATGTTATGGTCAACAGTTTTAACTTTGAGATTAAAGGTGTCACATGAGGGACACACACCAACAATCCATTTTTGAATCTCAGCTAACACTTTTAATTCAGCTCAGATGTTTTCTACATCACTTCAGATTTTTTTTCTAGTAATTTTGTTGGCTAAGTGTCCTCATGGCAGCTATTCTTCTCACTTTTCAGAAAGAAAAAGACATTTTCATATATTAAAAAGTCTCAAGACAAGTTTACTCAGTTCCATGATTGTCTTAACCACGCTGCAAACATCTGGTCACTCTGACTTTTTTAAGTAGATTCCGAAGAAATGCACATTAAGCAATGTTAGAAAGAAAACAAAAATGCCAATAAATTATAAAAACATAATTTAGAGGAAAAAAACTATTTTATCGGTATAAATAGCTATAGATAAACAAATTACAATATTTAAGGAGGTTATTAGTTTAGATTCTGCGACTGAAATATTTTTACTGTGAAGTAAAAATGTGAAGTACGATCTTTCCAGATGTCTTCTTTTCTGCCACTAGAGGGTACTCCAAGAATTTACAGTGTATTTGGAGGAAGGATTTATTTGGGGGTTTGGTCTGTAAATTATCCAGTACTCTTGTCCTACTAAATCTTAGATCTTTATCCCCCCAAAATATTGATATTAAATAAAAACTTTCCAAACCACTCTAATGCAGCTTTTTACCAAAAGCGTGCAGCATATCCAAATTATAAAGAACATTGATTGACATGTAGTTCAGATTTAAACTTATCCTACTTTTAAATTATCTTAATTATTATCTTTCCTTTATTTCAGATACAATTTTCTGGTTCACATCCTGTTTCTTCATCCAGGTTTGGACAAGGCATTCCATTATTGGCAGGCTGAAGAAGTACAAAACGAGTTCTGATCTTGGTCCCTGTTTCTCTGCAAACCCCTCTGCAGAGCCCCCAGGAAGACCACTGGGAAACCTCACAGTCCAGGGGTGTTTCTGCAATACACACAGCAAAGAGGTGACTTTACATCAAGTTGTACTTAAGTCAAATACACAGCTGGAAAAGCATCAAGGAATGATCATCAAACAGCATCCTTTCTTACACAAAATACATGTGATATCAATTGAATCAGTATGTTGTCTCATAAATTAAAAAAAAAATCTGGTTTCAACTCCTAACTCCTTGGTATTATTATTATTGCAGTCTAGAGCATGTCTGAGGTATTGTATCAGTACTGAAGCATATTATGTTTTGAATGAAAATACAGAATTCCTTAAAAAAAACTAAGCTTAAAATGATTGCATTCAAAAGATTGAATTAAAAAACATTTACTGTCAATTTTTATAATTTCATTTTCCTTTGTGTGGCTAAAACACTGAGATTAAACCTTTTCACTGGTTTATTTAGGTATATTTATGTTTCTTTGCAGGGAGCTATTGTTCCTAGAGTTGTTCGTATCATATTCTATTTTTCTTCTGCTCCAATTTGCTTCAGAAATAAAGCCCCGTTTTTTACCATTAAATCAGCTTACTATTTTTTGGTGTGTACACTACTCTTCCCTTTGCCAACAGAGATATTCTGTCACTAGAAGCTTTCTAATGCTGAAAGGATTTTCAATGTAGTTTTCATTTGGTGCAAGAAAAGAAACTCTGAAGTACTATCTGTAAAGTATGCTTCTCTCTAAAATAAAAATCATAAAAAGTAGGTGAATATTCCTGAGCAGGTTAAACTAAAATACTGTTTGTCACAGGAAGTGGCATCAAAACTGCCTGTTACAACATTTGTGGGTAAAAGAGGTGTGCACAAGGCCATCTTTAAATGCCACACTAAATGTGTGACACCTGGTATAAATTTCTGGTATTACAGTGAACTCACCACTTTTGCTGTCATCACTCATTCCTATGTTTCTAGAGGCAATGAGGGACACTGCTTAACCTCTGGTAATTAAATCTGCCCTTTTGATTCCAGAATAAGTTTTTAAACAAAGTGATTTACTGGTTCATATACAAGAAAGTGGGGATTTGTTATTAAAAATATTTTTTAAATACTATACTTTAAATGCAGTTTTAAATTTATATCATGAACAGTGCCAAGTGTGCCTTTCAAATCTTAAGGGAAGGACAAATAACTGTAAATGAGATGTGTAAATCTCACTTTGGACATGTCTTGTTTACTAATAGAAATACATTAAACCACTATAAATTGATAAGAACATTTATTAAATTATAAATAACACATTAACTGGGCAGAGAATGAGCTGTATTTTAGTGGTTGTAAGGTGACCAGCACAGTGCTAGAGACATGCCACCTCCAGACATTCTGGAGAAGCTCCTGGAACATGGCAACTCTTTCGGGAATACATTGCTCCCTTGGAGCAAATATTGTGTTAATAATCTATCTGTTTTAATTCAGAGATTTGAAAATCACCCTCATGATTGACTTGAGTCAGTTGTTTGCATGTCTCCCTACCTATTCGAGATTATTAGCTAATGTTTTTGAGAAAATGAAAATGAGAGAGAACTTTATTTTTCTTATCAGGATTTATGTTTCTATTGAAAACATGTCAAAATCAATCAAATTGTATGAATTTTATTGCACATAACTGCCAAGCTGTGACCCAGAAAGAGACAGCAATAATGGTTCTTGGCTTCATTGTCATGTAGAACCTTAAGGATGAACATTTACTTCAAAGTTGCAAAGAGTTTGGGAATGCTGATTCTGATTGAGGGACATTTGTTTCTTATAAAATTCACTGAGCTACACTGATACAAAGGCTTGGGTAGCTCTTACTCTGGATATAGCCCAGTCCTTTGAACCACAGCTGAAATATGCAATCCCTTACTTATTCTTTCAGGAATTCTTTTATGTTGACTGGCTTATTTTATTTCCCATTTGTGAGTCTGAAACGGTTCCTATGCAGATAGGAGAATATTCTGCCTGATCACCTGTCTCATCCACATCACCTGCCAGATTTCCACATATTTCTGAGTGAATGGAAATAACAGAGTTGAGAACATCTACTAATCACTTACCTGAGACAGTGTCTATTATTTCATTGCTTTTAGCTGGAAGATTAATAAAAGGTGCAGAAAGACCTAGCTGGCTTTTCTTTAATTTCATCATTGTTACTTGAGCAATTGGTGGCAAAATTTTGAGTTTGGGATAATAAAATGAGTTTGCTGGGTGACTTGGAGAGGAACAAGTGATCTGTGGAATAAAAAGGGGAATATTAAAAAAAACTAAGAAGGTAACTGTAAAATCATGTTTGTAAATAATGCTAATACTTTTTGGCAAATAGTTTGCATATACAACCATTTTGTACGAACCTCAGTTCACATAACTATGCTGGTCAGCCCAGAATTTTTAAGGCAGGATACTTGGCTGGATACAGAAGGAGGTCCTGCAAACACACTAATGTATGAAAGGATTTGACAGAAGGGACTGAATGTTATTACAAGAAGAATACATGAGTATTAAACAATAATATTAAATCTGCTACAGGAGCTGTCATATGGATATGAGAGGCCAAATGCTTCTCCCTTCCTTTCCTCATTAGTCATTAGCACAGCATTTGTTGCTAGAAAAACTCACCTTTAAAAAAGGATTAAGTGAATACTCATACTATTCAAACCATTTGAATCAAAATCCTTCATTTGCCACTTATTTACCACTCTTAAATGGCAAAAGCAAAGTATGGGGCATAGAGAGGATGAAATGAGCAAAAGGGATTGGAAGCAGTGTCACCACAGTGAAGTTCTCTGCTTTCCTTTAGGTCCTTTCCCTCAAATGTAGCAGTTTCAGGTTTTGGCAGTGCTTTCAACTGAAAGCTCCTCCTCACAGCAGTATTCACTACTAAGAATTTTCCTGGTTATATTCACATTTGGTGATGTCAGGACTTTTGTATTTTTATTTTCCTGGCACTTTAAGGATTGTTAAATATCATCTAAAAAAATTGTCAGCTTTTCCAGAAAATGTAGAGAAAAATTCTCATGAACCATTTACATTTACCTATATAAATTTCAAAGATACAGAAGATAAACAAAAGCAGTAGGTTTATAAATCCATATCTAGAGACCATCAGCACTCTCAAATGCTGAAATCAGTTTCACAGTTTTAGACTAGTTATCTTTTAAAGGGAAGACTCGAAATATATGAACTCAGTTTGAAGTGCTAAACTCTGTCCATGCACCTACCTCTGTAACTGTGTCCTGTGGAATAGTGGCAAAGTTTGGGGAGGAAAATGTGAATCCACTGTCAGTTCCAGCATCATATGGAAATAGATCTACTGATACTTCATCCATCCAGTGGTCTCCTTCACAGAGATTTAGGCTGTCAATACCCACAAACCAGTCAGGGCTTGGAACAATTCGTACAACAAATGAAACCTAATGAAACAAAATGATCCATCAGGATTGTATCACTTGTTTTGGAATGCTTCAGTCCTGCTTATAGTAATATTCACTTATAGTTCTTGAAATAATGTCATTTTGCTCTTCTACTTTATAGAAGATGCACAGTGCTCCCTGCAATGTGACATGGTTTTTAGTAATTCTTTTTCATTATGTTGTTTCTACAAGTGAGAACTCAAATATTTACTTTTGGTTGCTGGTAACATAAAATAAACTTTTGAAATGAGTATGTACATTTACTTACTAAGGGATGTCTTGGATGCACTTCTAATTCAGTTGAGGTTTGTCCTGTACCACTGGAAATTGCAGGAGCAGAGAAGATTCCATGTACACTCTGAATTTTTTCTCCAGCTTCTTCTATTTCTTTCATTAATGCCCATGCTTCACCCTTTTCAGCAAAATCACGTACACCATTGCTGGCATATTCATTTTTTTTCCACATGCTGTAGTCAGAACTATGAGTAACACCTATTTGAGTGAATACATGGCATGACATAAAAGTTGGATTTAGAATATTCCCTATTTCTTCATTTTCTCTTTTTTATTTCTGAGGTTAAAAAAAATGTGTATAAAATTGAGTGAACACTAAAACATTTGGCTTATCACTGCTTCTTTCAGCTGCAGCCAAATGAAAACAGAAGTCGATTGAAAACAGTTGGAGGTTTTTGAGATGATTGTGGATACTTCAATATCTGCATTTCATTCTTAATAACTTTGGCCTTTTTTTTTTCCCCTTTTCATTACTTATCTTACATAACTATGAAGGAAAAAAAGAGCACAGAGGTCAAGAGGTTTATCTGCTCTTAGTACTGTGCATACTTCACTTACCTAGCAAGGATGACCACTGTGCTGGGGGCCTGTAGAGTGGATACTGCTTAGGGAAAGCAGTTTGACTCCATTTCCCTGTGAAGATTATCCTGTACTTAGCAAGTTCCTCTGCTGTGCAAAGAGCATCCTGCCCCACAGGCAGGCTGCTGCCATAACCCAGTATTGTGACAAGAACTATCCAGATAACTTTACAGGACCAGTAGACCAACATCAGGTTTTCCATTCCCTTCCACACGAAAAGAAAGAAAAAAAATGTTAGCCACATTAGTCATTCTAAATTCAAAAATTAATAACAGTTACCTAATAAAATGTAATGTGGCATAAGTTATAACCAAAGAGCAAGCAGTTATCTGAAACACTAAAAATTGCTATGCTTCTGAAAACATTACTATAATGCTTTCAGATTTGTTATTTCCATGGTATATACTATAAACCTGTAACTTTACCTGGGATAAGTGTTTCTAATAAAAAATGAAAATAAAAATATCTTATCCTTGTCCATAGTACTACCTCAGAGAAAAATCTGTTTCTGATTTTCTTTTAAAATCTGATTAGAGTCACATCTTGATTTAATTAGAGTAGCAACTGTTTCTGTGGAAAACATTAGTGGTATATTTATTCTTCTAAAGATTAAATTGCAGGTTACTTTGCCAAAAGAAATGATTTATTTTAAATTTGTGTTCTACAAAGGCTGTTTTATAGCATAACATTTAAAGTCAAATAGATTTCATATTTCTATAAATTACTTTGCTGTCATAGTGTGAATTCAAAACATTGTAATTCCTTTAGATTGTTTAAACTACACAGTTCTAAAAAAATCAGTATTTTTTTTTTACAGTTACTGTCATAGGTTGTGCAAATTTTGTTTTTAAATTAACATGGTAATTGCATCAGACTGTTGAACTCCACCAATTGTTTAAAATAACAGACTTAAACTGATTTTTAAATGTCTTTGTCCTTTGAGAAAACTATACAATCTTAAGTAAATCACTAATAATATATTAGTTTGTAAAAATAGCTATGAATACTCACTAAATATTCCTCTGGAGCACTGGCAGGGGGAGAGCACCTGCTTTTGCTGGCAGCTGAGTTGGTCTGCAAGAGAAGACAGTAGGAGTCTTGCTATTTATGCCTGAAGAGGGTCCCTTTGGTCCAACAATTATTGCAATCTTTAGACTTTCCAGGTTTGCAAAAATCGTGCCATCTTCTTGTTTGCAATCCCTCTGCATGGACCAGCAGAAGTTTCCTGTCTGTCAGCTGGTTCAGATTCCTTATCAGAAGACTGAGATGCCGAAAAGACAAAATGCTTTTTAAAAATACCTTGGATTCTTAGTAACAGTTTGAGTTTTCTGGTGCCTTTGCAGTTCTTTGCTCTTATTAATGCCTCCAAGCTATACAAATGAACTGATTCCAACACTGAAATAGTTCTAGTGAATACTCTCTAAATGAGAAACATGTTTTCTTGTAAGTTTTATTGTCTGACAGATGCTCCTTCCAAACATTTACAGAGAGCTTGCTCACTCTCACACACCATATGTATGTGTTCAAATAAAAGGGGTGAGGCAGCTAAAAATGTCAAGAGGAAAAAAAAGTTACATTTCATAATTGCACATACTCACACAGACTGTGTCTCCTGCAAATATGAATTAACTTAAAGTAGTACAGTGTATATTTTTGTGTGTACAGTACTGTATGCTGGATGATGAAAGGGCTCTGTAACATTGTGGTTTCTTTGGAAAGAGTGGTTTTGGGAAGCTCAGAGATTTTTCTTAGCTGTCTTCAGAGTAAAAAACCCCAAATAAAAATCTCATTACTACAGTTAAATCTTACATCCTCTATAGCACAGTATATATACCTACATCACTAAAAATTTTTCAATTATTTATGAAAAAATAAGCATTATAGAATGACCCAATAAAAAAATTATGTTTAATCTTTAAGTTATTTTCCCAACCACCTTTCAAATAAAGGAAAACAAAGGGCTTTGTGCCGAAGCTGTTAGGTTAACAAATGCTATTGTGACTAATCAGGATTTGAAAATTTTACAACGAACCATGAAAATAATATTTAATGGAGGTTTCTTTAGAAATTGTGAGGAATGTCACTTAAGTGCTTCCCCAGATCTCTAACATGATGGTGCAGCATATGGGAAAAGACCCAAACAAACCCAGTTATTTTCCAGATGCAGCTCCCAGGGCATCACAGGTTAAGCACACACGACACAGCTCTAGTGACACACTGTTGTCCACCAAACATATCTGGGCTTTGTGGCACTTTAACTGGAAACTTCCCTCCCACCCCGTGGCAAATCCAAGCCAGGAGGTGAATAAACTGGGATGTCTGGATGGAACTTCTATCAATTATTCTGCTGACAACATGGAATCTATTGCAAGTTTCAACATAGATGGCTACAGCACCTATAGCCACAATTCTTCTCTGCCTGGGTAGATTTGGGAATCCTATGGCAGGTTAAGGCACCTAGCCATGGACATGCCCTTTATTTCCAAGGTCTCTTCCTCCATCCTATGTTAATGGTATGTTTTCTATAGTTGATTTCTCTTCCGGGAGCTAGACTCAATTAAGAAAAAGAGCAAAGAGCCTTCATGGATACTTTTATACAAGTTCTTTGAGTACTTGTTGAAGAATGATACTTGAATTACATCCAGCTCACTCCCTCCTACGCACAGAATTCCAGATCCACAGGTTTTCTTAGAGATTTTAATTTCATGACATCCAGCCCATGCAGCCTGCTAGAACTACACAAAGGTCCCATAAATTTAAAAGTATATTGCTAAGTGTATTGTTAAAAGTACTTAAGGCTTGCATATTTATTATTAAATAGCCTTAAACTTCAGAAGGTTTTGTTGTCTGTCATCACAATTACTGAGCCTGTGAACTTCACATACAGAAACCTACTGTGGCACTGCCAGGACAACACAACATGAGAACAAAGTAACTAGGTCTGGTCTGGCACAGAAATATTTAATTCATCAGAATAGCCTCTTCCTTCCAAAGATAAATTTCTGACAAAAGGCACATCACCAGACTAGATTATTCTGGTTCCATGACTCCATGTTGTGAATGTACCCAGGAACAGGACAATACATGCAGGCTGCAGAACTTGCCCTGTTTACAATGAGGGTTTTACTATGACAGATTTTTCATGATTAAGTTCTTCAGGACCTAGATCCTCATTCTTATCCGTGTTGAATTCATAATGAAATCATTAGGCAAAATACGGTTAATTTATTTAATTATCTGGTGCCCCCACCCCCCACCCCCTAAGGCTGAGTGGAAAAAAAAAAAAGAAAAAAACATGCAGAGTAATGTCAGAAAATCCTAACTCGAAGACTCGCTGTCTTATTTCTTTAAATAGAAACTGTGCTAAGTATAATCACTCTCTGACATTGTGAAGGACATCAAAACATGAAATGTGTCTCGTAGATGGGAAGGAAAACAAAGAGAAAAAAAAGCTAATTTCCACTCAATGGATTACTTTCATGGCTGGGAACCACAGATGCCAAATTTCTGTGGGCCAGCAGTAGGAGAAAAAATGCTGTGGGGTCAGAACCTATGCTTGCATTCCCTCTTCAGTTTTTATGTCCCATTAAGAATATGCTGAGAACTCATGGAAAACTGGAAAAAGAGTTTCCCTTTAGAAAATATTTGCCTGTATTATAAATGTATTTTTTTTCTTTTTCAACAAAATAGCTTTTATTCTTCAAGTTTATGTCTCTTCTGGTACACCTATTTTCTATCCACATATGTACCTCTAGAGACTCTGAATGCTGGAGGGATTAGTCATACAAAGCTTGCTTTATTTAAGCATCAGTGCCAAAGTGTGCCTTGGGTTAAATTTTGCTTGCAGAAGTGTGCAACTTCTGCTGTTTCTTGTCAATATGACAACAGTTTTACAGTTCCTGCAGTCTTTACCAAGATTCAGAGGATGAAAGCTGCTGTCCAAACAAAAATGGTGTCCAGATACTTTTGGTTTTTAAATGTCAGTCATAATGTTGTGCAAAATAGTCTGTATTTATTCTAACCAAAAATAATTAATGAGAAAACAAGAAAAAAACTACTTAAAAATACAGCAGTATCATCAATTTCATGTTGGCTCTAGAACAATTTACACTGTACTAAAACATTTAAATGAGCAAGTTCAGGCTATCACACATTAATATAGCACATTAAAATAATGTAAATTCCAATTTTATTAGTCATGGAATAATTTTGCCCTTTTTCTGGCAAGCAACCAGATAGCCATGATTAGTTATGACTTTTCTATTAAATAGTAAGATTAGGAGAAAGAAAAAATTACCTAAATGATTAATCTGAAGTTAGTTTGCCCAGATTTACTCAAAACAGAAGCTCCAAAAGTTTTGTATTGATATTCCTGAGGTATCAACACATATTTCAATTTTGCTAAAATAATTTCCATTCTGCTGACAAGGAGTATATGTGCAACTTTGATATTCACAGGCTGCTTAACATGCTTATGACTAGCTAGAATCTCTTTGTCTACCAAGAAAAACATATCATTGTATTACTTAAGAAGGATTATACAGCTATACTTTCTCCCCTGTTGTTACCATGGAGACACATATAATTATGGACACTCAGCAATGCCAAAGGTTTGCATTCAGTCAAAGCCTTCTGAGCTCTAAGCTGTAAAATCTCAGGTCCAGAGTGGCAAGCAGCAGAATGTTTTATGATGGAGAAATTGTGGTGTTGGTTTGGGAGCTTTTACAAAAGAAAGCATTTACATAGGAGAGTAAAGTATTCCTGATATTGGATGGTAAAACAGTAGTGAAGGCACCTTTAAACTTTATTAATCTTTTGGGAGAAAAATATACTTTGCAGATTAAAGTACTTAAAGTACAGACAAACTAAATATGTATAGTGCCACTATATATAATGGTGGTCTAGTTATTTTAGCTGATAGAATCTCTAAACTGTTCAGCTCATCCTTTAATCCATACCAATATCTGACCAAATTAATAACTGATTAGCAGTTCTCTGGTCTCCACTAACTTTTTTTTGAGAAACTCTCCATTGATCTCCATGGAACCATCCAAGTAAGATCCAGGCATCTCTATTCAAGGCTCATTGAGAATTCAAGACAAGGAAAAGATAGTGAAAAATACAAGTCTTCTTGACAACAATGACACTCATCAGCATCAAAAACATTTTATATTGTCTTCTGCATTCTTCTGCCATTGTATTAAAGTACTTCCTTAGTATTTAAACACCTAACATGTGGCCCAGCCCTAGTTAACCAAATCAAGGTCCTCCATGACAATGACCAGAGGTTATGTTTCTCTTTTGTACTCTCTAGCACCCGATGTGTATGACTTTTCTCAAGAGTCACCTTCAGCAGTTGTGATGTCCTAATCTAGCATTTATCATATGCACTCAGAAATTGTCTTCCACTGTAAGGTCAGAGCCATATTCTTCTTTTTCACCACAGTTCTTCAGAATTATATGAAAAGTTGGTCACACAAATGCTTGGCTCTCACAAATACTTCCTGATGCCCTAACCACTAAGGTTATCTATCCAATTCATCTGTAGCACAAACCATGAAATCTTGTCATCTCCTTTATGGGTAAAGAGGAGTTATCTTGGGAGCAATGAACTCATCTTGAAACAAATAATTTAAATCCTCTCTGCCATCCCAGCAGCTAAATCACAAATTGGGAGCCTCTTTCCTATGCTATGGCTAATGCAGAAGATAGGAATGAAGCAGACTAACAGGGATTACACACCCAGGAGCTCCTTTATCCTTCATCATCATTCAGCCCACTGCACACCTCCCAGTTGGTAGTGCCATGGCCTCTTTGTGTTTCCAGAGGCCTTTGCAGCAGGATATGGGAGAAGGAATTCATGCTACCTTTTTATCCACTAAAACTCCACAGATCTGAGGAAAAAAACCCACTGTGTTTGACCTTTTCATCAGATATTCAGAGCTGTGCATGAGGGTCAGCTTTCAGAGCACTGTGCTATCCTGGGGCATGCCTACACCAGCAGCTTTAGCTCCCTGGACTGTATAGCCTGCAGGACTCCACAGAACTCTGGAACAAACAAAATGTTTAGGAAATGCTAAAGGCAAATCTTGCAGACCTGAGTGTTCAATCTTGTGGGGATCCCTGCTTTTACATTTCCTTCAGAGATCTGCAGGAAAACCTATAACTGAGATAAAAATTCCAATGTGTATTGCACTAGAGCTTCATTGGAATTGAAGACAGGGTATTTTTGTGGAATTGCACAGACACACACACACAGTGTAAACAAAAATAGAAGCTTTTTGATTATCATTTTAATTCATTCTGTCATTCTTCAGTAAGACTGAATAGACAGTCTGTGTAGAAATCCCTGTGGTCATTTCAGTGTTGTATTTTGCCAGTTTCAGCTTCTTGTTCTACTGTTTCCAATGTAAAGATGTTTGGGATTTTTTTGTTGGACTTTGTTCTTTGCACATGCTTTTGTTGCTAGTGGAATTGCCATTATGTCTATGCTTGTTGGTAAAATTGATGGTTTTCTCTTATATCATAGAGAATGTTTAATTCAGCTGTCTATGCAAAAAATTAGGAGAACTGAAAACTGGCTATGGAGAACAGGGCAAAACTACAGCAGCATAATCAAAAGAATAAAAACTAATTCTCATTTTGCTTCTTCCAGCAAGTCCAATCCTATTATATCTTTCAATTAATTTCTAAAGTGAAATGAGCTTGTGCCATTAACATTTGTATTTCATGTTTGCCATTGAATTTCCACTGGAAAAAGATTTAAACCCTACAAAGCTACTTTTTAAGGTGTTGACTTTTTAAGACCAATTTGTTGCTTTCTTTGCCTTGTATAAATATCAGTCCTTTGTCTCTGTGGCAATACTTTAGAAGGCCACTAAATTATATTTCTAAAGTAACCACCATCAACACCACTCTTTGCTTATATTATGTCCTGCTTCACAGTCAGTTTTGTTGATTTATCTTGTATTTTTTCAAATATTTTAAATCTACTGAATGATAGCTGTGGAGTTATTAGAATTACATCCTTAATTCCTATGAAGAATGGGCTACTGAAAAAAAATGAATTGGTATTTTCTGGGAACTCACCCATACATCACACTTTGCACAGAGCTCTAGTTCAGTAAAAGATCCATTAATTGCCACGACAGCACAGTACCTTTTTCCCACCCAAGACTTGTGAGGAGTCAGTGCAGAATAAGGGTTGCATTGGAAGGAGGAGTTGTTACCACTGTCAGAGTGGCACCACATTTTTGGGATCAAGGTGTAATTATTTATTTACCTTCTGCCACGGAAATTGTATAGGAAAATCAGTAAAACCTTCTGCTTTCCTGTATAATTCTGTCATCATTCCTTAGCTTGGTTATGAATAGGATCTAATCACACTAAGAAAATCTAGGAATTTCCACTTTAATGACAGCTGATATATAATAGGCTATATCATTCAAGGGCATTAGAATATCTTATAGTAGAGACTGCAAGCACTTGCAGTGTTGCATTCAGCATTCATTAGACTACATCTAGAATGTTTTATCCAGTTTTCTGACCTCACCTAACCTCCAAACAAGACAGATATTGATAAGCTCGAGTCAGCTCATGGGAAGTTTTGTTCAGCCTGGAGAAGAGAAGGTTATCAAGGCAGCCTGATAGTGGCCTCCCAGTGCCTCTAAGGAGGTTATCAAGACCTCAGAATCTCTGGGTTGGAAGAGACCTTTAAGATCATCAAGTCTAACCCGTGCCCAAACACCTCAACTAAACCATTTAGTGAGTGCCACATCCAATCTTTTTTTAAACACATCCAGGGATGGTTACTCCACCACCTCCCCAGGCAGACAATTCCAGTACTTCATCGCTCTTCCAGTAAAAAACTTTTTCCTAACATCCAACCTAAATTTCCCTAGGCACAGCCTAAGACTGTGTTCTCTTGTCCTGTCTGTTGCTGCCTGGCTGTTTCACCGTGGTGGACATTGGGAGGCTAAAGGACAATGGGCATATCCTGAGGCAAGAGGGGTTCAAACTGAATATAAGGAAAAATGTTTCACCATTGTAACATCAAGGAGTCAAGTGGTGGAGCAGTTGGTCCAAGGATGCAGGGCAGTCTCCTTCCTTGGGGGCTTTAAGATGAGAGAGGACAAAGTCATGACCAGCCTGATCAAATCTCAAAGCTGACCCTGCTTTGAGCAGGAGATTGGATGAGACACCTCCTGAAGTCCCTTATAACCTGAACTATCCTATGATCTTATATTATGAAGAAAATTTGTTTCTGATATTACTTCAATGCTTCAGGTAATGGCAAGAAATTCTCACCTGTCTAATAATTTCAAAGATTCTCTCCACATATGAGATTTATCTTTCCTAATAAAAGGAATGTAATTGTAAAACTCAGGTTTGTAAAGGAGGAGGATGTAGGGCTGATGATAGGGATTCTCTACACCATACAATGGAATTCAGTGCAGAATTCCCTGAGTTAGAACAAACCAATACTCAATATACTAAAGTTAAATAAGCATGGAGAATATGGAGTGAATTAATTGACTGAGAGGGGGCATCTTTGCATGCAGGAACAGGATGATAAAACACAGTTGTGTTTCTTTGGGTTCTGGGGACAACCCCTTCATATGCACATTGTTCTATGACAGCAGCTTCCACAGAGGTGATGATGTGCTTGTGGAGTGTCTCTGGCTGAACACAAAGATGACTGCAGAGAGCTAAATGCATGCCATAGCACAGTTTATTATGGGAAACTTCAAGTCTTTTGTGACCTCCTCACAAAAAGTAACCAGGCTGTTTTTTTCAATCTTTTATAAATGATGTGAAACAAATTCATATCAAATGGATGTTCTTAATTAACAATTCTCCTACCATTATGCTGTCAGCCATCCTCATTTAAACCCTTTGAGCTGGGAGGTTGTCATAGATACATTGTGTTGCATATAGAAATACTTGGGATTTTTCCTCATCTATATATATGCCCCAATGCACAGTAAGAAACTTTCAAAAGAATTACCAACTCTGACAGCAGAAAAGAAGCAGCTTTCAGGGCATACATACCCAAGAGCACAAAAAGTATTAAAAGTACTATAGAGCAGGAGAAGCAAGACTATGAAATATAAGACATTATTGTTTCTGACCACAGGCCAACCAATATCACTTGTCTACAACCAAAAACTTGCTCTTCCCCAGAAACATTGAACAAAATAAATTGTTCTATTTGCCCTTCGGTTCTCAACAAAACTCAGGAGAATGCAAACTGTAAGAACAAAAATTTTCTAAATCAGTATTTTTGCCAGCATTGAAGAAAGTGAAATTATGTTTAAAAAAAAAAAAAAGAGTTTGCTGTTGTTAAATGAAAGAAAGCATCTGCTTAAAAGATTGGTTGTATGATTTCTTGCAATTTTTACTGCTGTTTCAAATCTCTGCATTATTAATAATTATAAGTGCCTAAGTGTGGAGTTTATTTTTCAGTTATTATAGTGAAAAAGTGAACTCTACAACAAGATGACAAGTTTAAGTTTTTTCCATTGTATTCTGCCTTAACTACAAATTAGGGATAAATTGATATCAATTTATATCTCAGGAAGCTTTGCTGCTCATTTACTTCTTTTGCTTCTAAAACTAAATCAGTGTCAAGCACCATTCTAGGGCACATTGTATTGTTAGAAATGCTTGAATGGATTTTTAATTCTGAAGCACTGGTATAAATATGAATTAGCATCAATAGAAACACTCTACAATTATGTCAATGTGAACATAATCTGAATCTGACCTAGTCTTTTAAAAGATGTAAAGCTCATATTGTAATTCCTTTTGTCAACAGAAAAGTCATTTCCCAGACCACATTTTAATTAACCACCCTGAATTCCCTTTGCAGATTCAATTAAGGAAAGATATTATTCTTCATTTCTTGTCCTAACCTGTCCTTCAAAGTGACAGTGCAGTTTGCTGATATACTATCAGTTATGGATTCTGAGGAACTGTTCTAGGTGTTGTTTGGACAACGTTTCATAATTATGAATAAAATGCTTGATTAGAAAAAAGGGGAAAATACATTAAAATGTTACAGTTACCCTTAAAACTAAGGGTAAATAAGCACAGAACTGGGAAGGGCCTTCAGTAATCTTCTTCAGACTTTTATTTCCTAGTCCCCACATTTAGTTTTTTGTATGTGCAGTAATAGCCCTATACAACACTTTTGACATTCCTAACTATCTCTAGAATTGCTGAAATAGAAAAAGCCAGAAGAATCAAAACCAGAAATCTAGAAGCATTGATTTACTCCTCTAAATATCAGGCACAATACTCTGTAATGAGTGAATTGATTCCTAAATATTTTGTGAATATTTTATATTATTGAATATGTGTTGAATGGAATTCAACACATATTCAATAATACAGATCTGTTTATTTTGTAGAATTACAGAAACACCTGTTGGTAGGGACCTCTGGAGATCTCTTGTCCAGCCTCTTATTCAAAGCAGGGCTGTCACCCAGGCAGGGCAGGCCAGCTGTGCCCTTGTCTGGCTGGGTCTGTGCTTTGCAGCTCATGGAAGCACCAAGGGTGGAGATTTCCAGCAGCTCCCTGGGCAAGCAGCTCCAGTGCCACACCACATTCCATGTGGGAATGTTCCTCCTCGGCAGACCCAACCTCCCGAGGTGCATCTATGGCTGTTCCACCCCCTCCATCATCTCCCAGTACTGAAGGAGAGCTGATTCCCTGTTTTCCTGTTGGCCACTCCACTGAGTCAATATTGTCAGAAATTTGCCAACATCTTGTTTCACCAAGTGTGATATGTTTATAGCACGCTGCAGTTATGATATAAAGAAAAGGCTTTTACCTTTTTTCAGCTGTGGATCCTCTGCCTGTTCCCAAAGTCCTAAATTCTTTCTCTGTAATTTCTTTCAACCAGACTTTGACAGTTACCAATACTCTGTTTAACATACCTCTTTGCTGTCACATCTCCTCATTTTCATGTTCACTATTTCAAAGACTTTGATCATCCCCAGAAAAAATACAGATATTTCTCCTTTAACAATTATCCCAGTGTTATAAGAACTGATATAAATACAAGCAGTAATTTCATTGCATCTGCAGGCAAGTAGATCTTTCTTGATTCTTAGCATGAGGTGCTAATTTTACAAATGCTAACAATGGTAAAAGCAGTGCCTGATTTTTCCTCCACAATTATAAAATATAACAAAATAATATTATTCTCATAACAATATTTGTAAAATCTACTCCAAAATTCATAGTGATTTCTGAAGGTACTGTTATGTTATGTACACATTACATCACAAATCTCCAATTAGTATCACAGGAATCCCATCATTTCTCAGGATCAAATTCTTTGCACATTTTCTTTGTTGAATATATATCAAGAAACTCCCATCACATACAGCAAATAAGGCACTTGGAATTATACTTATTGCCAACCATTAATCTCTTACCCCAATCCATTAGAACCTCAGATGGAAAGTGTAATTCAACAGGTGTTAACAAAGAAAAGTATGGTTAAGATTTGCTCTATAAAGGTGATGCAGACAGGATTTAGGTTTGCTTGTACAAAGTATGTTTTATTTGGATCTAACGTCGTGTTCAGTGACACAAACAATTATACCAAAACAGGAAATCAAGAGAGTCAAAAAAAAAAAAGCATAATTCTTTATGCTCAGTTTATAGGGGGATCAATTTTTTTTGTTGATGGTTTGGTCCTATATTTTATGCATTTATCTTCCTGGATTGCACTAGGATAGCTTGAGGATATGTAGGACAACATATAGGACAGCAAAGAACTTGGTTAACTGTATGGGAGCCCATGCATCCTTGAGGTTGGAATTTTGAGACACATATTTTATAGATAAATTAAATTTCAAACAGAATAGAAAATATACGCTGTTTACAGTGTGTACTATATGATAAATGCTTTCTTGTAAAACTGAAATGTTTGAATTCAGCCTCTAGAGATAGAAATGCAGTCAAAAATTGAGGGAAACAAAACCAGCATTGCACACAACTCTTAAATCTCTTGTGCTAGCTGAGACAAATTGTCATCACTAATTAGATCAGCTTCAAGAGATTAAACACCAAGCTTATTTTTCCATGGTGTCTAGTCCATTATAATAGCTATTTGTCTCCTTCTACCAGCAGGACTGGCCAAATAAATTACACCAGCCATAATTTACTAATGTTTCTTTAGTCTTTTCTGAATTAGGAAGAGAGGCCCTCAGTCCCAGAAAGCTTATATAAAAACTTTTGCCTTTATTGGGTTTTGATGGGTCTCTGAGGAGGTCTGAAGCTTGAGGTAGGACCAATTTTATGTGCAGAATGAGCACCCCTACAAACCATGAAGGTGATTCTAACCTCAGTGTTTTCTTAGAGCACAGACATCCCATTAAAATACACCAAATGCAAGTCTTAGGGATGATGCAGATAAACAAAAGTTTGGAAAACAAATCTTCCCCTGGTGTTCTATTTCCTTTCAGGATGAGCTCTCCTTCCAGATGCTCTGGAGCCCAGCAGCTTGCACTGCTTCCTGGTTCAGTCTCCCTCTGGGTCTCTAGGAATGTATCCTCTCCTTGACCTCTGAGGCTTGGCCCTGGATCTGCTCCTTTGTGACAAGCAAGACATGTGCTTTGTCAGGAGTCTTTCCATGTGCATGCAGACCTTGTAATCTCCTCCTTTTCCTCCCACAGTCCACCTGACCCAAACTGCCACAGCCAGGAAAAGCAGAAGCAGCCCTTCTGCTGTTCTGCCACAGCCTTTCAAATAAAGCAAAAAAAACAAAACAAAGACCAAAAAAAAAAAAAAACCCAAAAAAACACACACACACAAAAAAAAAAGAACCACAAAATAGAAAAATAGAGACTAAGACTCGTTTTTGTCATCTGTCAGGCAAAAGGCAGTCAAAATTGGAGGCAGTCTGTAGTGCTTCCATCCAAACTGCTAAGTCTTTCCTGGTTTTCTGGCTCAGATGTGCATCCTTTTCATTTTCATACCTCAATTAAGACCTGAGGTAAGACCTGGATTCATCAGCTCTCCTTAGGCCCTGGTTTCTGGGGAGACAGGATGCAAATACATGAGCCAGAGTGGTTCAGGCTTCTGCTCATCCTCATCTTTCAGAATGTGGATTGCACTAACATAGTCCAGAATAAGGATGATATATATGACAATTTGTATTAGGCAGTACAGAAAACAGCAGATGGATAGATCTTACAAAATAATTAAAATATGCCTACCTCTTGTCTGATCTTTTAGTCACCTCTCACAGCTATTGATAATTGTCTGTCCAGCTCAAGGCACCTCTACCTGTTGTCATGGCATCTGTCTGCCTCCTAAAATAATGAAATACAAGATTGATTCTAATCTCTGCACATGGAAAACAAAGCATAACTTCACAAAGTTTCTACTCCAGAAAAACTCAGTGAAAGAGGTGGCTATTACCAAATGTAGCATTTTGTAGGAAAGTGTATGAGTTAAAGCTCTCACCTGAAGCAGGAACAGTCTCTGGGATGTGCCAAAGCAGTCTGTTGGATGTTGGGAGAGAAAATAAACAAGAACAAGAGTTGAACCCTTTTGGTAATAAGAATGGCTTCCATAACCATCCCTTATCTTTTTTGTAAGCTCAGAAGCCTCCAGGGTCTCTGTAAGATTTCCAGAATGTATCAGTTACGATAATCTGCACCAAACTGAGGAATATCAAATCCCATTTTCTGTAGTTTATCAGCTTCAACTTTGATTAACATGAGAGACATTACCTCTGCTGGGATTCACTGTGGCCCATGGGATCCTGCTCCATACCCTGCTCCTCCCTGCTTCAGGTTTCTGTCTGTTCCTTGTTATCTCATGCACTCAATACACAAAGTAGACCCATCACGTCTTTACAGCCTTTCTGGTGGAAAGGCTTTTTCCTTGCTCATGTTTCCTTCAGGTACATTGCAAATTCTTTCTGAAGTGACCTTTAAAATCCATTCGCACCTAGTATTTTTGATCCATTGTAGCAAATACCTTGGCAGACACCAAGTCATTCATGCCCAAAATGTCAAAGACCAATGTGTTTTTCTAGAGAATTTCCGTATGCCACGTGTGTGATTTTTCTCTAAAACTCACTGTGGTACTGCCATTATGAAGCCATTGAGAGCATTTAGGATATTTATCAGCTTCTATCAGCCTTCAATGAAACAGATTTCCAACTCCAACCTTTGCTTTTTAACAGCTGTTCATAAACTTCATACTTTTCTAAGGGGATAAGGATCTTTTATCAAAAAATAAAATTAAATCCCCATAGGTAGATGTCTCCAGGATCTATAGACATGTTTATTTCACTTCCCAGTCTTCCCATTTCTCAAGGGAAATCCAAGACAGAGATCAAACTGGAGAACATAGAATATGTCCCACCTGTTAGTATTCAATAAAGGGTTTCTCTAGAGAAATTACAATAAAAACCTGTGATAAAAGAACAAAAATATTATATTTTCTCTTTTAAATTTTAAAATTTTAAGTAGCTTCCAAGATAACAAGTATATAGATCAGCATACTAGGAAGCTCATTTTCTTTTTTAGTAGCTTTCTATTTCCATCATGTCTAGAGATCCTCTTTACTACATAGCAGCAGAGGCAATGTGGCTAAGAAATCAAACAACTGTGATTAAAAATATGTTAATCTTGTCCCCAAGTCTGAAAGCTCTCACAGATTTAAAACTGGAGGGAAAGAGATCCCATGAGAATAATTTTTAGGAAATATTATAAAATTTGCTAATTAAACTGTGAGTATTCTCACAGTAAATCAATATAAATCAATACTACAGATATATATTTTTTCTAAGTATTTTTTTAAGACACGATAATGTGGAATTTTAGGTTTGGACATTGTAAATTACCTACCAAGCTATACTAACAATGTAAATGAAAATACATTATAAGCACAGACATACTAAAAAGACAGCCAAGGTATCTGCATACAAGATATTTAAAGAAAAGGAGAATAGTATACTTCTATAAACCTACCTCCTTCAATTTATCTGACTAGAAGAGTGTGATGGGACATATTAGGATCTCACAAATTCTTTTGGCAGTAATATAAGCAAAATCTCTAGAAGAAGCTTCATTTTCAAGAGTGAAAAAATACACTCTTGAGCCATCCACAGTGTTTGGTACAAGTCCTGAAGGTTCTAGTTTTCACTCAAACATAAAGGTAGGGAAAGGATGTGGATTAAGACATCTTTTCACTTGGAAACATGCCAAGAAAAGCCTGGAGTTACCTCATAACCGAAGTCCTAGAAAATAAAAAAAAAATAGAGCATACATAAATAATACATAAAACTCAGATAAAAAGAAGAAATTTTTATTGTCCTATAGATTTTTATATTGAGTTACTAAGGTCTGACCCTATTCAGTTCATTTGGGTGTATTCAATAGCTGTTGCCTACATCCTACTTTTTTAACTCTGATGTAATATTTCAGAGCATGAAAAGGTTATTGTGGTAACAATGAACCTTCCTTCTTTTCCAGCATCCTTTTGCTGACCTCTCTTGAGTACTGCCCATGTATGTTTATTATTTGTCAGCATTACCAAAGCACAAGAAGGGAGGAGATCTGTATAGTTTAGGAAATGCTGCTCATATGCTGTTGTCAAAAGAACTGTTTGCTATGGGTTTGTTCTTTGTTTTTTGGTTTTTTTTTAATATAGAGGTATAACATATTTTGGAAAAAATTAATATCTTTAAGTCAGAAATATCAGGTTACAGAGCACCTCTCATATGTCCATGATATTCCTCTGTAAAGTGTAAGAGTGATAGAATTAACTTATTCAAAGGAATTACTGAAATTCTCAATTGTATTTGTTCTTCAAAATTTTAATCTCCTTTCACCTTATTGCATGAGTTTATTTAATTTTGCTTTACTAATGTATTTATTAACATTGAAATGATGCATTTCTTCTTCCATTTTCTCACAGTATGGAAAATGCATTAAAGTGTGAGAGCAGTGCAATGGATGGAAAATTATTTCTTTCTCTCATAAACTTGGCCAAGAAATGGAGAATGCTTACCCAAATAATCCCAGAATACAGCAATATTTTCAGCCTGGACAGGTGCTAAGTATTTTGTTTTGTTAAACTGGCTAACCTTCCATAAATCAAATATATCTCTTCCAAGGTTAGTTTTAACAGTTTCTGTCCAGGTTTTCAGTGAGCTACTCCAAAACAATCCTACCATTCTTTTCAGATGACCAAATCTGCTTACTAATACTAAATTTTCAAGGACAGCAATATTCTCTACTTTTTCAGAGTGAAATTCCATTATTTTTACACTTAGATTGTTTTGTTTCTAAGAATCACAGGGTGAGCCTACATCAACATTTTAGCTTGGTTGTCATCTTTTGAAGCAAATTCCCTGATTATTCCCATTTAATAATGCTTTTTTTTTTTTTTTTATTTACTGACTGGTCTTGGATCCCCACACAAACTAGATTTTGGAATGAAAGTGAGTAGGAGATGATCTTTGGCAAGCATGAGTAGAACTTGACCAGCAATAAAGCCTCCTGATAAGTGTGACAGCCAGATCCTTCTTACAAACTGTTTCACTTAATTCATTTGCTTATATTGGTCTGTGCTACTTCCACACGTGGACACTGTTTTCAACTGGACTTTGATTTCATAGACTCTCACAAAATGTAGACTCAAATTCAAATATGATTGAGGCACTTAAAATGTCATTAAAATGTATATAGGACTTAAAGATATGATCATCTTTGCTACTTATGAAAATTTCATTAATTGGTTATCTGCATCTTTAAATGCATAAGTATCTTCAAAATTCAGAACCTTCTATTTCTATGATGCACTTCCACTTTCTAAAAATAAGGATAAATAATAATACCCAGTTTGACAGGATCTGATGAGGATAAATACATCAAAAAATTGTGAGCAGCACCAATTATGGAACGAGAGGGTTGAATCACAGATTGCTTTCATACCAGAGATCAAGGTTAAACAAAGGCTAAAGCTCTGCATACATGATTTGCAAATGCAGTTATGCTAATAGCATGATGATCTTAATTAGATGATCAGCTGCATATCTGACTTTTGATAATAACTCCTAATGTGACTTGCTAATCAATGTCAGGTATGGGAATAGAATGTAAAATTTCTGACTTGTGAATCCATGCACTAATTGCTAAACCAGACTGCCTCCCCAATGTCATCCTTCATTGCAAAATGTTCTATCTTCTCCTTGTACTCGTATCATGTATTATTTCAACAGCATTTTGTAGATCCTCAGACTGTTAGGACCAGAAGAATCCACTATAATCATATTTTCTAGCTTATTAATAATAAGGACCTAAAACTTGCTATTTCATAGTGGGGAAATTATTATTTTTCTTACCATAATGTAACATTATAATTCTTAATTTTTTTTTTTTTACTGGGTTGTGGAACATTCTGTTCAGACACATAATTTTTGACTTCAAGATTCCAAATAATTATGAGTTTGTCACTTCCCATGAGAAGAAATGTCAGTCATTAATTGCCCTCCATCTAGCAAGATGCTCAAAAATAAGGTCAGATTCATTATGTTTTCCAAAGTTGCATTTAATTGGCAGTTTATATGTTTCTGACTTTTGCTTTCAGCCTCAGTAATATCTTGTTATGCCTTTAACTGCTAGATTAAACATTCCTACATCTCAGATCATAGATTGCTGTATAAAATAGACTATGAAAGAAAAGTAGTCACTTTAATCACATTGCTTAATCACTGTGGGAAGTAATTCTAATAGCTAAGAAATTAAAAGAATTACTTTTGCTTCAATTGTTTTGTTTTTCCTCTTTAATTTACCAATATTGCAGACAAATCCTAAAAAGCAGCTATTACAAAAATACATTTTAAAGTGAAAGTGAAAGATTTGCCTGGATTAATTTTCATTTCCAATGAACAATCCTTGTATTCTATACCTGAAGAATAGGAAAGGAAAGGAAAGAAACAATTTTTCCTTCTTGAAACTAAAGTGTGTAATTTTCAGCTGTTTATTTGGGTTTTGTCAACACATCAGAAAACCATCTTAACAACAGTGATTCCCATTAATTAGCTCACTGGAATAAATACAGCTGTCAAAGGAAAATAGGGTATTGTGGAATTTCCACACACAATAAATCATTAACCCTTCAAAGGACAAATGTTAGAATTAATAAAATTTTTTAAGTACATGAAGCTGACAGCACACACTGCAAAATGCTTAGATTCTGCACATTGAATCTAATTTTTGTTTACAGAAAGTATTGCATGAAATGGACCAAAATTTGATATCAGGATTATATTTGTATATAAAATTGCTGTCAATTGAGAATATTCATCTAAAACTGAACAATAAGAAGTTAAATTACTGAAAACACAAAAGTTTTTTTTTTCTTCTGAAAGCATAATACTGCATCCAATGATACCTGTGTGATAATATGTGCAAAACCTGAAATCTATTAAAATATCTGCTGTTCCTGTATTTAATCTCTACCAAATTAAGTGTTAATAGATTGTGGCCTAATTGCAACATGATGTTTAATTTCTCATATTATGCAAAATTTTACTGTGGGGAAGGGGAAAACAGCAAGATGTTTCTCATTTTAAAAGTATATGTTTGCAGCTGCAGCTTTGGCTGCATTTCATAGTTAGAACTCTCAAAGGGCATAGAAAGAACAGTAATAGCCACTATGGCCCCAAACTTATCACCTCCTAAATACAAGTGGAAAATTTAGACAGGAGGAAAATTGAACCTGGTTTCTCTTCTAATAAAAGATTTTCACTAAAAAAAAACCCCAAGAAACCCCAAAACAACACCAAAAGAACCCCTAACATATTAACTTACATAGTTAGACCAATGTCAGTGAACCAAATTCCAGAAAAGAAAACAACTGCTTTTTTAGTAATCTTGAGAATGTTGAATTTTCCCTTTTTCAGCTTGTGACACACTTTTCTCCTTTTCATCAGGAAAAATCTTCTCATTTAAGCTGCATGAGCAGAAAAAAAAATTCTTTTGAACACATACACATGTATACCAAAAGGTTCCATCTAGATAGCAGGAATATCCACCACATTAATTCTGGAATAATATAATAATGTTCATTTATTGTGAGCTCTCAACTCCTCACCTTTGCCCTGCTGATGAATCCATTCCTTTTGGGTGAGTGGAACAGAACCAGGCTCTCAGAAATCTGCCAAAAGCAGGAGTTCTGTGAGACTGAAAAAAAAGATGATTTCCAAAGTGAAAGTAACTGGCCAAAAAAAAAAAATCAGTAAGTTTTGAAGTCTGAAAACTAAGGGAAGAGAAGACTCCTGCCTTTCTTTTTCCAAATGCAAGATTAATTTCTTAACATTTATACCTAATTAGAACACATGTAGTAAAATAAATTTTAAAGTCCTGGCAAAACAAAATACTACAAACAATAGGGTGGAGAATGGAAAAGTATGAGCAGAGATAAACAGCCTTAATCACAGCTCTTAGCTGTGCATTGGAAAACGCTCAGTGTTACAAGTTTAGTTTATAACTTTGAATGGAATGGAATGAAATAATGTGTTAAATTACAAATGAACCACTGAAAAATAATAAATTCTGAAGACTCTGGAAATAAAAAATGTATTAGCTTAAATAATGAAAGATCAATAAGTTTTATTTAGATAGAGTAAAATCACATTTTATCCTGTATTAATACATCTTGTAATTCCAGTGATTAATATTCTAGAGAAGATACATTTTTGTTAGTTTTATTATGTTACAGTGTGAAGAAAAGTCCCATGTCTTTGCAGTACACCCTCAATCAAACAGAGAAGATCTGAATTATGTTCCTAATATTTACAAGGCTAAGAAAAGAAAGCATACACTAAAATTTATATTTTCAGAAGGATCAAAAGAGATGGCCAATTTTAAAATCCTCCCTTCCAGAACATCTCCCAGAGGCAGATACATTTCTGCAGGAATTAAACAGAATTATTTTGTATATAATTAAATCTCTGAAATCATTGCTTACTTACCAAATTTGACCTTGGTGCTTAGTGATAACAAAAGATATAATACCTCCTTTGTTCATCTATTATAAACACATATCAAATATTGCAGGGGGAGCATCTGGTTTTAAGAGGCACTTACTTTGGAATGACAGACTCAGAGATGTAATGTACTAAAGTGATACATTTTGATTTCTATTACTGCCCCTCACAATTATCATCAGTATCTCTATAGTGTGTTTTTCCTATTCTGCCAAACAAACCATAGTTCTGTTAATTATATGACTAAATTAGTCATTCTCAACTTAATACCTCCTAAAGCCATCAGCAGATGTTCTTTTATAATCATTGATGTCATTCCCTAAATGATTGAAAAGGAGACATTGCTGGAGTGCTATGAGTGAATGGTGACTTTGGTGTTCTTGTCTAACTTCAGCTGTGGAACAGGGAAGCATCTGGCCTGCCTGGCTCCAACAGGATCTCTCCACAGACAGTAACACTTCCAAAAGGAAATTCACCCTCGTTAGAAACACGTGAGAGAAGCAGCCCTGTGACACTCCTCTCTCTGTCTCTGCAGGCAGCCCAATTATTTAGCCCAGTCAAAACTGCCACCTTTGAAGCTGCAAACTGGTAAAACTGATGCCATCTTTTAGCCCAATATGGTTCCCATCTGCAGGTCAGAGTCTCTTCACTGCAGCTGATCTGGGTTTATGTTTCTGTAAGAGGAGAAGCCTGCCCAGTCTGGCAGGAGAAAAGGTGTCTCTGCTTGGTGAGTAATATTTAGCACCTTCCACAAGTGGTCTCCCAGGCAAGTGCTACAGTCACATGAAGCCAGAGATAAATGTTCTTAGACTGCTGATGCTTAGTTTAAAGTCAAAAATAATAGTAAAGTTATCTCACTTATGAAATCAATGTAAGCATTTAATGCAATATTTTTAAAATATGGAGGACACAAACAAAGCAGAGAGGCAATGAGAGGAAATGGGATTTACTTGGACTTCCAGCTCCATCCTTTGAGAATATCATGTCTTTTCTCCTCCTTGCTGCTCTATCACTCTGTACCACAATTTACTACTGCAGAAAAAAAATTACTGTTTTCCCTCTAAATAGCTATCAGCATGTTCTTTCTCTATAAATCCTACTGAGATCCCTGGTGGTGGCATAACACTTAACAAATACAGAAAGTGATATAGAACAGCTTCATTTCCCCAGCATATTAAAACTACAGTTGTCAGCATTTAATGTCCCTGATATCCTTAACCCCCTACAAGTTGTAGAATTAGCTAAAGCTTTGCCTCCAGGTATCCCATCAGGATGCTCCAATGCAGAGATTTACATTCAGTCTAACTCTCTAGGAGTAAAATATCTTTTTTGACATCCTTAATGCGTCATAATAACTGCAAATTTATTGTATCAAGCATTAACCACTTTCTCCTTCATACATGCCTGGAGCAAGGAAGAAACATCACTATTACCATAACTGTGCTACACTGAATGAACAAATATGCAGAAGCCTTACTGCAGACTTCAATCATTTGCATTATTTTTAAATGATATAATTTTAAAATACGTTCATTTTAGAGCCATAAATGAGAATGGAGCAGATGGTTAGAGCTTAATTTAGAGTAATTTGTCTCTTAAAATACACTGCATTGCCAGTGAGTCTTTGTTATAATACTAACTCATTACAATGGAGTTGTAATTTATGGGGTAGAGGGAAAGGTATTGGACCTTTAGGAAAAGTTTACAATCTTAGAGTATTCACTGGGAGAAGTGAACACAGATAAGCATTTCAATACAAATTTATTTTTAAAAAATGGGAAAAGCAAAAATAATAAAATTAAAATTTGCAGTCCCTTCAGAACTCCCAGTGTTCCTACACAGAAAGGATATTCACATGCACAAATAAAAGGACCTTCTTTATATAATGTTAATCATTAATTTCTTCATTTCCACTGAATTCTAAGTGTTGAAAAATGTAGAAGCTTACGGCTTCGCATTACAGCAGTAAAGACTTTTATAATAATATTTTAGAAATATTTTGAATAAGCAAGTTATGCATATTGAAATTCATTACTGTATTGTTCTCTGCATTAAAAACATATTTTAGAGCTTTTTCATCTTAATACAAAAGCCCAATAAGGCTGTTAATGTGTTCAGTCTGTATTAGAATTAATTTTATGTTCATTATCTATCTGTAGGGAAAATAGATGAGCAACAGGGAGGCAAAAAGCACACATGGGCTATAACAATTTAGGTTAACCAAAGCTAAAGGTGATGTGAAGAACTTTAAAGGGACATAAAATATAAAATGCATAAGTTTCTTTCAGAGAAAATTCACTGCTGTTATAGTCAAACTGGTATTAAATGAAATAAATCTTTTGGGTTTTCATATACTTTCCCTATACCCATATTATTCTTTTATTTCAGAAAGGAAAAGTTTCTGTAATTTTGATCAAAGTACCAATATTTTTTCCATCATACTTAGGGGTTGCTCAAAATAGGGTGATTATACATGTAGTTACAAGTGAAATTATGTAGAAAACAATAATAAATCTATTACAAAATTTGTGTTGCATATACACATTAATATAAAGAGATATGTGTGTGTGTTTACATATTTTTTTAACTTCTTATATGGATATGTAGTGCTCATATCTAGTTGCAATGACAGAACACTGAAAATTTTTAAATGTATTAAAAACTGCAGTACCTTGGAACATGTACTTTTATTTGGTTGAGACAAAATGTCAGAATAATTTATTGGGGTGGTGCTAGGTTGAAAAGTTCACATTGTGGAATCACAGAATGGTTTGGGTTGGAAGGAACCTTAAAGATCAGCTGGTTCCAACACCCTGCCATGGGCAGGGACACCTTCCACTAGACCAGGTTGCTCCAAGCAAATTTATTGTATCAAGAATTGTTTGCCATATATGACTGTAGCAAGAAGGAAACAGAATTTTAGGACAGAAGAGTTCAGTTAAGTGTTTTTTTTCCCCAAACCAGTAATAACTGAGAAATACCCACATATCCAAAGGCAATTTCTGATTGAAATATTTTAGTACAAGGCTACTAAAAGAGCTGTTGTGCAATATCTCATTTTCTAGCTTAATATGAATGTGTTCTATTTAATATAAAAGTATTCTGCTCTCCAAGGTGACTGTATAACAAATTAAAGCTTTGCTCAATTTAGAAGATCACACATAAATATTATTAGCACAAATTGGAAAAAGTGAAAGGCAAATCCATGCTACAAGGTTTGAAGTTTATTTTGAAACAAAACACTAACTAAATTTCATATAATGGGAGCTTCAGTCAGTGACAAGAGCCTTGTCTCCTGGATTGTATGAAACTAGAAAAGGGAAGTAACAAGATAACATTGTGAGATTTCCTTTTTTCAAATTACTCTGATGCTTGCCAAATTTGTATCTTCTCAAGCCTGCTCCAAAAACATGAATAAAGTGTCTAATATCCCCCATAGCGTGTATCTTAATTATACAGTACATTTTATAAATTAGTGGATATGTTTTTATCTTCTTGTCAAATATCCAAGCAATTACCAAAGTGCAAGACATGGGTAATGACATTTGGTACTACAGTAAGAGAAACCGTTTGCAAAATTTTATATGTAGTACGATCTTTAATTTTTAAATAGAAATGAGCAAAGACAAACAAACCCCAAACGGCAGAATTTGATGAACTAAGAAAACAGTCTATTCATTATATGCATAAACTATTTTAATAAGATAGTTATAAGTACTAATTTTTGAAAGTGTATAAAAATCAAGAGAGTCAGAAAACTAGTCATATATTCTAGCATAATAATATTAGAGTTAGGATCAAATATTTCAGTTAATCACCAAAAGCATGCCTTCCACTTTGATTTTCTAGAAAAGCAGACTTTGTTTCAATTTATTTTAAATTGGATATATAAAACCAAGTCACTCACAGCTGATTCTACCTACTGACTACAAAGGGAATTAAGGGGTAACCTGCTGAGATTCAGATATCTGACTTCTGGGTTTCTGAAGTTCTCCAAAAACAATTCTACCCTGACAGTTTTAAAACTGTGATTGTGTTACATGTCTCCCTTGCAGCATAAATAAATACAAGCTCTCAATGTCCCATTTTATAATGGCACGAGCTCCAGTGCAAACTGTTCTGCTCTACCAGAACTGTGGTACTCATCTGGGCCTGCAGCTGGCACACACAGGGCTTGGAGTTTCTGCATGGTGATGTTTTTGGGTGTTCCATGCTTACCTGAAAAACAGTAACTTCCACCATAAATTCAAGGATTTGAACTTCACTGTGCTTGGCTATAAGCTACTGGTTATTTTATTTAGACCTTTTTATATTATGTATGTATGTGTAGAAACATTCTGGTAACACACAAGTAACATTTTCAAGCAGTAGTCATGCAATAAACTGAAGATTTCCAGCTGCATGAAAACCCTCTGTATCAAAGAACATGTTGTGGTTTTGTCAAATATCACTTATTCCATTTTGATAAAGCATATTCACCTATATTTTTTGGAGCCTATGCTCTTCCAAATTTGAGATAATTTCCTAGAAGGTGGTTCTGTATAAACAGAAAAATAAGCAACATGAAGTGTGTCAGATTACTTCCAGAAACACCAAAAATATTGTCAATTTTATGAAAATTACATTATGTGAAACAAGCCTGATATCATTCTATAACAGGACTAATTCAAGTCAAAAGTTAACTGTGTTTGGTTCAAACTCGTTATACACCTGTGTTCAATTAGTGTCTTCAAGTCACACTGAGATGCTCTGATGAGAAATTCTGGATTCCGTAAGTGCAAAAATACTTTGATGGCATCTCACAATTTTCAGAATTCCCAAAAGGAAACTATAATCCTCTGGTAGCTGGCAATATGTTGATGATTTATTACATTGCCTGCAATTAAAGCCTTGGCTTTTGAAAAAGAGGGTCTTGGCTGTCCCAGTACTGAATCCGACCCCTGAAAGTCTATGGGGCTGTATGGATACAGGCTGCATGCCAGGATCCCTTTTCCAGGGTCTGCTCTGGACATGGTGAACTTAAAATCAAACAGTACCTTCAGGATGAACAATGAAAGGATTAATACCAAGTCCTTAATGTAAAAAAAAAAAAAAAAAATAGTGATGCTGTGAATGGGCATAAAACCAAAGCTATTTGTTTACCTATTAAACATTCCTCCCCTAAACTCACAGCATCCTATGTATTCCTGCTTTCCAAAGGTTTCTAGAAACAAATCCAGATACAGACAGATTCTGAACGATGCAAATGGAAATTCCCTCCTCCCTGAAACATGCAGTGTTGCAGGACTATTAATTGTGGAGTGGTCAGCACCCCTTCAATGAGCATTAAAAAGTCAGGGCTTCATTTGATTTTAGGCTTGAAAGAAAACATAAATAAATGCTCTGTTTTTTTCTCTAAAGAGTAACAACACTCTAAGCCATGACAGTAATATAGAAATGCACCACAGATTGTTTCTGAAAGCAATAACATTTTTTTATAAGTTTAATAGGAATTCATTTTTCTATATCTTACTGGTAAAAATGATGGCTCCAGATGATTAAATAAGCCTGTGTAAATATGCAGAAAGGTTTTATAAAATGAAACCTTTTCACCTAGTCAAAGCAGAGACATTTTTGCTTATTGGTTTGAAGAGCAACTATAGAGTAAGATTTATTTCAGAAATCTCTTAGAAAAATGATCAGGGTAATGTTTCATGGAAAAAAATTAAATATAAGACCAGTAAAGCATTTATTTGCTCAAGTATTACTTTCCAAGTACCAAGATATTTCAAAGCTACATTTTCCTTATCAATCTAGTCCACAGTTTATATCTTAAAACATTCAGCTTTGAAATCTTTTAAAGACACAAGTATTAAGATTCACAGCAGCCCAAAACTGTAATGAGTGGGTGAATATTTGTTTGGTCTACAGCCAAAATTAGCATCTACTCCTCTGATTTTGGTTATGTGATGATGGGTGCCAGGATGGAGCAGGGCCAGTCACTCCTTTGGGCTGAGCACTGGGAGCAGGGAAGGGTCCCCATGGGGAGAGGAGTCCTGAGCCCTTGGATGGGGCATGGGTCAGGTCCCAGGTCCCAAATTCCAGGAGCCTGCTGAGGACCATTAACTGCTGCTGGTATCCTCAGGGTCCTGACAATGTGGAATAATTTTTAAAAATAATTAAGTAGTAGAAAAACTAAAAAAGCAAAATTCGGCTAGAAAACTGAAGAATTTAAGCATTGAAAGTCACCTGAATATAAAATTTCTTTGTCATTGAAAATACTTGCAATTATTTTTCCTAACCAGGGCTCAAACTTTAAGTCTGAAATACAAGACTGCAACTCGAAATTTTGAGCTGGGTACCAAAAGTATTTTTGGCTGCACAAATCTCTCCAAATAGAGCCTTTCATTCACTGTGTATTCAAAAATTGGTGTAGTCCATTAATTAACTTATTTAGATTGAATAGAATAAGATCTTATGCTCTGGGTTTTTTAAGTAATGTCTCAGTCACTTGAAATGAGACTCAGCACCATTGACTGCATCCAGTGACCTGAAAATACATTTTCCCCCCAGCTTTAGCTAAAGCCTTCAAACATCAACCCACAACATTTTTATGACAATTGATGTTTGTCTGTAATGTGCAATCACTCAAAAACATTTTACAATGCCCTGTATCAGCCTGAAGAGCAAAGATAATTGAGAAAGCCAGCATGAAAAGTACATGCACTCTCAAAATACTTCAGTTGTCAGCACCTGGTGCACAACACATACAAATTACTATGAGAGGTTATATTAAAGCTTTATTTTACAAGCAAAAATAAACTTTGATTTATATATTCAATATTTGACATATAATTTTTAAAAATTAAATTTTATAATTATATTTGAAGGAAATTCATGGGAATGACAGCACAATTTGAAAGTCTTCACCCATTCCCCAGGAGAAGTGCTGCAGTCACACTTGGCTCCCCTCAATAGAAAGTTTATGGCAGATAACTAACTCTTAAACATTCCTAGAGAAGAAAAGAAATTATGATGGTTCTTCCCCTTCTTCATAGACAATAAGAATATTGCTAAAATCCTGGCATCTACAACACTATAAATTTTGGGGGTTGTTCAAGTGTCATAAAATTAATTAAAACACTTCTTAGCAGCTTTTGAGCATGCAGTTTGGTACTTTCAGAACTGTGCTGGCTGGCCAAGTTATAACTGGAAGGCAGAATTTAGTAAAGTGAATAATTTAAGTTAAGAAACTTGAAAATATCATCACTGTAAAATGCAGGTATCTTTTCTTTTTTATGGTTGATTTGTTGGTTGGTTTGGTTTTGTTTCTTCCCTGGCACTCCCTAGGTATATCTGTTTTTTAATGGAATCCCAGCTGCCAGGTTTGTGCTGAAGTGCTCAGAATTTAAGAGCTGAGATGTATCTGTACCTGCCTTATATCTGTGGAGTGGTAGCATTGATGACCTAAACATTTTCTGATTTTTTTTTTTGCTGTCAGGCAGCACTGACAACATACAAAACATAGACAAAATTTGGCAAGCCTTTGGAGGGCAGAGTATTATTTCTTTGAAGTGTTTTCTCTGACACCTGGAAGCACCAGTGCTCCAGATGCACCTCATGGAGCATCTGACACCTTGCTACCAGTGCTCTCTGAGACAAATTTATTGCTTGGATGAAAAATAACTCACCAGTTTCTGAGTCCCCAACTGCAATGTTGAAGACATGCACTTCATCAGGCTCTGAGTGAGAAGTGCTACTGATTGGTATCTTTGACCACAATTTGCTGTCTGTACAGTAAATATTACACAGTATTAGAGAGGATGTGGTGAGCAGGACCTATAATGACCTGTTTGTCTTATCCTCCCTAAATGCACTGAATTGGAAAGAAGTCACAGAAAGGAGAAGCAGATTTCTAAATATTTGAAGAAAAATTATCACATTGAGCCTGAAGAATACGTTGGAATGAAGGTAGGAAGAGACACGGGAATCTGGGAGGTTGTAGCCTGGAAGACAAAGAGGAACAGGAGGATCTTCCTGCACCTGTAAGCAGACCCCAGACTGCTCAGAAGTAGTGAAAGATTTTCCTAGAAACTTAACTAACTGACTGGAACAAATGGCATTTAACCCATCTCACTCACACTTTTGGGCACCCTGTGTTCCCTGAGGAGGCTGTGCCAGATAAATAATCGTCACTACCAGAAACCTCATGAATCATCGGGAACATAATTGAATACATCATGACCAAAGCAAAAAGAGTGAAACATTTCATTGCTTGTTCTGCTTTAGATTCTTTTTCAGACACATCAATACAAAAGAGACAAAAATAGTACAGACTGCGTCAATTCATATCAAAAGAACAAAGTACCCAAAACCTCTAAATATCTTGAGCTGCAAGGTACATTATTCTGCACATAACCATCTAAGTGCCCAGCACTCCTGAAGGCACTGCTTTTCAGATGAGCCAAAATTTGTTTCAATACATAGACAGAGTTGGAAGAGAGAAATGTTGGTGCTGGAAATAGAGGAAACCTCTGCTTGCAAAAAGTAATAAGGATATGAGCAAAGTATTCCATAGAAGAAAATGTCATCTGTGAAAATGCAAGAGGGAGAATAACTGGTTAGGTAGCAGCTCTCAGAAATAAAGTTGAGTTATTACAAACCACAAAACATACTGGAGTCAATGATATACAATCATAAAATAATAGCAATTATTATGTTAGACCATATAGTGAGTCATAAAATATTGTCTCCTATGCCTCACCACTCTGAGAAGTCCTCAGTTGGTGTACTGCATCCCATCCCAGATTTACTTAGTTAAAGAAAGCTACAGATTAGCAAGACTGCATATCTTGATGCCACATTACTTCTGATTCCTGACAGAGCTGTCTGGCATTTGTTAGCCTGTACACAGAGTTACACTGACGTGTTTTTAGAAACTCAGTCCCCAACACCAAAGAAAGCACAGCTAATATACTACATGTGTGAATTGTCTTCTAACTACAATTATCTCTAATTGATTACAAGGAACAGAAATTCTACATAATGTTTTCCTTAATATCCTCCTGCAGTTCTTGACTTGCAAGATATCTGATGTGCTGCTCATTAAAATCTTCATTCTGCAGAGGAGAGCAGCTCATTGCCATTTGATCCTCTCACAGAATCAGTGATTTTTCCTCTGTACCTTGCAATACTAACAGCTCATGAATAGCATCCAAATTTACACTAACCTTGCCAAAAAATTATTCATGAAAAGATCATCATAACAACTGATCCAATTCAAGTATTTCTAAACCTCTTTGCTTTGCTAGGGCTGAAGGTCAAGAAACAAACATTCAAGTACTCTACAAGGCTGGGAAGAAGAACATTGAGGAGCTGAAGGTCAGCAAGTGCTTATCTCCTGTGAGACTTAATCCAAAGAGCCACAAGTCTCTCTATTCAGATTCAATTTCATCTTTCTTGAATTCTTATAATCAAGCTCAAGCCTATCTTTTTTTACATCCCCTGATACACTATTCTTGCCCATTGGCAAATTTCAGACATTATCTCAGCCTTTCAGATGACATTTCCATGGATTATTATGCTGCAAAGCTGTCAACTTCTAGTGTTCATGGTCTCTCACGTGGATATTGTCCAACAGTTAATCTCTTCTTACAACCTCTGAGGAATTGGGAATATCAATAGAATATCCTGGAGCAGGTTCTGGAAAATTTGTCAAGTCTTTGAAAATATGGCTTACAAAAAAAAAAAAAACCAAACCAAAAACCAAACAAATCTCCCTGGCCCCGTCATCTGTTTCTCCTGCTAGAATAAAGATAGATAATTATTTCTACCAAAGGAGGTGGAATAAAAAAATCTGATGTAATTTATGGGCCATGGGCTGATAAATATCACATAAAAACTAATGATTGAAAACCTAAACAAAAATTTTTATTACAACAGGTTTACAACTCTAGTAAAATTAGGGTTGACTTCCAGATGCCTCCTGCAGACTAAGACTTCTTGATGTGTATCCAGGCTTCTTATGATTTCTTTTATTGCCTTTTAAATATTGCTTTTTGTGTTTCATTTTTTTCCATGTGTTTTTGATAAGCTGTTGGGACTACAAGTTACATCCAAGGAATGTGAATATTGTGAACCATATTGACACTGCATGGACTTTGCCATCACAGTTCTTCCAGCCTGATGATCCTCAAGGGTTTTGTATCAGCAGTGAAATCCGTGGGACTCACCCAATTATTAATGTCTCCAGTGTCTGGTGGGATCACAGTAGTTCTTAATAGACATTAACTTTTACATTTCTCCTGCACAAACCGAATTGTATCCAAGATTCTTCTTAGTCCTTTCTTGAGGCTCTCTGGCTGGTTGTCACCACTCTGCTGTGGTTTTCAGCCTTGCAGAGACATTACAGAGTATTGATAACATTATCTCAGGATCCATTGCTTTCCATGTCCTGGAAATTTTGCCGTATGTGTGTATTTCCACCAAAAGTGAATTTTTCTGAGTAACTTTCAATCTTACCTCACAGCACAGGAGTCTTAAAAGCATGTCCTGTAACCATTCAGGCACACTTTGGTAGTGCTTTTTCATAGCCATTTTCTAACGACTCTGAGATTGAGTTGTATCTCAAATGATACAACAGTTCCAGGTGCATTTTCTAAGCATATTAAGTATCTACTAGCAATAACTTTGGCCTCCTAGTTTTAGATGAGTATTTTTTTCTAATTTGCCATTGAAAGTCACACCTTTGATCTAATCATTTTGCAGGATAGTAGCATATTAGTAGTGATACTGGTTTCTTTTTTTTTCCCTTAAAAAATTTGGGGGTTAAGCACTTGACTATTTTATTGGAGGATTTCTCACCAGTTCTAGGCAGCTGTCCTGAAAATTTCAAGGGTTGAAATGATGCTTCTATTCTAGGCAGCTACATCCATCTCTCTTAGCTACAATACTGAAGGCATTCTGTGTTCTTGTGGGTTTGCAGACAGTGAGGAAATATTTCCAGCTTCATCTTGCCTCTAAGTGTGCCATTTCCTTGGTTTCCTTCTCTTTTGGTTCATGGGTTTCTCACCAAGAGTCTGCATTTGTCTACTGGTTCCTGAGTTAATTGTAGATGAGCAACACTTGGCCTCACTTCTTCAGTCTAATGTTGCTGTTTACTTGACATTCTTCTGCAAAACTTCATCCTCGGCATCTCCTCATCTTCTAAAGTTACACTGAAGTGCTCCTTCCCTTTGCTTGACATCTTTGCAACCTTTTTGATTGTTACTTCTTCCCTCTTGAGATAGAATAACTTCAAAGGATAAAATTATTCTCTTTTCTACACATTGTGCTTTATTTTCTAAAAATAGGCAGTTTTTCTTGCTACACATTGTTTTCCACATAATGTGCACCATGACAAACATGTCTGTATTTCAGGTCACCTGCTTCCTTCCTTGATTGTCATGGTTTGAACCCATGTATTTTAAATTTATTATCTATGTAATTATGTTGGTATTAATGTTCATTTTGTATTAATTCATTGTCTTGATACTTTTATTTGGACTTGTTTTTAATGTCATGTTGTCTGGAATGCCACCTCTTGTGTACAGTCCTAACCCTAGCTAAGTATTTTTAATGTATTTGTTATGTGTGTATTTTGGACTTTCAGCAATGAGAAGTCCTTTTTCTTTAGCTCCTCAGTTGTGGGTGTGAGGCCATTATTCCTTTCTACTCTTATTTGGTATGTATTATTAAATGATACTGTCTTAGATCCACATCCAACAGAGATGAGGGACTTTTCAGCTAATTCCTGTCAGAGGAATGAATGATGAATCACCTGACTGTGTACCAAGAGGGTATTAGATGACTGGGCCTGCACATTACCTGTGCTGCATCCACACTGAAGGACAAATTTCAAAATTCACTGATTCGTATATGGAGCCTAGAGTGAGAACAGCTTTGGAAAATCCCTTTAGTTGCAGTACAGATGTATATAGACATAGATAACTGAAATTAAAGTACTATATAAATGCCTTTTCTGGACTTTTAGTTGTTTTTGCAATTAATGGCACATTGCTGACTTACCCTTTTTGTATTTCTCATCATTTTCCTGTCTTTATCCCTCATTGACTTTGCACCAGACACCAGTCCTACTTTCCTATTGCTTTTATGCTTGTAGAAATAGGATTTTAGCTAGAACTTAATAATTCCCTGTCATCTGAGACTTTCCATGATACTTCGTACCTTTGTTTCCAGCACTGATTTTTTTTTCCATTTACAATATTTTTCTGTTCGCTGCTGCTTTTGCTGGATTGGGCACTGTCACAGTGCTTCATTTACTAACTAGCTAGTTACTTGCTAGTGAGTAGCATGAACATAGTAACACCCTTGTAAAAATAAAAATTAGACTGACATGTAGGTAGCTGAAGATGAGTGAGATTATTTGCATCCAAATTATCAACTCATCTGTAAGATACAACAAATGCAACCAGGACCACTTTTGCACAGGCCCTTGTTCTTACAATGTAATGGTCTTAAAATTTTTTTCCTGTTCCTATTGTAAATGGAAGAACTACAATCTCATAGAATCCATGTGTACCATCACCCCTTACATTAAAACTTTTCATATCCAGGGCTGCACAAAAAAGAAGTGAGCCCAGCAGGTCAGAGGAGGAAGGTGATTCTCCTCTGTTCTGCTCTCATGAGACCCCACAGGAAATACTGTCTCCACCTCTGGAGTCCCCAGTTTAAGAAATGCAAGGATCTGTTGGGTTGAAGATGGTGAGAGGGCAGGAACAGGTTTCCTGTGAGGACAGGCTGAGAGCTGGAGCTGTTCAGTCTGGAGAAGACTCCAGACTCACCTTTTAAAATAAAAAGTGGCATATAAGGAAAAAAGGAGAAAAACTTTTCACCAGGATCTGTAGTGACAGGACAAAGGTCAATGGTTTTATCCTGACAGAGGGCAAATTTACACTGGAGAAAGGCAGAAAGTGAGATTGGAAGGCCTTTGAGCAACCTGGTCTAGTCCTTAGGGTGTCCCTGCCCATAGCAGAGGGGTTGCACTGGATCCTTGAAGGTCCTTTCAAACCTCAACCATTCTGTGATTCTGTTATCCTCTGTCACTCGTTGAAGACATTTACAGCTCACCAGATCTTCTGAATGCTGACTCAATTGCTTTCCCACCTCCATTCAATCCAAACAGTTCATCAGGAATACTTTTGTCATTGCTTTGTGATTTTTTTACAATGAATTGTAGGTTTTTTGAAAATTGAACTTTGTTTGTAATGTATAAGTTTAATCAATTAACCTTTTATTGGAGTTCATCTCTGGGGTAGAGAGTGAGATTGGTAACAGAAGAGTTGTTGTCAAATGAGTCACTTCACCTGTGCTGCATCCAATCAAACCTTACATGATTTCAGTCACTATTCGAAGTGGACATTCTTCCACCAAGATCATGATTAGGTAGAGTGAAATTCTTATTACTCCTGTCTGTAACTCTTCTACATTACATAAATAAGTGTTTATTGGAGCAGAAAATTGGACAAGTGCCTGACATACTTAGTGTAAGTTTCTTAACCATAACTTTTTTAATTAAAGCAAGGACAATATATCCTTCTTGGACTTAGAGCTTTCTGAATTAAATTTCTGAATTTCCAAAACAACTTCAGTTTCCAATTTACCACTACCCTTTTTTCTAGGGCATTTCAGTGTCATTTCAAATTCAAAATAATAGAAAGTTGGAGACTACAAAAGTCAGGAACATTTGAGTCAACTGTGAAAGAAACAAGTTTTATACATAATAGAAGCACACTAAATCCCACTAATTTCTGCATCAAAATTACATCTGTCATTAATGTCTCATGCCACAGTAGTTTTTTATAGATACATCAGTACTTCATTCCTCTGTACCCTAATCTTGAAGAAATAGAGTAACATGCACTGTTTTCAGTTTTGGCTGCAACAGATCAAGGCTGAAGTTGAGCTAGAGATTATCTAGAGGATAGAAAAAATAATGGACAGAAATCTGGTGCAGTTTTTAGCCTTATTTCAAAGCATCTAAATATTGTAGACATTGCTAAAATTCATATACAAGTGTTGCATACTGTATCATTATATATTTTCTCATCTTCCCAACTGGAATAAAAATATGTGCCTTTTTTATATTCGAAAGAGGCAACATCTTTTATTAATTAATCTTGACCTCTCTTTTTATAGAATAGTGATATTAATGGGCATAAGGAAAAGTTCTCAACACCATTTTCTTGACTGCAATTCTCCATCTAAAGTAAGAGGCTATAAAAGTAGGAAATACAGAGACCTTGAGGTTCAATATAATGACACAATAGGAAGTAACATATACCCAAAATATGTACTGTACTATCATGAAAAAGATATAAATGAGAATTTTATTTATAGATACTTGTTATTAATGCTTAATATTTAATGCTAGAAAATAAAAAGCCCGCTTATTAATATGTTTGGTAAGAGCCTTAAAGTTTAGATGGGTATTAAAAGATAATAGGAATTTAACAGTTTCTAGGGCTCCTTAATCTTACAATCTCGGAGAAAGGAATATGATGTTATCATGGTAACTTTATTCTTGGGTCAATTGTGTTTAAACAATATAGTCCAAAATTCACTTTACATATTTTAAAAATATGCAGCTTTCATATTTCTCCTGATACATATTTTGCAACATTAAATATCAGTGTTTTAAAGAGGCTGTTGTCACAACAAAGGCAGCATAAAGCTGAAAATATAATCTAATCAAGAGATATAGTAGAAATATTTCCTGTGAAAAGCTTGAGAAAGGGGAGGAAAAGCCAAGGCAATGAAATATTATGTGATTTCCAACAACCAAACATAAGAATTGCAAAAAGAGCAATTGCCTGAATCATTCCAGTTTGCAGACAGTCCATTTTGGCCTACAGAAGTGCCTAGAGCAGTTACCATCAGTGATTCTGGTAAGGAGAATGTAGCACCAGGAGTCTCCAACATGTGTCAGATTTAACACTGATTGCAAAAGGCAGCCAATTTCACAATTTAGATGAGATGCTGAAATATCTAAGACATAGAATAACCACTAGTGGGTAAAAATTGCTTCTAATCTGCATGCAGTTACATTTTAAACTTTGTTCTGTTTTTTATAGTAAGCAAATGTAAAGTGTTTTAAAACTTTATCTGTTGCTAAAGCTTGCCTTTTTGATCAGGCCCATAGTAAATTTTCATTTCTCCAAGTGAGGCACTCTCTAAAGCCAGGTTACCACACCACAGTTCCATATCCAATACAATATTCAGGAGACATTAAGTGTCTCCTGAAATTTGCCCACTTCTCTGCAAAGAAACACCAATGTTTGGTCATGGCCATTGTCAGTTTGGAAGAGAAACTTCCTATGAGTAACAGCCCCTGGCTCCCTCACAGGCAGTGATGTAGAAAACCTTATAACAGTCTGGCACTTACATGTTGTCTGAAGAAAAGACACATTTGTATGAAAAAAAGGAGGAAAACTTATTATAATACAGTTCTTTTATTTCCCCTATGGGGCAAATCTTCACTGAAGTCTGAATTTTCTTTGATTTTGTCTATTTGATCCTCTCCTCAGCTAAAAAAATATTTGAGCAAGATCATTAGGCTTAAGGATGTTTTTTTCAGCATTACTGTCTGGATAATAATGAAAAAGGTTTCAGGCTGTGCTATGAATAGGATGAATGGCAGAATCCTAGTATTTTAAGATGGAAAAGACTTCTTAATTCATGTGCTCCATCCTTTTGATCAAGAGAGACTCTTTGTAAAGCAAGGTAAAATTCTTGGGTATTATATTGAACTTTCTAGTCCACAATACCTTCAAAAGCTTTTTTCTGAAACTAAAGAACTAAAGATCTTTTTTCAAGCGTTATCTCCTAAAGGCTTTATTTAGTCACAGTAAATGAAACCCTTGGTATCAAAGATAGCATTTATGCTACATCAATAAATAAGAGCCAAGATACTTCTCCTACCAAGAAAAATTAGGCGTTTGTTTATCTACACATTTCTTTTGCTATGTAAGTGTTAAAATACAAAACATTGCAAAAAAGTTGATGAGTAAAACATTAAAACAAAGTACTTCTAAAAAAATTTTGTTTAGTAGAACAGAAGGAAAGGTCTCAAACCTTTGTGCTTTCAGTTCTGTTAAGCAGATGTGTTCACTTGTGATCTCCTACTTCAAAGATTTTTCCTACAATATTTATTTATATAAATTGCTGAAAGTTTTCTAGCTGCCTTGTACTTAGAGCTACTGCAAAATACATTTGTAAACATTATAGGAAAGAGAAGATGAATAATTTTTGTATTGGCTAGTTCCAAAATATGTCATAATGGCTTTAACAGTGCAAGAATCTCTGGATTACCTCTGGCAGGGTAAGGAGGTGGAGGAGGGAGGATGCTGAGTTTTTTTCTCTGTATTAACATCAGTCGTATCATCTGGAGTTCATCAAGCACAGGTCTGTTTCTAGTATCAGTATTTTGAAACATGCTCTATAAATGCTATGAGGTTACTCAATTGGAGCTTTTTTTCCTCAGCTCAACCCTATTAAGTGAATTAAATAGACTGCTAAGACCTTTACAATTCTTTTCCCTATAGACACCATATCCATAAGACTTGTCTATCCACTGATTCTTTTTTATGTCATCTGTCAGTATGAGCAACAGCATTTTAGATTTCATAAGAGAGTAGTCTGCAAAGGAATGAGACAATATGTCAGCTGAAAATTGACAAAATATGTTTGCCTCAAAAAGACATTCTGTTGTTCATATACTTCAACTCATTCATGAGAAATCCAAGAGAAATTCTGGTGGAAAAATATTTTGCAGCCAAACTATAGCCCATTGTGTACAAAAATAAAAATAAATCTGTGGTGAGACATAGCTAGTACCATTGAACTGGGGATCAGGACTACTAAATACTCCTCTAATAACTTTGTCCTGTTACAATGGCTGTGGTGGGAAAATAGCACAACTAAATGAAGGATTTTTAAGGCTTTCTTGAAATAGCACAGATTTCACAGAATGGGTAGAAAGCAGATGCTTTTCAATGGTAGTCAGGGCCCCTCCACATTGGTGACACAAAACCATGGATCATTCTGAGGCTGTGATCCTGCCCACACTGCACACATCTGGCCTGAATTCTGGTTTAGAGAAAACATTAAAAACAAAGCAGAATCCTTACTCTCCATCACTCCAGAGGCTCTGAAGCCTTTTTCCCTCCCTTTCCTCTCCATCAATCTCAATTTTCCCATCAGTGTTTTTCAGCACAGCGGTCAGGTGATGTACTGAAGGAGTCTTTTTATAACCTTTTCCAATTAAAAAATTAGGAATTTGCCACAGAAAACTCTCATTTGTACCTGCAGATCCTGAAGTACTTCCATTAGCTGATTATAGATTATGCTCAATTTTCTGGCCTTGAACACTAAGGAAGGAACAAATCTTTGGCTGCAGTCATCAATGTCTTTTTCAAGAAATGAAATGCACAGAAAAAGTGAGATGAGAAGGGGCCTTTGGAGATCTTCTAATCCAACCTGCTCAAACAGAGTCAGCTTAAGCAGATTGCTTGGGGCCATGTCCTGTGTGGTCTTCTTGAATTTCTCCAAGATGGAGAGTCTACAATCTCTCTGGACAACATTTTCCAGTGTTCAACTGCTCTCACAGTCTATAAAACCCTGAACATTGTTTGAATTATATGGTATTTCTTATATTTCCATTTGTTACCATGGCCTTTCTTCCTTTCTGTGTTCAGCACTGAAAACTGAAAAGACTCTGGTTCCACCTTCTTTGCATCATATTAGGTATTTATACAGATTGAAATGATCACCCACTGAGGGTTCTCTTCTTCCAGCTGAACAAATCCAGCTCGTTCAGCCTCTCTTGAGTGCCTGATGCTCCAGTCCTAATGAACTTTTCTTCACCTCTGCTGAACTCACCCCAGTATGCCCATGTCTCCCTTTACTGGGGAGCACAGTGCTGGACTCTGGACACCAGATGTGTCTCACCAGAGCTGAGCAGAGAGGAAAGATCACCTTTCTCAACCTGCTGGCAATGATCTTCCTAATGCAGCTCTTACCAGGGTCTCTTTCTGCAAATCTGCTTTCCAGATGATTAGTCAGTCATGCTTGAAGCAGTCAGGATCTCCTCTGGCAGTATCATAGGTGCCCCTTTGGAGGACCAGCAGGAAATAATAATCCAAGGGCCATTCCAGCCTAGGCAGCCTCTCTACAATGTTCCAGACCTGAGCTCCCAGCAATAAATCCAGCATCCCTAGGCAGCAGGTCTGGTCATCAGATGGGACCTCCATCCCCCTCCCTAAAGCAGGACTTGCCTACTGCTCTCACTTGCTGCTTCCTCCTTGCTCCATCCTTGGCTGCTTTGCTGGAAAGAGCAAGGTCCTGAGGGTCTCTTCTGAAGTTATGGCACTGAATATATTCAGATCTGCAAGTGGATGTGAGTTATCCACCTGATGCCAGAAGCCATCAGCTTAGAGCCTTCAGCATCATGGGAACCTCCAGTTCCCAGCCTGATGAACACAGATTCTGCCTGTCCCTGCTGGGAGTTCAGGTTATTCTCTCTGCAGAACCTCTGAGAAGCTCTGATCAACCCCTTCCTGGCTGTCCCTGGTGCTGTGCAGTCTGCTGACCCCCTTCCATGGTTCTTTTACCTGGGAACAGAACTCCCCTGCCTGGACACAGCTCCTGCAGGCAGGAAGGTCATCTCCTCCTGCCTCAGCAAGTCTGGAGCTTGCGAATTGTCTCTTACATTTTGCTTGGGGTAAAGAGAGTGTGCCACATGTCCACATGTCCAGGTATGTCCTGCAGAATACAGCTCTGTGACAGGAACAGGATCCCTGTGCTGTGGCAGTATCAGTTCATGTCTTCACTCACAAGAGCAAAATGGTCTTTTGAACTCATTCTGCCTAACAAACAACACTGTGACTGCATCACCCCAGTCACAAGGAGGCATCCCATGATCTAGTAACAATTGCCAATCCCATTTTTTTGTTTGCCTTTTTTTCAAACCAGCAGCCTTGACTGCCTGCAGCTTTCCCCACAGATGTAGCTGTCACCTTCTCTGACCTCAGTTCTGTTGTCTCTCCCTGTTTATAGAGTCTAGGCACTTTTGAATGTGAACATCTTCTAATGTTATTTCATATAACTTCATTACATCCATACTCTCCTTATTTTTATGTCTCAATGATTCCTGATCACATTTCTAACCTCAGAGATCATTACATGTCTTGTCTTTTTAATTTCTATTTCCCTGGGCTCTCAGTTAAATGGGGCTGGGATGAGAATTTCTCCTGTGGTTTTAAGTCTGTGAAGTATTTTAAAATATGGTTTGTGAGAGGGAAAAAACCAGTATGTGAAATACATCTGTTCTCTATCCTTTACACTTGGATTTCTAGTTTAAATGTAATCTTATATTTTGCTGATTAGAAAAACCCATGATTTTATTAGTCATTGTAGTGCTGCTAACCTCAAACACTCAAACATTGTGAGCAAAACCTCAGTGAAGCTGAAAGGCATGAAATCTAAAAATATATATACATGAGGACACTTCATTTCCTGGGCTAAAGTCTTTAGGGCATACTGAGGTCAAATTTTGAGACGTTTTGAGCAAACAGGAAGACTATAAATAAATCTCTTTTAACACAAGTTTATCTATCTCCTTCCTTTTAGGGGCATGGACAATGAGAATCATACTAGTCACAGTAACATAATAAAGCTGGAAATAATGCTATTTTCTTGTTTGAAGGATGAACAATTTGTTAGATTTTTGGGGTTTTTTTTTTTGTCTGTGTGGGCTTTTTTTTAGTTCTTTTTTGTTTTAGTTGTTGTTGTTACTGTTGTGTTTTGTTGGTTTTTTCCTTTTTTTTCCAAGCCAGAATTTACAGTTCATGTTGAACCAGGCTTTATTAATTTCAAGTATGATGGACCTTAGGTCATGTTCCAAAGGTGGGGAATAAACCCACAGAAGAAAATTGTTTCAGACAGAAGAAAAATGAAAATAAATCATCTCCATGGCAGTAGAGAGTTTTACCTGTGGAGATGAGGCTCAACAGTACAGCCATTCAATAACAGAAAAGATAAAAGTGATAAGGCTTAATTCAGTGACCCTTTTAAGTCTTTACTAATTGGAGAAATAAATGAGAAGGAAAAATGAAAGGTAGGGAAACCTAACATGAAGTAGGAGAGTGTCTTTTAAAAGGTAGAAAATTGGGTCAGAATTTTATTTTTCATCATCTCAAGCTCTAGTCATTATAATTTGCTAATGTAATTGGATGCTCAAGTTACATATTTGGGTGTTTTGGGAAGTTTTGTTGTCTCAAGTCCAGCTTCCCCCAGCTGCATTGTCTCCCTGCATTTGAATGACATCCAGTCAAGTGGCTGCCACCCAGTCACAGGATGGAAATGATTATGAATAGTTTGGGGATGTAAACACATGTAGTGATGGCTGTGGGGCTTCTGTGAGGCCCTTGAGTTACAGCAAAAGCTTTATTTTTAGACAGTGGGAACACATTTTTAGGTGTGCTTCAGCTGCTGTTGTTCTGAACATACAAGGACTGTTATACTTTCTCCATACCTAAGTGGGTAATAAAAAATGTAGCATAAAGGCACAAACATCTGATGAAAATTCAGATCTGCAGAAAGCAACTGCTCAACATGCTCATCCTTCTGGATACCTTGAGACTAACCTGAGGAAACACATGCCTTAATTACTTTATATAAAATACTCTTGGACGTCTTCATTACTCTCAAATGCTACTTTGATTGAATCTATTTCTTAGGGGGTGTCTTGCCCATGCTGCTTCTCTTAAATAATGTTCAGTTCAGAAAAGCACCATGCACGAAGGAGAAAAGTAGTGTATTTGAGTTAGAGCCACAAAATGATTTTTGAGTTACAGTAATGAAGCATCAGATATCTAAAATTTTTGGCCAAGCCACATTCACAACCCTGTGTTAGGTAACTGGAGTCTCAAAGTGATGCTGGGGAAGTATTAAACATCTCAAAAAAAGATTCAAAAGAGTGAGGTTTCTGAAGTGGGAACCATCTAGAACTGACCAAAAAAAATTAATTTCTAAGAGCACATCCTAAATCTTTCCTCTTTTCCAAACCCGCAGAAAAGCACTCCCTGAGTTAAGGGATACTCCTGAACATAGGTAACACCACATGTCCTTCAATGGAACAAACACAATTTTTTTTTTTTGTCCAAACTACCCCACTATGACTCCTCCCTCTGCTCACACTGCAACCCTCAGTGCAATCCTGATCTTTCTTCTTGACCTGGGTATGGAAGAGTCTGGCTCAAATTCTCCCCTCTGTCTGAGGACATTTCAACCCAATCCTTCCACTTCTCTGGAGGGCATCAGCACTCATGAGCCAGTTACATTCTCAATTCTTCTGGCTTAAAATGCTCCATTGCTCAAGAATGAACAAACAAATCACGATGCATTGGAATAGCAAAAGCAAAAAATAAGAGTGATTCTTCATCCTAGTGCAACACAGGAAGGGAACATGGTCCAGTTTCAGTCCCAATGTCAAACCTGCTTCTGCATTTCATCCAGTGCCTGCTTCAAGTAGGATGCATTTACCATTATGAATTCACATGGCATTTGCCATAGGAACAAAGAATCCATTCAGTTTTCTCTTTTTTTAATTCATTTTCCATATAAGGGAGCAGGCAAAAGTACAGCAACTTGTAGAAGCAGCATGGAAAAAATCACAGAAGTCACCTACACCTAACTCTCTCACTTTTGCTGCCAATGAGCCATTATTTGAAAATACACAGTAAAAATATCCACAAACAACTGACAGAATATAGCTCAGGTCCTACAATGAGAAGCCCCCTCTGGCCACACACGGTTTTAAGGGACTGCTGCCTTCTCTTTTAACCATCTCTTTGTAACACAAAGCAACCAAATACAACATAATATCTGGCTTAAATACAGTGGTTAAGAATAAGGAATTTTCAAAATACTAAAATTCAAACATGCATTTTACCCAAATAAGTAGTTTTATCTTTTTTCTTTTAATGTACTCAAGGATGTTTTCATAAATATAACCTAGCTTCTTAAAAATCTAGGCATATATTCCGGTTTATTTCTATTTCATATTTGGAAAATAACAAGCCATTTAAGAAGAAAAGACATATTAGATTTTTTTCAGACTGAATATAATCTTGAATTAGCTGATTAAAGCTGGAAACAGACAATCTGACCTCAGTATAACTAAAACACCCTGCAAGTTATATGGTGAAAGGCTGCTGGCTCTAGGTAGTGCTTGTTAAATGTGTTCTGTTCTTTCCATAAAAACATAAGTCAATTTTCGGTATATGGTTTCAATTTGTTCAAAGTCTGTATAAATTACATTTTATTTTTCCTTGGGAAAATATAGTTGAATATCACGTCAAAAAAGTTGAATTTTTTTATTCTTTTCAATTCTTTACCCCACCCTGCTCAGTGGAGCTGCAGTTTTTCCTTTTGTATTTCCAAGTCAATGCCATTCAAATACAGGCTTCTCTTTGTTGCCATTTTTTATGTGTAGCAGTGTCTCCTAGGAGCAGTAATAATCCTTGTTAGCCCTTGCACAACTCCTAATCAAAAGGAGCAAATTATTTAGGCTTATACTTCATGGCTCCCACACTGTTCCTCATAAAATATCAGAATACCTCTAGGATCAGGAGATAAGCAGGTCTTTGCTCTTAGTCTGCCCTTAATTTCTCACATCCTGATCTCCTCCTTCAGCAGGATGCTGAGAGTTCTTGCCCTAAACCCCACAAATTCTTGAGTAAACCCATTGATATGAATGAGCCTCCTGAGGTGCTGAAAGTTAAATATGTGCATAAGTGCTTTGCTGGATAATGGCTGAAACACTCAGCACCACGTGGGACTAAGATCTGGGTAATTTCCTATACTTCTTATGCCTACAGAAAATAGCCTAATTCCTTTATATAACAACACAAGGGCTAGCTGAAGGGTCTTCTGTTGAACCAGGAGGTTTAGGAGGAAATGGAGGAGGAAGGAAACATGAACAGCATTTTTCCAAAGTTAGTGATTTAAAAAATATTAAAAAAAAGGTATGGTGGCAGATTGTGTCTAGTTAGTAATAGGTCCAAATGAGAAAATTCTCATAATTTTACGGTATGTTTATTTAAGCTGTTTAAGAAAAGTAATGTTAACTCCAAAGGTCTGGATAGAAAAACTCATGAAGTAAGAAGTTTAGTTTGGAAATATAGCCATGTAACACTCTTTTATTAAATAAAAAAACACTTTTAACTTAAAAATTTTGCCTTGGTATTCCAACTGTTCTCATTTTTGCAGAATTGGATGTGATGTGTCAGCCTGTGGTCACAGGGTACATTAAGGAAGAGCTGCTGAAGATACAGACCCAAAACCCTGAGACCACTTATGACCAGCCAGAGAAAGTCCTTTGCTCTGTGTTAAGGGGCTGTCATGAGCATGAAACCAGAAATTCAACTCACATGTATATCAAACATCTGCATTTTTCACTCACTTGTAAGGGAGGTGTAGCAGTCCTGATACCTGTCTCTGTGTAGCGTGGGATTTCAGGGCACAGTCATTATGAAAAGGAGACAGGAGGAAAAAGGAATGAGGCTTCCTACAAGCAAACTTAATTACTTGAGAAATACAACAAGTAAAACTTGGCACAGGAGCAAACATCTAGAGACCTGATTCTGTCCACACAGAGGTCCTGCTTTTCCACTTCCTTATGCTTTATAATGCCATGCTTACATGAAGAATTTAGAAATTTGTTTCTCATGCTGGTAGCATTTTGCACTCACTTTTCAGAGGTAAATGATGGCTCATGACTGAAAGGAGAATGTGGTGTGCATATCTGGGGTTGTGCTTCTGACTGGAAAAAAAGATACTCAAAAGTTTTGTCATGTCACTAAGAGTCCAAGGCAAAGATTAAATATCTGTGTTCTTAATCCCTTTCATGTGGGTAGGTAAGTGTGTGTATGTATATTTATGGACAGAAGAAGAGAGAAAAGACAGATTATTTCTGACTGAGGTTTTGATCATTTGTCAAGCAGAAAAGTAACTCATTGACCTCAGCAGGGAAATATCAGGATCAAAATTTCTCACAATCACATTTATAAAATATGGGGTTTTAATAAATGGAAAAATTATTTTATGCATACATCTCTGTAATGTTGTAGTTCTTTCTGGATTTTAATTGACTGTCAGGCCCACCAACTAATTTTGAAATAACTCTACTCAGAATGCAATGCTCAGTAAAATTTTCCAAGATGTTGAAGGGTCTTGCTCCTAAAAAATTATCAAGGGAAAAAGGAAGAGCTTTTTTTTGTGACTTACTTTCCTTTTAATAAACATGTAACACCCATAAAAAGCAGAAGAATGGACTTTTCTAGTTTATTTGAGGAAGGTAAATCCATGTTTACAGCAAAATGCTCACAGTACATTTTGCTTGGAAGGTACAGAAATATCTGCAAAAAATTTCTAAAATCAGTGAGAAATTCCAGGCTGTTTTCTGCCCGGTATTTTGTGTGGACACTCTGCTGAGCAGGCTGAAATTCCATTCCTGTTATTTGGTGGTGATTCAAAGCCAGACTGCACCATGTGTGACCTCTTCAGTGTTGAAATGCCTCTTTGCAAGACACCTAAAACTTGAGTCTCCCAACTGCCCCTGCCTCAGCCAACCATTCTGTTATGTATTTCACAAATAATTACCTGATCTGGACATCCTGGCAGTGAAAAAGACTGAGACAGTCACATCTGTGGGTATTACAAAGGAAATTATAGTGGAACAATAAGATGTTTGAGTCACATTGGAAATTACCTGACCTATTTAAATCTTTAAAAAATTTCCCCTCTCATGGATTTTTTTAATAGAAAAATAATTCTATATGTAAAACTAGGTAAATAACTAAAAACAGCTGATGAAGTAATTCGTATCTGAACTGATTTACCTCTACCATGTCAACCTATTGCATACCTTGACACAACATTGGCTCTGCAATAACCAGATTCTGCCTCTGGACTGTAGTTCAGAAAGTAGAATGCATTATTACAGCACAGGGAAATGTTGCAAACTATTGGTGACTCTTTACCCATGAATTAAAAATAATGAGCCAATGCCATTCCTAATGTAAGCCCTTAATGCTAGGATTAATTTGATGATGTGTTTATGTGCTGAGGAATTTAGGCAATGAGAAAAAAAAAAGGCAATGCCAAACTTGGTGTCAATAACACATCAGAACACTTTCTAGAGATTATCCACAATGGTTTCCTTTAGAGAATTTATTATCCCAACAACTCTGCCAAGTCTGAGCAGAGCACAAATTAAGTGTTACAGATGCATAAATTAGACAAGAGATTAGAAAGATTTATGTACCTGGGGTGCTATTCTTACACCTATTAAGATTATTGACTTCGGAAATGTGCTTTCAGAGGATGTACTTTGTGTCCTAGTCACAAAGTGACCTGTGCTGTTGTTCCAGATGGCTCCTGTTCTCTACCACGTATCTGTCCCACCCTCAGCCAGCTGCTGCAGCCCCCAGCCCTGTGCTGAACAAGACCTGCAGCATTTTAAATTAACCCCAGGCTGACCCCTACAATGTTTTACATAAGTTTCATTGAGAAGACATCAGACATTTCCCATTCAGTTTACAATTTGTCAACAAACAGATCGTGTACAGGGCTTTGTAAACACAGAAAGCAACTGTTCTTCAAATCTAATGGCTAATGACTTCCCCATCTGTTGGCTGGAAGTCAAGGGCTGTTTGAACAACACAATGTGTAGAGAGCACAAACACCACCCATAAA